>VZSG01000016.1:3072738-3110450 GCA_013398315.1 Nothoprocta pentlandii | reverse complement strand
CCGCTCCGGAGGCTCCCCGGCCCGGCCCGGCCCGGCGCGGCGCTGCCGTCCCGCCTCCCTTCTGCAGTTCATATTGCTATTTTGTGTTGGTGTACCCTCTCCGCTTGGCCCTCGCGGGGTGGGTTTTTGTGTCTCTCCCTGAATGAGAGCTATTTTGTACGGGCTGGAAACGAGCTAATCCTGCATAGGAAATGAGAATTACTTTCAACTTTAAAGTGTACCTGAAATGTTTAGAAAGCTCTCCAGTGCAAGCTCCCTTGGGCTGGGGTTGTGCGGAGCTGGTGAAAGGCTCCTTTCATGCAGCAGGGGCAGCTTCAGGGTGTGTAATTTGCTTAGCCTCTGAACTCCATATGATTTACATTATTCAGATTTTTAAGCGCCTTTCCTCTTGATCTGTTGTTATGAAGTCATTTTAAAGAATATTTTACAAACTGAAACACTGTATACTACATGAAACCACACTTAGTGTGGAATATCTAAAATTAGGGCTGTTAGCATATATTCATGGAAATCGTGGTGCATAATGTAGGGAAAAATATTTTACTAGTTTGCACGTCAGCTGGAATGAAATTTCTCTCTGGGCACAACCCAACACAAAAGGACAAGCTGAGAGCTCCCGAACTCCTGTGCGCTATAATAAAGTGAAGCAAAAAAATGCAGATTCAAGGCTAGTTCTGTTCTTTCAACTTTGAACTCGGGACTCCCTTGATAAAAGTAGTCTATGCCATGTCTTTTAACAGAAAGTGAAGATTTAGAGGCTTTGCAAACATTATGAGTTAGAAGAATATGTAATATGCTATCAAATTTAGCAGGAGAGATTGCTACTGCTGTGGCTTGCTAACGTGATGATATATGGCACCTGCGGACTGCCAGAGCTGCTGATCAAAGAGCCGTGTGGGGATCAATCTCTAATCAGAGCAGCTGTGAAGGGCCCAAGGAAAGTGATCAAAAGACTCAGAAACCCAACTATTCTGACAGGAAACCAATCAGACTTTGTGCACAGGGCAGGAAATTATGTACTCTGTAGGAGAAGAGAGAACACTCCCCTTTTACTCTTTCCCAATTTATCTGACTTTTAGAGGCTTTAGGGCACCAGATTTTGGCAAAAAAATGCTGTAGCACTAATGTACCAGAAATGTGTGTGTTGTTATGTTTCCTGCTATCACACGGTGTACACGTGAAGCATCTTGACGTACACGGGATTACCAGTGCTGAATCTCGTGGGGCTTGGAAGGAGAGCCAGGAATTGTCAGCCTGCCAGAGGCGGCTGGTTGTGCACTAACGTGCCTGGGCCTTAAAAGGTCACCAAGGCCTCACAACGGCAGTGTAACAGTAACGTCCAGAGGGCACGCCGAATGGGACAGAAGCAAAACTGATATAAACTGGTCTAAGTATGTATGACACTATGTGCTCCCTTCTGTTTGCGTACATCAGAAATGCAGCTGCTTCAGGTCAAGCTTCAACTGGTTTTCAGTGCAGTTTGGCATGCTGTAAGATGCAGTCACTAGGTCATATCCAGGAGAAAATTAGTGTCCTCAGTTGCATTCTGTACTGGTTTATACCTTGCTATAATATGGATTGGAACTGTTGTTCACTTGAAATTTGCTTTCTAGTTGCACAACTGTTAAACTTGCTTTAAAATAATAAAGACAAGTTTAAGTACAGCTAAGTATGAATCCCTGACTTTTTCTTAACTTATTTTAGCTATTTGGGGGATCAGTAACACTGGTCAAACCAGTTCTTACTTGATTTAATTAGAGTGATTTTTACACTCTACTGCAATCTAAAGGTTGTACAGCTTTTAGCTAGAGGCAGGTTAGAACTCCCTGGAGTTTTGAGTATGAGATGTAGCAGTTCACATGCCAAGTAAGCTTTGGTAAAGAGAGAGAGAGAGAGAGATTTTTCATTCACACAGTCTACAGTAAAAATTCTGTCTTGTAAAGCTGCTAAATGGCCAAGAAGTTTTGCCCTAGAATGGAATTACAGTGTTATTCAGCTGTACCATGAGGGTGCAATAGCTGCTGGTTCAAGGTTACGCTGAAGATGCCTGTGACCAGTTATTAAGTCAGTGAGACTACTCGGGTGACCAAAGTGAACATGGGCCTCAGGAATTTTTTGTTTCATAGTTAAAGCTTTTTTATTGATTAATTAAACGATTGCTGCCTTTAGAATTGCAATTTGACCCAACTTGCTTTATTTACTGGAGGCAAGCATGAGGCATTCTCTCGTTTCTGTTGTATAGTGTGATTTTAGACAGTGATTTCCTAGGGTAAATATTTCTTTGTAATCGTAAATAAAACATTCTTAGAACAGTATTTTGCTGCTACCTCCTAGGAATTCAGTGTGATGGTTGCTGTGGGGCCAGTATAGTTTCATTTGAAACCACTTAAAACTACCTCCTTGTTTCTGTTGGCCCTCTGTTTTAGTTGGGCTTTCTTTAAGAAAAGGTATATTTATAAACTCTTTTTGACAGCAAGAGATTACAAATATTTTTCTCAAGTATTTATTCAGTTGAATTACAAATAGAAACCATGAAGATAAATACATCGTTTTCATCTAGAGGATCAAAGTAGTCTAAGAAACTCTCTTCCCCCCCCCCCCCCAAAAAAAAAACAGAAGTAGCAGTGAATGATGTGCATAGAAATAGCTCCAATTTATTTGGAGGGATTTTATTCCCACACGTTGGATTATGCTAGAATGGGGCTTTTGGACTTGGTAGGCATTATCAATTCTTGTATGACTATCTGATATGTTTATTATGGTTTTTTTGCATCTTGAAGTGTAAGGGTCAAGAAAAAATGTTAACTTTCTTTTGAGGGACAAAGCCCTCAGGTTCTCTTGCATAATATATTTGATTACTTGCATGATTTGCTCTTTTTCTTTCTGTGATAGTTCTTACTACTTTTCCTTCTGCTTTTGAATACCAGTTTTAAAGTAATTGCTTCCTTCTGTTTATCCAGTTTCAGTGGCTATTCATGATTTAGGCCACTAGGGTTAACTTGTTCACATTACATGACTGTACCAGACTATGTAATATTATTAACCAAGATTTGGTCACAATATGAGAAGGCAGGAGACTCTAGAGTATCTGAGTTCCATTTACTTGGATATCATAGGAAAAATGTGATAAATGCTCAAAGTTAACTCTCCTAAGCTATAGAAATTGGGTGTGTAATTTCTGTGAGAAATATGAGAATGTTTTTATATAAAATAATGGAAAAACTAATGTCAGGTGCCATAAGCATTGAAGTCTATAGCTTGTCTGGTATGTATATAAGTGTAGTAATGAATGACTTGAGAAGGCCAACAAACTTAGGTCAGGTAGCAGTTCACCTGAACCAACTAGTTAGATAAACTAGTTCTCCTGCAGTCAGTTCCATTTCTGAATGGCACTGAATAAAGCTGATGAAGTAACTCTTACAAAAGTGAAGCATTTATTTGATTTGTTGTTTCTATAGCACAGATAACATACCAGCATTTTGATAGACAATCTTTTTGTGATTCCCCTCCATGCTCCTTATCTCTTAATAGTTCACAGCTTCTGCTAACAGATCACTTCTTAATGGATTTCTTAAACCTTCTGAAATGGAGAAAACTAGGACTGCTTAAAACAAAGCAAAGCAATATCCCTTAAGCTGGAGTTTGAGACATGCCTGTCTGGGGGCTGTCCTTAGGAAGACCTGGTGGATGCCTATGGCATTCGGTGAGTAGTGCTGAGGCTTCCTCCTCACCTTCTCTTGTGCCTCTCCTCGTGTGTTCTCTCAAGTCTGCCTAGAGGACACTCATATTTGTGTGTCTTCGAAGGGAGCTTGCAGGTTTTTGGGACTGGGCACAAAATCACAGGGCAGAAATTCTTTTTGCTTGAGTTTGTTTAACTCAGTTTCCCACACCTGAAAGAACTTGTAGATGTCCAAGTGATGCAACATGTCAAATTCTGAAAGATTTAAATGTCAGCATTTTACTTTAAGTGCAGTATTTTGTTGGCAGAATGATTTCTGGTAAAGCAATAGAATTCAGAGCAGTGGCAATCAGTGCTACATCTCCTGGCTTTAGCTGAGGGCTTGAATGGCAGGGCAGTTGGTTGACTTGTGCTGGTTAACACGTTTTCTTCATTCTGGGAAGATACGGAAGTATAAAATGTGAGCGTCAGGCATGCAGACGGAAACTTGCGAGGAACTTGATGCAGTTCTTTTGAAATGTAAGCTATTTTTGTTTAGTCCAAAGCTTGTTTTGACACATTTTAACACTCCTTTCCTGGAAAGTGTAGAGTTGTACCACATCCTCTTTTGATTCTAAGCAAAAGTCATGGCCAATTAGGATAGTTTTTCAACACCGCAATAAACTGCAATACAAAAAAAAGTTTTATAAAACCTGCTTTCTTGCCTTTGTAATTGACTTCCAGCATAGTGTCTACCAGTGAGCAGCTAGAAACTCTTCCTTTAGTCCTGCTGCTTCTCTCAGTTGTTTTCTCCCAGGGGAAGGTAGGGATTTAAAAAGACTGTAGCATTTTCCACTTATCCCAAATACTTAGGTGTATCCCAGACCTTCTGGTTTCCCTTTTAGGCATCTTGAATGTAGCTTATCCATTCAAGTATCCAAATTGAATCCATTCAACAGATTATCCAGAATCTGTTGGGGTTTTTTTTTTTTTTTTGCAGTAACTTTTTCTTGTTAGATTTGAAGATCAGAATTTAAAGCTTTGTGCCTTGTTGTTCTGTGTGTTTTAATATTGGACAAGACACAGTACGTGCCTGAGTAACTGACAGCTCTCATACCAAGGTGTTCATATAAACATGCCGTCTTTTCTACCTTAAGCTGGACCTTTTGAATCTAATCAATGTCAATGTATAATAGCAAAGTACAACATAGCTCCTTACAGCAGTGCTTTTGCATTAGAGTGGAGTGGGATTTTTGTTGTTGGGTGGAATTCTTTAAAGCTCTGTCTTGTAGTTCCTGATTAACAGAGAGAACACACTGTGCAAGCTCGATTGCCCTGCAATTGGGTATATTCAGTTCCCTTATAGCGTAGTACTTTAGTAGAGACAGCTGTATTTTTGCTTTTTAGTTATAAAAATGTGTATCTTGCAAAACACTCAGTGGCTTGTTAGGAACCGGCCTTTATATAAGTATTTTTCAGGAGAAAAGGACTTAGGGAAAGTTACACAATAACAAATGATTAGAGCTAACATGTAGAAACACAGTTATTTTAATAACATTTATGTATCTGCATGTGTGCTTACTTGTTTTGGAATTTCTGAGAAATAAATTATACATTAAAGCTTACTCAGTGCTGTCAGTCCCTGTTGGAAAACTTTTGTAACTTGTGTTTGAATCAGACTACTTTTTCAAGCAGGTGAATGAAAAATCATAATATACTACCATAAAATCAAAATACAAACTTCACATTTTCCAGAGGCTTAGTTAGAGAGCTGGTTATTATTTTAAGGTGACAGTATCTGGAAAATATAATCATGTCTCCATCCATGGAAGTCATAGCCAGTGTTCATCTGTCTTCTGATCCTGTCCTCTATATGTCCTTGTCAGGGGTTTTTATAAACTTATCCACAGTGTTACCTCAGGTTGATTTGCTCCTAATTTGGTGATCCTACAGAAAATGCTAAGCATTTTTAAAAATGTATTATTCTTCTTATAATACTACAAACTCCCCCTTCTCACGAGGCACATGTACAATCTTGCCTTTACATGTTTTCATAACCTGATTTATTTCTATATAAATTGGCAGCATGGGTAAAAGAGACTGTTCTGTTCTAAATACTTACAGTTTCTGTTAAGCATGCCTGTAATCTGGTCATCATGTTGTATAGGGGTACTAGAAGAGGGTGGCTCTTTGGCCTCCTGACAGCCTTATGGCTCCTGTGAATGGGCTTTCTGCCTTAGCTGATGAGATCATGAGCAAAGCTGGGTACAAGTTAAAACCTCATCAGCTGCTTAATTCAATCTCTATAAGCAGCTAGATTATTTCCCTCGATGGCTCTTCTTACTCAAGCTGGACTAATTTGAGACTAGGTAAGTTACAGTGAAGATTTGAGACTAGATAAGCTACAGTGAAGATACACACTGTGATAATCACTTATTTGTTGCCATTTCAAGGGCAGGTGTTGGAGAGAGGAGAACGTGAATTAACTTCCAATATACTGGAGTCCTGCAGGCAAGAACAGCATTTGTACATGCAATAAGTCTATGTTCAAAAGGTATTTGTGATAAAATTGCATCCTTTTATAACAGTGAGAATGAGAGAGTTGCAAGGGAGAAGCCAGTAACAACTTATCCAAGTGCTTGCAGTGGCAACTTGCCTTTTTGTGAATTAATGCTCATGAATTAGTCATTAACCTTGCACTTCATGGTGAATTCATTGATATTATAAACTCAGAGGAGATTCCCCTAGGCTGTAGAATACCTCTCTCCCTTTATTACCCCAAAGGTCTCAGCAACACTGAATTTGCTCCTTGGGTTTGTTAAAGCTGATTATTATTTGTTTGAAAGCAGTAGTGTCCTGACATAACTTGCTTTGGGGCACCTTTGTACTAATCCCTTTACAGTGCAAGCTGTGCTCTGATTCAAAATACAAGCAGGTGAAGGACAATGTGAAGACTCTTCCTCTAAAGAACAGAGTCTGAGTGCAGGTGCTTTTCTCGGGTAATGCACATGGCCACTAATGTAAAGTAGAACCCATATATGTATGTGTGTCTATAAATAATGTACGTGTGTGGGTAAGAACTCTTTTCTACACGAATGATATTGCTACTTGTTAGCTATCGTTTTAAATTACATACCATTCTCAAAAATGCTACTAAGGGAAAGTGAGGGAGACCTTGCGAGGGGCCCTGCAAACCTGGCATCACTGAATCACTTTAGAATGCCGGATTTAACGCCCTTATCACCTTTGCTCATCTTTTTTTTGGAATACTAAGTCTGTTCGAGGAAAAAGTAAAAATATCTTGGGAATAGGAAACAATGGCTGCCTGTGTTTCCTGTATGTTTAATTGTTCTCTGCACTGCTTTTACTGTCGTATTATGAATTCGTAATAAATTTAAAAAAAAAAGGGGGGGGGGTTGGGGGAGGCCAATCATTATGCTGTAGTTAATTAGTGAATTGGTCCTGTAATTGGATAGATCAAATTGAAACAAGGTTCAGGCAATAAAAGGCAAAGAATCAGCACTCTTAATGTAGAGTTCAGTATTCTATGTCTTAAACCCGTTCCTTAGTTTGGCACATATCAGCAAAGTAGTAAGCTTCTGTGAGGGAAAAGTCCAGGTGTAAAATACCAGTAATTTTATATTTGAAGAGTAAGTTGTACTGGAAAAATGTTCTCTCTTGGAAAACCATATGTGTCAGCCTAGAGCTGTTAATCTCTCTGCTGCTTTCTAAGTATTGTTTGTTTAATAGCACAGAAAATGAGAAAAATTAGTATACTCAAAAAGTGCTTCTTTATGGAATAGCACGTCATAGTGCCTTGTCATCTCTTCCAAGAATCTGAGTTGCCCAGTGCTAAAACTATTCTTTGGAGAGCTTGGTTTTGTGAACCATTGGAGGGTAGCAAGTAGAATATCTGAAATATTTGATTGCCCTGCTCTCCTCCTCTGTGTGAGCATCAGACGGCCTCCACCCAGCACTAAAATAATCAGAGTGGCTCCCTGTTCCTCCCATGGTTGCCAGGAAGCCAGCACTTCTTTATACAGTAGTTAAGCATTTCAAAAGACATATGGCACAGGAAATTCTTTTGCCATGTGTGAAAGGATGGCATTTTCAAACTGAAAGTCTTCTGACTATTTCAGCAGTAGTGGTGAATTGTATGAGGCCACTTTCGTCTGCAGAGTCTGTTTCATTTGCTTGTGGTTCTGGAGCTTATTCAAAAGCTTAAAAACAAAATAAAAGAAATAGATGTAAAAATTTCTTTATGAAAAAAACACAAAAATCATTTAAACAAATTGAGTCATTTGCAAGACATTTTTAAGTGATGAATATTCATTCCAAATTCAAAGGTGTGCGGTAGGTTTTATAATCATCTTGACTAAATTTTGCCTTCAACAAGCCTTTATTTTTGCCAGTGTCTTTTATATTAGAGGTACATTCTGCAAGATTATTTATGTACTTCAATGTAAGCAGAAGCTGATGTATGCACAATTTTCTCAAGTTTAGGAAGGGACATTGATGTCAGCTATTATGGGGCACTTTCTTTTTCATAAGATGTGCTTGCTTGACTCTTCTCTCAGCAACATCAGCCACCTTGGATAACTCTTCATGCAACAAAATCTGAAGATCATTTCAAAATGAAATAGCTACGCAGAGCAAGTTTTGTATTAATCTCAATAAACTATACATAGTTTATCTATGTGTTTATACACTGATAAATAATGGGCTGCTGAACCATGTTTTGGCATGATCTTGTAGCCATGAAAATTTTAACTGTTACATGGGAAACGTTTATGTATCATTGTACTTATTTGAAGAGCAGCTCCAGAAAATGACTCAGATGCCTCATACTGTGCAGGTTGTAACAGCTGAAAGGCTTGTATTCATATTATTGGCAAACATTTCATATTTTAAAAATCACGGGACTGGGAGGCATTATATCTTACTATCTCAAGGCTTCATCACTTTAGAACTTAGTGTGTCTGACGCTAGATAAGCAGACTGGTATCTGGAGACATTCCTGTTGTTTGCTTAACTCGAGCAGACCAGAGAGTGAAGTAAAGCCTTATGACAGAGAGCTAATAAGCACTGGCTCCAAAATACCTACCTTCTAGACAGGAAGATGAAACCATTATTCTCTCTGGCCTTACCTAAGGGAGTATATAGGTTAAAATGCTTGCGAGAGAGAAGTGTGAGGGAGTTATTCTGTAGTCCAGGCTTCTCCAGTGCCTGAGTAGGCAAGTCTGGGAGATTCTCTGAAGGGTTATGCCATTTTCTTTGAATTATAGTTTTTATTTTGTCCTTCTACTTAAGTTTGATGCCACCATGATTTGGTGCTGCTTTTAAAAAAATGACTAAGGATCCTTTTTGGACCTATTTACTCTTGTAATGAGATTGTTACCATATGTATATTTTAATGTATATAAAATTAGCATTTACCTAGTCTTAATTTATGACAACATTTATGCTCTCATTTCTAATATAAATTTCAAACACCAAAAAACCTTTCAGTCTCCATGGTAAAACCAAACAAACAAACAAAAGCCAAAAAAACCCATCTTCCTTCAGGATTTTCTTTGGAAATAAAGAGAGTTTTGTTTAATGCTCTTCCTTGCTCTTCTAACACTGTGTCTTTCCATCCCACACCTCATAATTGTGGTAAAATCCACAGACTGCCACACTAGTATCTTTCTGGTTAATCTATCTCTGCTAGACTTTTAAAGCATTCTAACCTCTCTGGAGTTGAACACTTATTTTAAGAATATATCTAATAAAATAAATATTTCCCTGTGTTGCCTTCCCACTGCCAGCTTTGGAGTCTCCCACCTGGTTGGTATTGTAATGCTCCAGGGTAAAGCTTGTGCTGGACTGATGACAGACACACTCTCTTGTCAGTTGTATGTTTCAAAACATGTCTTTAGGAAATGAGCAGCAAGCCAGCCCGTGTTCTGTATAAGATGGGCAGTGTTTCTATTGTTTGATAGGTAATGAAAATCAGTAATGTCTGTTACCTGTTAAAACCATCCCCTATGTCTTTGGAGAGCATAGCAGTTTTATTTTGTAAGAATACGTAGTTTAGGCCTTACGATAAGAAAGGATTTCCAGTTCTCCTGCTGCACACTGCAGTTTTCTCACCCTTTGCTTCCTTGGCATTCCTAGTGACAAAATGTTTGTGGGTACATTTTAATATACATTCTCGCATAGAGTTTATGTTAAAAATGAGAATATTCAAAAATACCTGACTCTTGTGAACACTGCAGATGTGCAGTCAGATTATAGAGTCCAAAACTAAATTATCTAAAGTTTTCTACTAGGCACTCACTGTTTTTCTCATGGAACTTGTTGGTAGGGTAAGTCACAAAGTATTTATTGGAAGAGTTGGTGCAGCCTTGTTATTACTTCTTCTGCTGTGGGAACTGAACATATGAATTGTTATATAGCTACTGTTACAAATCTTTACCAGGAAAGTATTTCAGAGATCAGTACAATCTCTTTACCATTTCTAGTAATTATATTAGAAACTTTGTAGCCAAAGTTCCTGATGTAAAATGCTGGGAACAACTTTCTTGCTACATTTTCCTCATTGTGGGGGGGTGAGTTATTTTATACCTCATTCTCAGCATGTACAAGAAGGCAAATGGGAAGGAAGTGGCTTAGCTTGAGTACAAACAAGACTGGCAACTAAGGTTTTGAGCAACTTCATTAGCTTTCTTCTCAAGGGAGGACGTTTAGGCTTACCTAAGGTACCTTGGTACTCTTGAATATAACAGCGAAGAGCTCTGTTTCTCAAACTTATATCCAATTTACAAAATTATCTTGCTGCTTGTAGGGGTTTTATCTAGTTATCGAGTAGAGAAATAATCACGTTTCTAAAGTATATACTTGCCTTATCAGTGGGAATCTTAAAAGCGATTCATCTAAATAGGCAAAAAAACCCATAAAGGTGCTGTGTAATGATAATATTTATTGAAACAGTAGATGTGTTTCTGTATTGTTAACACTTCTAACATAAGGCAAAATATTGTTTTATGGCAAAAATATTGTGGGCTATTTATTCTGGGCAATGAGTTTGTGATGGGACTGTGATATATCTAACAGTGTCTGCTAGCTGCACATTTCTGTAGCTTCTCTTTGGGATTAAGTTTTGCAGTTTACAACCCTTCCATTAATAATACTGTTTTGGAATTGGAACACTACCCTTTCATAAAGCTGAGGTCTCGGGCTTGTTATTTAAAAAAAGCTGAGGTCTCGTGCTTGTTGATTGTTTTGATTCATCCTTGAACCTTTAAAAGTACTTCACAGTAGGATGGAGACTTAGTTTCCTTCTGGACAACTTTAACAGTGCAACATATATTTCTAGGAGCAGTCATCTTATACTTAGTCCTTAATTACTTAAATTTATAGTTATGTGCACTTGTATGTGGTTTATTCTGACATTTTTACGCATGTGGGTGCTTAATGTTTGTTTGTTCTAATTCTATTTATTGAGGTAACTTACTGGTTTACACTGACTTGTTCAGGGTTTTTTGTTTGCCTTTTTTCTTTCAGGAAGTAGTTATTTTATTCTCAATGTTCATTGCTTACATTTTGGATGAGAATGTAGTGTGTCATTTTTGAAAAGCAAGAGTATCTTGTTTTGAGCTGGCCTGGACAAGCAGTGGTTAATACTAGAACTAGAACTCCTTCAATTTTACTAAAAGGCGTAAAAGTTGATCACCAAACATACCATAAATGAAGTAATAGCATAGATTAAATAGTAATCTTATATGTGTCTATCAAGGAATGTTAGCTAACATGACAGTATTTATATTTCACTTTCATTTTTTGGGGACTGGGAAGAAGGGATTCTTCCCTGTTTCTCTGCTTCTCAGCTGTTATGACATTCATTTAGTTCCAGGGCAATAAGACCTCTTGAGCGTGTGTATCCTGCCCCAAGGTGCAGTTCGGCTGAGGCTGGTTCCCTCCACAGACGATGATGTCTCGTCCGTATGGCTGCAGCTGGCTTTTCCCGTCTGCTTGGGGAATTTGCATGTGCACCCAGATGTTGCTCCTGAATACAGAATAGAGTAACTATTGATTGCTCAGCTCTGTCACCTCTGCCTCCCTTTAGGATCCTAGAAAACAGCTCTATGGAATACTTTGTTTAATGGATTTATAAATAAATCACATGCCAGATTTTTCTGTTGCGCAAGCTCCTAACGCTTCATTAATAGTTTCCTGAGGCAGGTTGTTACAAAGCAACGTTGGGCAGTCATTGGCTTTGTCTGTGCTTTTTATTAGCCCATAATGATCAGCTTGAATGGAGTTGTACTTTTTTTAGAGAAGAAATGAATACTGAGCCATTTTCTGTCTCGCTTCATGTTAATCAAAGAGTTCATATCCTGGGAGCAAAGAGAGAAATAAAAACTTGCAGCTGTTACTGTTGTTCATACTAAAGCAGTCTTCAATGTCGTACAAGTATTTAGGTGTCAGATGAAGTGCAGATAAAAGCAAGTTCTTGGTCTATTTAGCAGTATTGGATTCTGAACATGAACATACTCTTTGCTTCTTGTGTTTTATTCTTTCACGTCAAAATGAAAATGCCAGGAATAGCCCTTTGAATTGCTTGTATTTTGTGTGACTAATGTGCAGTTTTAAGAGACTGCTTTGTAGTACTAGATTTTATTAGTTTAAATGAGAGCAAATAATAGAAGAATTTGATTTAAAATCAGGATTGACATTATTTAAAAAATGAAACTTAATAGCGATAGAAGGATATCTCTGAGAATTCTGATATTAAGAACTTGATTATATTAAGAACTTGATATTTAAAGAGGAAGAAGAAAAGATGCAGCAAGTTGCAGAATAGCAGTGAAACCATATTTTGTTTGTGCAATTCCTGGCACTTTTGAATTTCAGGATTTCATAACACCTGAAATGTTTCTGAGGAGATCCCATGTTGCGGTCAAGACCTCTTTGTCCTTCTTTCTCTTAACTTTTATTCATTTTTATGGGGTGAGGAGTCCTGCTGCGAGCATGCCTTAAACATCATACTGGTAAGCAATTTATTTATTTATTTATTTGCTTGCTTAAAATAAAAAGCAAATAGGAGGAACCCACTGTTGTGCCATTCTTTGAGTTGTGTTTACAGTGCAAGTGCCTCTGAGGGGAGGCAGTCCTTGTAGGAGTAAACAGCTTTCAAGATTGCAGAAAAGCTCGCGAGAAGGCAAACCAAGGGAAGTGCCTAACAGCTGCAGTAGCAATTGCTGTTTAATCAGGGAGCAGCGAGCGTCACTGCTTTGCTCTCCTCATGGCCTCCATGCACCCAACTTTCTGGAGATGTGAGCAACCAGTTGACTTTTTAACTCCTTCTATTATATTCTCAAAACTGCGTCTTGAAAGCAACATCTAACAAGTTTTCATTCTCCTCTTTTTTAATTAGACTCTCTGTGAAGAAGGTTAGTTTTGTGTGTGAATTCATTTCTGATTGAGAGCTGTCTCCTACCTGCAGTGAAGCAAATGACTATAAAAGTCAGTGGGTGGTTTGCTTAAGGAGGCAGCAGTGGAAAACAAGTGCATTCCTGTGGTAAAATGATGGGAGAAGGAAAGTGGAGTGGGAAAGAAATGCATGAGAACGCATTTAAAGGTCTTGGAAAAACAGTGGCTTTGGTCATAACAAGATCTGTGGCTGTGTTTTTTGTTTTTATTGTTGTTATTTTTTAATAAACTGTGCCTTAAGGGTAAAGGGGTGTGATTCAGATAGTGGTTACAGTGTTGGCTTGGATAGGAAGGTCAGCAGTTTGCACCTGCCAAAAAGATTTTGGTCAGACTGTGTGCATGCTGCATGTGGGTAGCAGGGAGGAAGAGGAGCTGTGGTGACTTCTGTGGCTGCAACCTTGGCTGTCTCAGAGCTCCTGAAATGAAGAATTAAAAGTCAAAATGGTCAATACGTGACTTTCTGTGCTCAGCTAGTGTCTCCTGTCTGTCGCAATTAAAGGGATCTGAAGGAGAGTCTTGCAAGCAGCTGGGGCAGCCTACGTTTGAACAATGAGCAACCAACAGCTCAGGCTCTCTCTCTTTTTACTTTTTTTTTTTTTTAAACGTCATTCAATTGAAAAAATATCATAGATGTAATATGATCAGCTGCTGAAAGGACTGAGTTCTTATGTTTCTGCTGCATTCTCTGAGATTCTCTCGGATTCCCTGAGACTCCTCTTAAAGGACTGCTCATGTTTTAGACATAAGTAAATAAACTGGAACGCACGAACTGATTTATAAAAGCTGTACCCTCACTTAGGAGCTTGTGAAGGAGCAGGGGATTTTATCACGCACATATCAGCAATCAACAATGAGAAGGATTTAAATGGTAAGGTGTTCCTTAACATACTCGGGCAGTGATGCTGCTGTGCAATGCACTTTGCTAAAATGTGCTATTGAGTTTCTAGACAGAACTTAAAGGTTTGGCAGTATCTTCCTAAGTGGTTTCAACTATGTAAAATATAAGTGAGAATACATGGTAACTTTTGTCTGAAAATACATAATGTACATAGATGCAAGTGAATTTTTTCCCCTTCCCTTTTCTGATCATTCTCTATCTTTAGTGAGAGAGACAGAAGTTTCATTGTTTCTCATACTCTTTTTTCCCCGCTCCTTCAAATGTGTGATGCAGGTTTGAGTAAGCAAAGTTATATTCAAAGAGATTGTATCTAGAAGAGTAGCTCCCTTTGATAGCTTCAGACACTTCACTGTCTCTCTTGTAATGAAATATAATTACTTTTTTAACTTGGTACTATTTTCTATTTTCTTTTCATAGCTTTCTTATATATGCATGAATTACTTAGAAACCTCTCTTAAGATGTTCACATCTTAATCTAACTGCAGCACTGTTAGCAAATGATGATAATGGCACCTCCAACAACTGATATGTATCTCCTTAGGCTATTGCTTTAAATTAGGCTTCAGGCAGTGTTAACTTTGTGAAATCCCTGCAAAAATCTCCTGGGGTTTCAAGTTGGAATATGTTTTTATTGCCTTCATAATGCTAAAATAGTGCCAGGGACTTCAGTTAATGAAAGCCTGTTAAAGGAACATTTTAGTTATGTTTCTTTGCATCATGATGTCCTTCAGGTCATCATAAGGCCTGAATTACAGAAAATAGAAGGTCTCATGGCTTATCCTGTTGTTTTCCTGCTGGAAAGTAGGCTTCCAAAGAACTATGTAATGTCAGAGGAGGTGAGTCTGGAGAAGTTGTGGATGTCCTCTGCTGTACAGGCGCTGGGCATGATGTGCTGGTGCTCCTGTGTCATCTCCCTCATGCAGTGAATGCTTTAGATGGTGATGAGGTTTACCTGTCACTTGCTGCAGTAATAACAGGTGCTTCTTAGATACATGACTCTGGCCTAATTCAGGTGGGAGAGTTGCTCTTGGTCTCCATAAATTTATTCTTAATTTTCTTGGTGTACAGCAGTGCCTTTCTCAGTGAAAGCTGCTTGCTAAGCTCCTAGTTACTTACTCTGAGTGGATTCCTCCCCGCCATAAATACACTTGGCTCTGTAAGAGCGGATCCAGGACTTCCATTCTCCTAACTAGCTTTCCATTGCATGGAGAGGTTCTAGTACAGTTTGGGATCTTTACATGAAAGCTGTGGTTACTGTTTGTTTATTCTGTTTTACTGTTAGCCTCTTGTGACACTGGGATTCAAAAGCGGAGCTAGAATGTTTAAGAAAGGTGAAGGAAACAAGACTGTTGGGAGCCAAACTCTTCAAAAACTTGCTCAGACAGGTGAATCCTATTTACCAAGAAAAATTCCAAGTTATCAAACTGGATTCTAAAATTAGAAGTATTTTATGATATGGAATTGAGATTTAATTAGCTCATTAAATATTATAGTGAGGAGAAAACAAGAAAATTGTTTTTGATTGTACTCAAATAGAACTGCTTTGTATTTGAGATGAAACAATTTTTATTAAAGGTAGGCAAGGAAAAGTAATTAAAGGTATGGAATAATATGTGCGTTTTGAATATCATCGATGGTAATGAGGCCAAAAGGGAGAGATAAGGTTAAGCATAATGCTGTGATCTACAATACGGTAGATTAAAAGAAAGCACTAGCAGTGTAATCTGTGTGCCAAGGCAAATCCTGGAGAAATATCTAGAAGGCAAAGGCAGTCATATCAGGCCAAAGGAAAGGCCTGGCAGCTCAATGTGCTGTCTGACAGTGCCCATGGGGAAATAGTGATGCTTGCTGTAGCTGTTTTCCTGTCATCCAACAACTGAGGAGTAAGGGTGTTTTTTGAGGGGTTTGAGGGGTAGGGGTTTGATAGACCAATAGCTTTTGATATCTATAATTTGCTTTAGGGGTTTGATAGACCAATACCTTTTAATATCTGTCATTTGCTTTGGCAAGGAATTCTATAGTTTAACAGCATTTCAGATAAAAAAAAATTCTTTTGCTTGCTTTGAATGTGCTATTGCTTCATTTTTTTTCAGTATCACCTAATTCTTTCCTTTGTATGCCTGCAGCTTTTAGACTTGGCATGCTCCTGTTCTCTTCTGAGTGTAGAAGTCCTGGTCTGCAGTCTCCCCTGGCAGCATCTCTAGGCTTGAGACAGAAGTTCCATCTCCATGTGAGGAGGAACCTCTTTACTGCGAGGGTGACAGAGCAGTGGAACAGGCTGCCCAGGGAGGTTGTGGAGTCTCCTTCTCTGGAGATCTTCCAAACCCGCCTGGATGCCGCCCTGTGCCCCGTGCTCTATGTGTCCTTGCGTGTGCAGGGGTTGGACTAGATGATCCCTTAGAGGTCCCTTCCAACCTCAACCAGGAAATTCTGTGAATTTCCTTTCTGTTTAACTATATGCATGCAAGCATGCATGTGTACATGTGTAGTATGTATCTATATAGAAGATCAATATATTTGTGTGTTTAGCAGATCCGTATATAGAGAGAGTATGTAACTTCTGATTTTTCCAGGTGTCAAAAATATTGGCAACAGTATTCAAGATCTGGGTGTACATGGATCTCTGCAGTGATAGTATTTTCTCTTTGACTCTCTATTCTTTTGCTGTGTATTTTTCCTGGTAAGAGTGTATTCCTGTTTGCAGTAGAACAGACAGCAGCTTTGTATGTGGGAGAGGTGCTGAGAAACCGCTTTGAGCTTTGTGCTCAGATCTGGGAGCGATGGGAACCACAGCGGTAGGAAGCCATAAATTTCCCCCGAACAAACTGTTTCCAGGCTCCACTTAGAGCATTTCATTGTTAATACTGGTAAAAGATGTTGTCATTTGGATGGTGACTGTAAAAATGAGAAGTAAACTTTCTCAAGTGTTCTTTCTGGAGCACTAAGTTGTGGTGTCAAGTGGTGTTTTGTTTATTTTGGCCTTTATTTATTTATTTATTTTATTTTTTCTTTTTCCCATTGACTTTTTTTCTGGTTTGTAAACTTTCAGGACCAGAACTTACTCCTTCAATAGGCAGAAAGCACAGTAGAGACTTTTTCTTTTACCTTACTGAGTTAGTAGGAACAGTCTTTTTCAGTACTGCCCTTAGCAAAATGCAACTTCCTAAAGCTTGGAAGCAGCCCAGAAGATGACATGTGTTTGCCACTAATGTGAGGGAAGGACGTGTACATGAAGGTGTAGGGATGTTAGCTTTGTGTTAAGTCCTGAGTGATTTGTCTCAGCATTGCAATGGCAATAAATGATCCTTGTGGATTAACTAGCCCCACAGCGGAGAAGGTGGGAGTTCTTCAGTGTAGTTAACAACACTTGGATCTTACAAAGAAGCAATTGCACTCCGCTCCAAACCTGAATTTTTTAAGCTGTAAGGAAGTTTGCTAGTGAATGTGACGGCTGGTCTTGTATGTCCCCTCAGCCTGGCGGAAGGGAATGATTCACCTGCTTCCTGGTGGTGTTTTTCTGCACTTTCACGGCATTTGACAGTTCCAGGTTTTCTGCAGAGGACATGGCACTATTATGTTTACAATACATTTAAATTGTAGCATTTAAAGTTCGGTTTTAAATTTGCACGAGGAAGTCAATATTTCTAAGCCTTAGAGGTTTCATGAGAAATAATTTTCATAATTGTCTTCTACCATTTCTGTTATTCTTTAAAGATAGTTTAGCAATTATTAGATGTCTTGTTTTGTTTTTGTTTAATGGGCTCCCGAAGGAGGAATGAGCTCTGTAGTCCTGACCAGCCAAATGCCCATCCTTCTGAAATTTCTTCTCCATCTTCAGCAGTGATGAATCACACTGTAAAGCAAAGCCTGCCCTGACTGCGGTAATCCGAGTTTGTTTCTTCCTGGGACGAGTAGCAAAAGAGACTGATGTTCCTGAGGATGGTGTCAGTGGTGCAGGGGTTGCTTGCATCTTCAGGAAAGTCTTTGAGGAAAAAGTGCCTGCTGAGAGATTTTTATCTTTTTCTTTCAGCCTTCTGCACCTCTCTTAGGAAGGACTTTGCAGGAGGAAAGAGGAGGCATAGGTGATTGCTACAGTATCAGAAGAATGCTTTAATAACTCACTTCATATTTTTCTTTATTTGGAGAATATTATTTGGCTTTACGCACTAAAGCAATTGACTTTATATGAAAATATAGGCCAAAGTGATACCATGCTAGGTGAATCATAATAGAAATCTCTGATCTTTCTTGGATTAACTTGCTGGCACTTCCTTTTCTGGCTCGCGTTCAGTTGTGCCTGTGAGCACAAAGGAATGGCATGTATTTATACATTTGTAAATAAGATCCCACACATTTTCCGCTTGAGAACAGGCTCTCGGGCCTTTTATGGTCAGGAAGGGGTGTTTCCCTCATGCTGTGAGCGATCCAGAGAACTCCACTTTTCCAAGCATGTTCAGAAACGTATAGGTAATGGTTTGTGAACTGAGTTTAAATAAAAGTCTTTTGTGGATTAAAGGCGAAAGAATGAAGTCTTTTTAGAGTAAAATATATATGACACAGATTTTTAACTCTTACCTTCGGCAAGGTGAATTGCCTCATTCCATTTCTAAAAAATAGCAATTAGATCAGGCTTCAGTTACTGTGTTCTTCACAGCGTGTCTGTGTATGAAGCGAAATTCAGTTGATAGAGCTCAAGTTCCTACTAAGCAACTTTCTGACTCTTCGATGTTAGTTAATCGCAATGAGTCGACATACTCTATCAGCAACAATCTTAGGATTTTTAAAAATGTAGGTGACATACAAAAATTCAAAGAATAATAGCTACTATCAAGTCTGTTCTTTCACTTCTCAAAATCTAATTCACTTGTATTGGTAATGTTGAGTCCCACAGTGGGATATTTAGAATGTTTAGAAGTTACTGCTATAAAAAGAATTACTAGAGTAATATAGGAAGGCACAAATATAATATCTCATTTGTGACGGGTTTTAATTTTAGTGGATGTGGTAAGTCTACTGTTCTTGCAAGTGTGTCGAGGGAAACATTTTTAAGGACACTGTAGAATACAATACAAAAAACCCGTGTGATGTGTTACTCTCCGCCCACTATTTCTAATCATCAGTGGTTTGAAGGACCACTGATTATCTCAAAAGGATCACTTGTAACCATTGAAATACACTATAAAGTGCATGTATTGCTTTGTTAACTGTTAAAACAACAAAACTATAGGAAGTAGAATAATCACTTGCTGATTGTTAAAAGGAAGAGTCTTCAAAATTTTGACTTAATTTCTGAGTAACGCTTTCTGCAGAAAGCTAGTGGCACTTTCCATTGAAGAGCTTTTCAATATCTGACCTTTTTAATTTTGTCAGAATATAATGTTCGGCATGTCAATGTAGGTAAGTAAGAATATGTTTTGAATTCTAATGCTTATGTGCACTTTTTAATTTTATTTTTTTAGCTCAGATCAAAAATAACCTTAAAGCTTCCCAAATACTTCATTTATTCTATTCAGAAATATTAATTGCATCTGATGACTCGTTTTGTTATTCTTAACCTGCTTTTGATCATCATTTTTTTGCAAAGCATTTTGGTGCTTTTTTGGGTTTAGACAACTTGATTTGTAGTCAATGGAGAGGTCTGTAAAGTATTTGTGCTTAAAATTGTGCATGAGCTGCATCAGTAAATATAAACAAGAATTTAGGCAAGAATTAAATTCCTGAGGTTACCTTGAAGATGCTTTAATGACAGGGCAAGCTATCTCTTCAAGGCTGTGTTCTTGCGTTAACCCATGGCTTTGAACGTACATAGTTTAAAAAAAAAAAAAAAAAAAAAAAAATCCTACCTTTCAAGTGTAAATAGCTGTATTTATTAGTTCTTGCAAATGTGCAAATGTAGAACTCCTTCTACTGCAAGTGTTGTGGTGCTTCCATCTTTGTACTCAATCAGAAATAAAGGGTTAGTTATTAAAAGGACTTTGGGTTGCAGCTGTCTGGGGAGGTCATTTTAGAAAATGAAGAAAGGGGGCAGAGGGAGAAATGATGCGGAATCCAAGGAAATTGAGTTTGCCGGAGCCGCGCTATCGATGCCTTCCTTGCGGGACCTATGACTTGCTGTGTCTTCTGTAGGAAAGAGCTGGTACCTTGCTTGCTTAACTTGTGTGTGAAAATTGGGGAAGTTTTTTAATGAGAAAACAGCAGTGTGACGCTATCTTGCCTTAAGATGATCCAAAAAAAAGTGTTTTCAGTTGTAAACAAAAAGTTACTGACATTGATTTTCTAGGGCACTTAGTCAATTCAACTCTTCATCACTTTGTGTAAGCCTGGAAATTCGTGTGCCACCAGTTAGTTAGTGACATAATCTTGTTTCTCAGCCAGAGGGAAGAGTCAAAGCTATTACTTAAGTAGAAATAAGCGGGTGGTTAGAAAATAGAGAAAATCAGGCCTCAAGGAAATCTAGCATTTTCTTAGAGCTCAGTTACTGTTGTCACTTGATGCATTTGGTTGTTCCTTTATATATAAAAAGTATGCAATATGAAATTTGAAATTGCAAGCACAATTTTGCACACTTTTGAATTGGAGATGTCTTTCTGTTGATGTTAAAATAAAATGTGTTTTCTGTGAAGTCTCATTCCGCCAGAAATCTTCTCTCTCTCCACCTCTACCCAAGTGAATTCCTCTTTGAACTGTTTTATCACTCCTTGTCTATTATGGTTGTTAGTTCACCACATAAGTTAGTGCTTTTTTCTTCTGCAAGACTTGATAGCTGCCATTGCCAACTGATGTCAGCAGTTGGGGCTGGAGGATTGACCAGGTAGCTTCACAAAGTTACTGATCTCTGCTTTCTGTTAAACTTGTTCTCTAGCTAGCCATATGCAGTGTCACAAATCTATTTAATTTTAGTTTTAAATGACTCTGAGAGTCATGAGAGACTCAGATATCTTTCTCTGTCACCACTGAAGTTTTGAAAAAATGGTATGTGGAAAATAAAGGTCAGTTCTGCAGTTGTAGATTTATCAGTGCAAAGCTCCATAACTCATAGCTGCATTAGCAGTTCCAGTGGCCCTTTCCAACATAATCTGACAGGCTCTATTTATAGCTGAAAACTCTAGTTGTCATGACACCAAGGGGTTAAATTTTGTCCTTTATTATTATTGGGTCCCTTCACCTTTAAAACATTAGGTCATTAGTTCCCCTCATCCCTCTGAAATTAGGAGATGAATAATTCTTAGCTGCCAGAGCCCTAAAATTGCATCATTCTCAAAGTGTAATAATATTTTGATGACCATTTACGCCATTTTCTTCCCTCCAATAGCAGCATGATCTGCTTTGTATAACAACTTTTGAATACTCTTAATATATATTTTTTTAATCTTATAATCACTCTGGGTAGTTATCAGAAGTCCTGCATTTAACTTGGGAGAAGGTAGGCCAAAAACGGCTCTGAGCAACAGGAAATATTTGCTCTTTCACCCGCAGTCAAAAGAGTTGAGGCTTGCCGAAGAGCTGGCTTGCTCTGCAGCATGGAGCCGGGAGGAGCTGTGCCCATCGCGTGCGCAGCTCCCCTAGCTTCGCCCCTCGCAGCCCCGCGCACAGCGCCGGGGCCCTGGGGGCCATGAACGCTGCCCGCCTGCCGGGAGGCTGGCTTCCCATACAGAGCCCTGCTGCTTGCTCCCAAGCCTGCAAATCTCCCTTGCCACTCATGAACCCGGTGTTCAGCTATGGCACCACCAAAGTGTGAAGGGTGGTGGTGGGGATGATGTTTTATCTTCCTTCAATTATATTTTTGCTCTGAAAAATATGAAGTTATGATTTCATATGGTTCTTCTAAAATTACTAAATATTCTTACTTTTTCTGATGTTCTTTTTGGATTAAATGACCATCCCTATCTTTCATCTATTTTGCAATGTAATATTTTTCAAATGCTCATGGCAATCTGTGGGAAGAACAGCCTATATTGGGGAAAGAAGCAGCACAGAGCTATGGAGAGTTTACTGAGAGTTTGGTGTATAAAGCTTGGTTATCAACGAGCTTGTGAAAATGTATTTATATAGTAACTTTTGATTGCATTTGAATTCCTAGACTTGTATGAAATCCACACTTCCATATCAATGGTTAGATAACAAGTACTACTGCCAGTGGCCAGCGTTTCTGACCATTTACTCTACCTGGAAAATAAAAACTTGCTACAATAGCTGTACTGTTTTCAGCCTCTTCCGTTCTTAATAGCCTGGAAGATATCCTGATGAAGTCCATTTTACAGCTTATGAAGAACAAAGACTAAACTTAGAAAACTTTGCCTGTTCAAGAAATGATAAACATGAATAATACCTAACACTTTTTTGCTATGTACATTTGAAGATTGCATAGACAGGAATGTCTCATTCTTTGTCTCGAGACTTTATTAAATTTGAAAAAGAATTTATTAATAGAACTTTGGATGATTAACCTGTCCATATGAATGTATTTTATGTCCAATGAATGTATTTTGTAACAGTTTGAGTGCTAATATGAGAGCATGAAATAAAAATTTAGCATCCAATAGCGCACGTAAGAACTTTTTAGAGTTATGATAGATGTGGATGTAAAATAATAGTCCCCCCTCTCATCTAGTGTATCAATGGTGATAAAGCAACAAATGTAGTCATGTTTTTTTTTCTGTCTTTTGAACATGCTTTAGTATAACACGCAAGTCTCATTAAAGCTGTAATAGTTTAATCTACATAAACGTTTGTGAGCTTGTAGCTCTCATGCAAACCAGCCGGACGGTACGTGGAGGGCTTTTCTGGTGGTCTATTTCCATTCTGAGGGAAAGCTGTTTTTCCTTGCCTGAGTGGAAAGCAGTGAGATGAGACTCGCTGATACTGCCAAGGTTTTGGTTTCTTGATCCATGTCAAGCTAGGAACGTAGCCAGTACAGTAGTCTTCAGGGTTGACCTTCATTGTCATAGTCTTATCCCCTTTTAAAGCTGAAATTAGTGGTTAGAAATTTTAAAAGCTGTTGGTATAAGCCTTACACCTTCTAGAGAAGGTAATGTATAAGCCCAGTTTCCCCTTGTTGCTGATAATTTGTTCAAGTTGTGTTGGTGAAATCAAAGCCATTGATTTCAGATCTAATGTTACATAGTTTTCTTTTCTTCCTTGTTTCTTGTATGAGGCTGTGCTGTTTCTGTTGTGTTGTTTAGGCTGTTCTGTCAGCAAAGCAGTGTTCTGTTAGTATGATAGTCCTAATAAAAACTGCAGCATGGATAAACATGTAGAGCTTTAGTGACCACAAAACTCTAATTGCATGACAAGCACATGAAAAATTGGGTTTTCATGTAAGCAGCTTGTTGAAGGCCTTTATAGCCAAGTTCCCTTGGAAGAGTCTATTCCATAAACCAGTTGTATCATGCCATAAAAGGAGAGTTTTCTTACTTGAAATTGAGGAGATGTAAAACCAGAGAAATAAAGAAATGTACAATTGCAAAGTCTTTTACTTTGTCTGCAAAGACTCGCTGTTGGCGCTAAAATACTGCATTGGCCTGAGCAGAGGGCAAGGGCAAGTGCTGCCCTGTGCATGCAAAGTGCTCTCTCATCACTGGGAGCTCTCCACGCTCCTCTGGTGGAGCCGGAGGGGGCCCTCTTGGACACACTCATTTAGGCAAAATTAACCTCTCATCTAGTGCCTTCGTGCTCAAGTTCATACGAGAGGTGGGGTCATTCACAGGAGCCAGTCACAGTGCCATATCTAGCAGGTTGGAGGATTAGAGTCTTAGGATGTAAGTGATAAACACCTAAACTGTGACTCTATTCTATGTCTGTGTATTTAAAAGAGCACTTATGTATCTTGTGCTCTCTAAGGTCATGTCTACTCCAGAAGTTTAGATGGAAAGTGAAAAAACAGCATGGGAGGCCTGCAGCTCGTGTGAGTTGTGGTGCCGCATGAGATGAGTCTCTGTTTGCGTGCAGGAAGGTGAATACGTTAAACTGTTATGTTTAGTGCTTATTGTGGACGTTATTATCGCCTTTTATAACTCAGCAGGAATTATAATATGTCAAAGTTCTGAAACACTATCTTTTGCTGGTGAAAAAGCATTGATTAAGTAAGCCTGGTTTCAGACGGACCAATGTTTTCACATGAGCATCCTCCTAAAAAACTGGAGGAGTCTCTCATCTTCCCTTAACTCCCAGTTCCCACCCCTCCCTCCCTCCCCCCTGTATCTTTTTTTAATACTAGTTTGATTACTAAAAGTTAAGCTCACACAGGTGGTCCTATGAGAGGCTGTAAAAGTGGTTGCTTGAGCAATATGAGGAGACTGCCTGAATAATCCTGGTTTTTACATTTAAGGCTGATCCTGCTTAGAAATTCTCAGATAGGACATATGCAAGAAAGCAATAAAATATATGTAGCTTGTAAAACATTCTGAGGTATGCAGAAAGTTTTAAGATCAGTCAGCAGCACAAATTTTCCCATGAGGAGTGTATTTTAAAGATACCGGGCCCATTGCTTCATCAGTCTTTGCTGTTTATCCCTTAGTAGTGATACTACTTTACATATTCCTTTACATATTGCTTCTCTGTGTAAAGCTTGTTGAATGGTCCCCAGGATCATGTAACTGGTGGTTGATAGTGTTCCGTTTCCAGCAGCAGCAGCTTTCCTGGCTTAAAAAGACATCAGAAAGTTGCTGAGAGCTAAATTTCTGTCCCACACCTTCACTTTAAACTTTTGCTTTAACTTGCAACACATTTAACTCATAGCATGTATATTCTGTGGGCCAGGAGCTCATATTAAAAATCTATATGTTCCTGTAACTTTTTTTTTTTTTTTACTATCGGTAAAGTTAATACTTTTAAAAAACAATGCATGGTCAAATAAGCACTGGGAGAGAGATTCTGAAAACTACATAAATGCCAAAATGATGGACAATTAAGAACCCTGCTGATGGAAGGGCCTTACAAGGTAAGGTAGCTGGTAGAGCCAATCCTAGGGTGCAGGTACTGAAAAGGTCCTTAGGAGAGCTACCTACTTTTCCTCTTATGCAGAGTGGCCTGCCTTGATTATAGGAAGGGGACCAGATGTCCTGCGGCAGGTTCACGGCTCTGGCAGAGGCTCAGAGATTGAAGTCTGCACACAATGCAAAATAAGAGACGCTCTGAAGCACAACTGCCCTCAAAAAACAAAAGCGCAGGTTTAGTTTAAGATTTTAGGAGCAATATATTATTTTTGGCAAAGAAAATAAAACAGGGTTTTAAAAGTGCACACATATGTACATGTATGTGAGTGTGTGGCTGTTTATATTTTTTTCTCTCTCTTTTTTTAATTTTTTTTTGTGAAAATGACTGTAATGGGGCAACTTGGTTTTGCACTGATGGTTTTAAAGACTTTGACTACCCCCAGAACCAAACAAAGATTTTTAAAAATAGTATGTGTAGTGAAGTGGCATGTGATATGTTGTGTACTTTAAATATGAGCCCAAATTTTAAATTAGGGCAGGTGGTTGAGTTGTTAGCCCTAGTAAATACGTAAATGCACACAAAAATAGTGATGTTTTTGAAATTAAAGTTTGTAAGCCTATCCATTGCAGATCAGTTACAAAAGATCAATCTCTATCCCTGTAAAAACAGGAATTTACTGAAAGAACATGGACAAAGCCTTAACTCTAGAAATCTGAGTAGCATTGCTGCAATACTGTGCATGCTATTGCAATAATCTGTGAATTAGTCACACATTTACCAGTTTAGAGTTGCTCTGTTCAAAACTTTACATTAAATTGTAAACATTGAATCCCATATGTGTTTTTCCCAAAAGCTTGTATGGGAAGCCTTACAACTTACTAATGAAAGAAGAAAAAAAAAAAAACCCAACAAACTAATAAGCAAAACAGCCCCATGCCCCTTTCCACACATGCAAAAAGAGTAAAAACATCATATTAAGAGTATTTCAAATTGGTTAATGTCATGTACTCCATCCCTTAGGATTTAGATCTGATATGGATTTAAAGTGAAAAAGTTAAGAGAAACTCCCAAGAAAGAAAATTCCTTGTTCTTGTCTATTGTTCTCCTGCACAAGATTGTCTTGGCCACAAACTAGCATTTCTGTTATTTATCTAGCCAAATCCGTGCTTCATGGCTGCATTTGACCTGACACAAATAGTCTGCTGAGCTAAGGCAAGAGAGACTTGCAGGTCTGTGCCAGGTGTCCATAAAACAAAAAGCCCTGTCATGCTGGTTTCTGCCGGGATGGGTGCTGCTTTTATTCTGTGCAATGACTGCAGCCGCACACAGAGCGAGTTCTGCGTGGGAATCGCTTGGTAGCACCGAGCACCTGCTCCATCACCAGGTGATGGCCACCGTGGACAGTGAGAAGTGTCAGGCTTAATTAGGCACCTTGAAGGTTAGAGATTTTGTAATTGATGTCTGTGAGATCAGATAATGAACAACTCTACAGACCTCAACGGATATAATGATTGGGTTTACCTTTTCCCTGAGCCTGTGCCATTGTTTCCTGCCATGCCAGGTAGGCAGCCCTTCCTGCAACGGCCTAAATGACAAAGGCTGGAGCAGTGACAAAGACACCTGGCCTGAACTTGCACTCTCAGCAGTCCATGGTGAAGAAAAAGCATTCTTGAAGCCTCGGCAGAATGACAAGTGGAATGTGGGCTTTGATTAGCTGCTTTGTGCGTTTATTGCTTTTATTGCTTTTTTCTTTTCTTCTTTTTTTTTTTCTTTTAGTTTAATAATTTGATCTTCTTCTGAAAGCAGGGAACATCACAGTTGCAGTGTCACCTACTATAATAATATTTTATCGTGTACCTCCTGTGCTTAAAAAAATGCTGTGTTTGACTCTCATATTAATGGTAAACTTCTGCCTATGTAACATTTTATATCTCTCAATTTTTATGTTGTATTTCACCTGTTTTTCATGACAGGTGAAGCTGGGGTTAACTCTCTTTTTGGAAGATCCAGCAAGGCAAGATTCTGCCTTGAAGATTCTGCCTAGAAAAATAAATCTCACTTTACTGGGTTCACTCTAGAACTGTATGTCTGAGAGATCATGTTTTTAATGCTATAAATAATATCAGGCAACTAAATTAAAAATACAAGGCAAGAGACTTATTGTCCAGCTGTCAGCTATGTAAAGTGATCGTGGTCACACGGAACCTGTCTCGGTATCTACCCACTGCGTATAAACACCACTGGGATTTCCAGGACCTGAGTGAATGAAAGTGCTGTACCCATTGGGACCTCCTTTTAGAGCATAGCTGTGACAAAGGGAGTGCTTTTCTTGGGCAACAGAGACATGGAAAATGTTTCTTGGAGTCTGAACTTCCTTGAGACCATCTTTTATTGAACAAAGCTGAAAAGCTAGAAGTAGATATTAAAACTTCACATGTGTTTGCTCGCATTAGATAGACAGTAGTGTTCAACTGGTCTTGGCAATGTGTCAGTGTTGACTTTTTTGACCTGACTATTGTAATCAGTTATTTCCCCAGCAGAGACCCACCACATACATCCGGCTAAAAGGCCTCCCTTGGAGAAGCAGTGATTGAGTGTTCTTAAGTGATTTAATCTCTGCGTTAATCTGAAGTTCTGTAGATAAACATTTCAACTAAAATGCTTGTTAAACTCCAATGTGTTCTCTTTTTGTGCAAATAGATAATTCTCTACATCATGAGGTGTTTGTTCACAGTGTTCCTCATTAGTGTGGTCCTGTGTCCAAAGCTAAACTGGATAATTTAGATAATTTAGCTATTTAGCTAAATACTTATGTTCCCATCAATCTTTGTTCCTGCTGCTTGTTAGTTGTTTCCATCAGCCATCAGCACAGGATTTGAAGGATATCTTTTTCCCTTTGCTACCCTAGAACAAGATTTCCTGACCTACTAGACTGGGAAGTTTTGCTGAGCACTAGGATAGTAGCCCCAACGGTTGTGTGACGTTGCTCACTAGAAATCCAATTCTGAATCGTAAAGCTCCTGAGATGAATTCAGAGCAGGGAAAAATTCCAACGCAAAGGAAGCCTATTAGCAAGCTGTACTGCAGGAGCTGTGGGGTTTCAGGGCCTCCATAAATAGAAGAGTGTAGAAGATAAAGTGGGATTGAGAGATGAGAAACGCTGAAATGGAAAGGAACATAAGAACTGACTAGAGAGCTTGTGGAAATAGGAGAGAAGAGGAAAGAGAAGGTTTCCCAGTTTCTTTTCTGCCAATTCTCGAAAAAGGAGGAGCGGGGAAGAGATGCACAAGAAGATAAATACCTTTGCCTGGGAAAGGCAAAGTAATAAATACTTGGAGATGAATAGGAAAAGGCTGTAACTATCTGAAATAATTTGCTGTTCAGCCTCAACTGCTTTCCTATTTTGCGTGTGTGCTTGTGCAAGCCAAAGCCTTCAGCCTAGGAAAAGCAGGTATGCTGGCACACTGGAAAAAAGCCCGTTTTCAGGTCCCATTTTGAAAGGAGAGCAGACTCAGGTTTGATCAAGAGGCATTTAACACATTATTTCCCTGTCTTCATATTGCAGATACTCTTAAGCCTGTTTGGTTTGGTTTTGTTTAGACCTTTTCCAGGGACAAAACACCAGCCAAGAACCATGACTTGAAGTGTCCTTCAATTGATATTATGTTATTATGACCATATTATGAAATATTTTTAATCAATACCTATTTTCTCCTGTGTAGTGATGCATATATAGTAATTGTAAGTATAATGCATTAAAAAAAATCCAGTATCATTTATAGCTTTTTCAAAATATCAAACATGAAGCAGTTGCTCTTGCAGTAAGAAGTCATTTTATGGCACTGGAACATCTGTTAAACTTGAGGTTGCCTAGTCGTGCCAAACCAGGCAGGAGCGTTTCCTGCATGTGCCAGGTATATGTAGCAAAAACACAGATACACTGAAATAGCAGGTGACTTTAGACCAAGTTTATTTTTCCTTCAAAAATGCTGTTTAAAATGCAGTTATTTCCTGGTAACATTAGAAAGAATTTGCATTTTTATGACATTTGTAGGAGCAAGGGATAGAAGGAAGCATACCAGACCTAGCTCTTGTGCTCCTTCTGGGATTAGCCAACGTAGTCCAGTGTTTATATTATTTTTAAAAAGATGTTTTTTTCTTTTGTAAATCCTGTAAATATTGCTACAATGGGGGAATACACAGACACACACACACACACACACACACACACACACACACACACACACACACATATAAAAAGCAGGGTTTTTTTGGTTCCATACTGATGATGATTCTTTATTTGTGTGTGTTAGGTGTACAGTCCAGAGATCACAAAAGGAAGTAGTCTAAGACAAGCTTAAGGAATATCACAGCTCAGTAAAAATGTGGAGACTTGAGCAAATTGCTAGGATATTCAGAATTGTGTGTGCAAATTATAAATCTTCTCATCTGGCATTATATGAGGTGTTTCCCCAAAGTGAACTTAGTGTGTGGTTTTAATTTTGAAAGCTTCCAAAGTCCAGCTAGCACAAACCATTTGTCTGCCCGGAGGCAAAACGTGTAATGGAAACATTTCTATGCCTAAGAGAAGGATTTGGAAGACATACAGTGCTCAGCCATATATGTAAAAATGATAATAATAATAATAATAATAAGGGATTTTTATATGTGAATATTAGCATTTATCTTTGTACAAAATTTTTCTTTTAAAGTACTGGTTGCCATTGATGAAGGCATCAGATTGTTGCTATGTATCTAAGTTGTCAATACTATGTTTTGAGTTTCATTTTCTTGTTTTTTGTTGTTGTTGTTTGTTTGCTTC
Source organism: Nothoprocta pentlandii (assembly GCA_013398315.1). NCBI lineage: Eukaryota > Metazoa > Chordata > Aves > Tinamiformes > Tinamidae > Nothoprocta > Nothoprocta pentlandii. The sequence continues at coordinate 3,080,663 of VZSG01000016.1, read as the reverse complement.
TTTTCCTATGTACTCCACACAGACCTTGATAACTAGCGAATAGAGGCCACTGTGGTGGCCACTGCCAGCTTTGCTGGTGGAACATTCTCAGTGACAACAGGACTTTAAATATGTCATGGAAAAACTGAGCACTGAAGTAGTGCTCAGTCCTACTGCGGTCTGTTTGAATGCCATGTAGTCTAACTGAAGGCAATGCATTTATATTTGCATAATCACTGACTGCAGGGTTTCGTTGAAGTAAAGATGCTCCCTGTTTTTTTTTTCTCTTTAACATATTTTCTTTCTAAACTGTTTAATATGTAAGAAAAATCTGTATGTATTGGATTTTTTCATTAATGTTTGAAAAAGACAAGTGCTTTAAAAGCGAGTTCAGATCAGTGTTTGAGTCTACTGACTGCAGGATTAGATCTTGAGATGGTGGAAACACAGGTTCTTACAGGAGGGCTACCTTTGTGCCATTAGGCACATGTTAGAAGTGGCTCTGATAAGGTTTCATAGTCAAAAATTTCCTTGGATTAGTTTTTTCTTTGAGCAAGATACTGATAGATTAAGTATTTGTACAACTATTTTTTTTAACACAAATATATCAATTACTGGACAGTTCATATTTTTTGTTGATATGACTGATAAGCTGTACTTTTAAGTTGAAAAATGTATTTAAAATATCGTGATTTTTACTTCTGTTAGACTCATTTACCTATGACCTGTAGTATTTACTAATTCCTGGTATAACCTCCCATTTGAGCCGTTCACACCCAGCCCTAATCTATATAGGAGGGAGCTATAAACTGTTGTGTGGTATTTGTGGGCCTGAAATTAAAATCTGTACCATTTTGTAGCAGCGAAGATAACTTTTCATTATAAAATGAAGTTTTTTTCTATTACTACTGAAGAGAATAGATGCAAACTTGGCAATTAGAGGACAGATGGAAATGTGGAATTGTGTGTATATGTTATCTGGCAGGAGGAGGGGAGAAAGGGTAGGTGCATATAACATCAGCTTGCATGTAGCCTTTGGTTATGTGCCTCTTCCTAAATCAAATCCTCAACTGCTTGTTACCAGTGGTCTGTCTATCTAGAGATATGGAGACAGACATGGGGAAAGATTGGAAAAATCTTTAAATCATGTCACCTCACAGGTCTTGTTCCCATATAGTGGAATGCCCATAGGCTTTCTCTTTTCATCAAGTGTTCCTTTCTGCAGAGCTTGTGATAACCATTTAAAGACTTCTTGGTCAGACAGGGATATGTAATCTGAAAGATTCCTGGTTTATGGGCTTGGAATTCCTTGGGAATCTTGGCAATAGTCACAATTTCTAAATTTGCCCAACTGGTGGAAGGAAGAAGTGCAGAATGGGAACCAATAAGTGTCCCAAAGAGCAGACCCACCCGCAGTTACAGGAAGTCCTACAAATACTCTGTTACTGCATCTGTTGCAAGGCCGGTGTTTTAACCTCTTCCTTACTAAAGGAAACAGGGAAAATCTAGAACATGCCACGTTTAATGAAAGGCAGCTCAGGAGGGTGTCTGTGCCCAATGAAGAACCCTGCTACCCTGAAGGCAGAGCAAGTAGTTGAGTTTATGCCAGCCCATTCTTTAGGCCTCGGGCTTTGCAACATTATAAAAGAATTAAAGCTTCATATTTACTTTGCATCACTGTCAGGGCTAAAATACAGCAAAGTATTAGCAAGTATTAAAATACAGCAAAAAATTAGCAAAGGCCTGACAGCCACTATGCTGTCAGTACTTATCTTTGTTTCATGACCAAAACTTAACAAGTTTTCTTAAAAATAGCACTGTAGTGAATAAGATTGAGCCAAAACAGTGGTTGTCCCAGTGGCTGTCATCACCAGCTGTTCTGGGACATCTCCCCTCTTGCAAGTGAGAACATTTGGTGGTGATCTGACGCTCTCCATTAGAAGTGAACCGAGTGTGAGGTTCATCTGAACCACTGTTAATTCCATCTGGCTACTTCAAAATTCCCATCACAAGAAATGTTCTTTTAGAGGATCTGGCTACTGACAGACACATTTTCTAACCTGACTTTACAAAGATTTAAAATCTCATAGACTGACTTTGAGACAGTTCAGCACTAGCTGACATGGTTTCAGCAATCTGTCCAAAAGTATTCCAAAGTGATAGGACAGAGCTCTACAGTAAGATTTCTATAAACAATGATTACCCTCTTTTCCTACTTGAGAACAAAAAGTTAATTTTTAAAATAGATAGTGTGTATGTGGGTGTATTTTTATACATTTCTCTGCAGAGAAATTTATTAGTATCCTAGCGAAGATTCCCTGTGTAGGAAAATTCATTACAAAAACCTATACCTTGGTAACTTGTAGAGAAAAGACAGTTCACAGATCCAGTATTAATTCTACCTTTAAAGCTATGTATATACTAGTTTTACTAGTTAATGGCTTAGGCCGTTGCACCTGCCACTAGCGAAAGTGCAAAAGAGGATTCAGATCATGCACATAGGAATGATTCTCTATTCTTGGGATGTGAAGTTGTTAAAATGAGATGCTTAACACTAAATGAATACTGAGGGTGGGTGTAATGGAAACTAGGAAGGCTCTGAAACTGTATTTTGACACTTCAGTTTGAAACATTTTGAAACATTTTGTTGTTTGGGACATTTTAATACTTAGAAGATGTGAAGATGTTCAGCTTATGGTAATGCTAACTAATAATTGTAAAGATAATCTTGTCACAAGGGAATGCTTTGTGAAATGTGTGAACCATATGCAGTTTCATTTTCAGGACTCATTTTTTTGTGTGTGCTTTTTCTTTTCTTTTTTTTTTTTTTTTGGTATAAACTTTCTAAGTGTAGTAATTCATTACAGTTCTTTCTTTTTTTTAAGTTGGGTCTGATTACTCTCTTGTTCTCAGCTCCTCTATGAGTATTAAGGAGCAGTTCAGGCTTATTTGAAGACAGTCTTTTCGACAGCCTTTTAGAAAATACATCAAACATATCTCAGAATGAATGGGCTTAGACATCATTAAAGGTTCAGTGGACTGTTCAAATTCAATTTGCACAATTTCATCTTACCTCCCTTTTATCAGCTTAGATACGCTGAGATTGAGTTGTAAAACCAATATGTCCCTTCAGCAAGGCAGGAGTTATGGAAACCCCAGTTGGGGTGACATCTGTTCCTCAAGCTTCAAAGAAAAACCTTTGTCTCCTCATAAGGATTGGGTGATCTCTAAGTCGACCTTTCCTGATTTTTTCCTATTAACTGCAAATTGTTCTTTGTTCTGATGCTGCAGAGTGAAGGCATCTACCTTGCTGCTCACCATGTCCATTCAGAAATACAGTTGTGTGCAACCTGAGTAAAGCTGGTTTGCTGCAAACAGCTATTTCCTTTCTAAAATATAGAGTATTTGAGAAAATATTTTGAAATATAAACAGAATGCTAAAAATACTAGCCTTTTTACTTTCCCTTTAAAAAAGTTCCGATGTGTTTCTGAAGAAAAATTTTATCATCTTGCAGATTCTTTTTAATACAAGTGTTAGAGAGAAGAGCTGATTGGTTTTCTGTGGAAATGGAAATGCTTGCATTTCTTGATCCATAAGTCTCCTGTGAATGCTGCATTTAATCCCTTTCTGTAGTATGTTTGTAGAGCAACTCTCTCTCTGCTTTTTCTGACAGTCCTTCTTAAAGTATCTCTCAAGCTGTTGGGAAAATAAGTGTTTTCAGCTTCCTCAAAGATTATCCATTTAGATCAGATATTTTTTGTGAATTTTGGGGCTGCAGAATTTTAACATAGACTTTAGAAATTATTTGTATGTATAATAGTTATGTAGCAAACCACAGAGGCTAAGCAATGTGTAGAAGAAAAGAAGTTAGCCTAGGAGAGTGCATTTTAGGTAAGCGTGGAAGGTGGCATTAGGACACCTACAAGGCACGTTTTCCACACTGCAAGGTAGCATATCACTGAAAGGTAGTGAAAAAAATGAAGAACCTGCAGAAATGCCCCTCCTTAGCAGTGCCCTGTAGATGAGGCTAAATAAGCAGTGTGACTGAAAACTAAATGAAAGTGGGTCGCTCTCAGATCAGTAGAGGAGTCCCTGTAGAAACCTGCAAGGTTGCCAGGCATCCTGCTAAGGACCCAAGTGGTGGCACACAGTGAAGAACTGCGACTCGGATTCCAAGCCTGCCAGCAGTGCTGCAGTTCTTTGCTTAGCCTGTAATACAGTTAGGTTTTAAAGCCTGAAGCTTTTTCCAGTGTATCTGCTTTCCTTGCAGAGGGAATTATTTCACAGGTAGCTTCCTGACTTCTTGTTTCATAATGTAAATTGAGCCTTCTGCATAATGCTTTTCTTGCCTAGCACACAGTGATACAGTGGCAGGGAAGCCCCTGCTTTTAATTTACAGGTGGCATATCATAAATCATGCTGGTCAGTTGTACTGGGGCAATAGGGAGGTGTTTGTGATGTACCCCCAGACAGTTCTTCCTTAGAACTGTGAAAACTGCTTTCAAGTTAGATTACAAAGACCATAAAATAAGATGGAATAAACTTCACTAGTATTTTGGGGTGTTTTTTTTGTGTGTGTAACAGAACTTTTTTTTTCCTTTTTCTCCAAGTTCCACCAATTTTTAACTATAGTAGAGAATACAGAGAGAGAAAACATAGCACTTGCCAATACCTTCTAATTTCCATTTCCCGCAACTCTTTCTGAATTATATATGCTGTAGTATACGATGGCTAGAACAATGCATACTTCTTGCTACTTCTTTCTAAAAATGTTCTTTTATGAATTTAAAATATTTGGTAATGAAAATTACACCTCTCTGGTCTAGTGCTTTGGCTTTCTCCTCCTCCCCTTTCAAAGAGCAGTTGTTCTGCAGGATAGCTCCATGAAGCCGGAGAAAGCAGAAGTTTCTGAAATTCTGTTACTAACTTTGCGGCAAGATCTGAGGGTTGTGGGTTCTGGCTGGAGGAGGTAGACGTGCTTGGAATGCCCTTGAGGCCAGAATTATGATTTCCAACTCTAGCCTCCCCTGTTAAATTTAGGCAGCAGCTTAGTTTTGTCCTCTAATTAGAAGTAGCTGAGCTGGGTGAGCTTATTGCTTAGAGAGCGTGTGGTGGTGCCCAGCCTTTGCTTATGGTGAAGAGAAGGGCTGCAGTTGTTTGGGCTAAGAATGGATGTTTGTTGTTAAGGGGCACATGTTTGATGCATTGGAAACAATGTGCTGGTTCTTAGTGGCTGTAAGATAGATGTTTATTTTCAATGGTATTGCATCTGTTTATACCAGATCTGAACTTGGTGTTTCTTGTAACTGTTTGAATTAGAAAGTAAAATAATACATTAAAGTCAAAAATAATGTTTGCTCTCTTCAGAGTCCAGTCCCTGACTTAGAGGGATTTAGATACTGTCCTTTAAGTGGAAAATCTCCATTTAAGGAGACACAAGAAAAGCAGTATTTTCCATGTATGTTGGCAAAGTAGGTCTCTTCAGTGCAGCTACATGGCATAAGTAGATTTCTTTTCTTTCTTGTGTTTTGTTTTGTTTTTTCCTCTCTCTTTCTCCCTTTGAGAAGAAGCGTACTGGTCTAGTTGGTGCTTTCCTAAGGGGATGTGAATAGGAGGAGCCCTTCACCGGGATTACAAAGGCTATATTTCCACCCTGTGCAGTGTTATCTTGGGTCTCAGGAGTGGGATTTTCTGTCAGGGATAGTTTGCCCTCTGATATGCTGAGCTACCAGAACAGACCTATTCTCTATACAAAGAGCTCATGTATTCCCAAGAATACTTTGAACCCAGGCTCAAAAATTGAGTTTGCACAAGAGACCACCCTATTAGTCAAACACTTGTTGAAAGAGAAGAATTGTTTGTTATCCTCCTTCCCCCATTCGGAGGAAGTCTGAAATATCCTTATCTTCAAAGCTTGGAACAGGTTTGAAGCAAGCTCTCGGCAGGGCTGCGTTTTCATCCCTACTCTTCTTCAACACCTGCATTCCTCACATTGCTACCAATCACTCTGACTGCAGCTGAAAACTGCGGAGTTCACAAGCCCGTGGAATTCATTTGGAATAGCTTTGGAATATAGGAATTTATTTTAAGCAACCACTGATTTGAAAATAAAGTAAATATTGATCCAAGACAATCTGTCTGAATTCAGTAGGCTACAAATAGACCTTTTTTCACATTTTATTTTAGTCTGCAATCTCTGCAGCTAGAGATTTTTAGGACTTTTCATGTGCTGGCAGCTAAACAATAGTGAAGAAATGAAAGTCATGTGAATCACACTTTGTTTGTAAATTGTATTGCAGTTTCTCCTCAACATTTTCATACTTTTTTTTTTTGTAGCAATTTTCTCATCGTAGGCAGCAAGAAATACGTAGTTACCTGCATCAAGTAGGAATAGAACAGGCACAGTTGTCTACTGAGTACTGATCAGTTTTTTCTCTAGAACAGAGAAGGGGAGAGCTCTGGCCTTCCTAGAATGATACTCCAGATATAAAACTTGGCAATGGGCATGAATCTGCTCTGGCACGTGAGGCAGATTTAGGTGCAAGTTACCCTCATCCATTCCAAAGAGAGTGAAGCCTGGGGGAAGCTGTGGCTCTGCCTTTCATTTTTGGCCTGGTAGGCTGCCATTCAAAGTGCTCCCCTAAGAATAAGAGAGTTGGTTGTGGGCTCCCTTAGGCTGCTTTTGCAACCCCAAAGCTACACAAGTCTGCCCAGCTAGGAGCAGGAGAGCTATCTGTCCTTCCTGCAGAAGGTGATGCAGCCAGCAAGGAATGCAGCTGTAAGCGCCTGCGGGGAGCAGAGAAGGAGCTCTGCTGTGGGCAAGGAGAGGAGGCGGCCTGGAGGCTGGGTGGAGAAGGTGCCTTTGAGGGAGTGTGTGGGCAGTCTGCATTAAAGGCTTCCAGGTTTGGTGTTTAAAACCTGTGCTCCGTGGCAGAGTTTAGGTTGCAGGATACTGCTCCCAAAGCGAGCTCTTGGAGAGTGTCTGACTGTACAGGTCAGGCAAGACGAAGCTGTAGCCTGCTCTAGAATAGCAAAATATTCCCAATTTGTTACTACTAGAGACATACTCTTTTGTCATGCTTTAAATATTCTAATTACTTCACTGCATTTATCATTTAAAAAAAAAAATCATAATATGCAAACTGGACAAATCAGAGACTCAGGGTAATTCATGACTGGAGAGACTTGGAAGAATTGCAACTTCATTAGGTACCAATGTCTTTATGACAGTTTTGAAGCAGGTATTTATTTACCTGATGTTCATCCGTCCGCTTTTTGCACCGTTATTATACCTCATCCTTGTTCAATATGAATTGGTATGCCTTCAGTGTGGTTTGATCAGAAGCAGTCCCAAGTGACACTTTAGCACTAGTGTGCAGTGTGTTAACGTGTCACTTAGAAGGAGCGAGCTGCTAGCGCTTCAGGTTTTCATGCAAGTGTGTAGTCTTGGAGCAGACTGAAAAAAACCCTCTAAAGATACAAGTAATTGCATTTTTGGTAAAACATGATTAATATGTTTAGAGGTTTGTGTGGGCCAGTGTTCAAAGGTAAACATCTTGGAAATTATGTAAGAAAATAAGCAGGTGATGCTATCCATGAATTCTCCCTTGGGCTCCAGTCATATGGAGCTCAGAGGCTTCAGGAGCTAGCGGTGGTCCCCTTGCACTGAGCATTTCTAGTCTCTCCACATCTCCACGTTCCCCTTCAACTCGTGTGACTCGCAGTATTCACAAGGCGCTGTTCACAACATTTAAAGATTAACTACGTCTTTTTGTGAAGAGCTTCTCTTCCCTCTCAGGCTTGCTCTGAACTTGCTACCTGCAAGTTTCATTTGAACTTCCTCAGTGGTTGGACTTGCCACGTGCCCAGGGAAGGCCCTGTCTTCCTGGCCATGATTGCCCTGTTTTTCCTGAAGAGAAACGTAGCTGGCTTTTTTTTTTTTTTT
>VZSG01000016.1:3030537-3072682 GCA_013398315.1 Nothoprocta pentlandii | reverse complement strand
TTTTTTTTTTTTCTCCCTGCTGTTAAAGCACACTGGTGAGGCAGGAGTTGTGATATGCTCCAGTGAAGGCCCAAAGCCATGGGACAGGTGGGGATACTGGCTCTTCCTGCAGCCTGAATGCAGCCCCTGATGCTGTCAAGGACAAATGTTCCCATCCATCTTCTTTGCTGCCTGACTAATTCCTGCCTATTCAGAATTTTGCAGAATTTGCAGGTCTGCAGAATTTTGACCATTTTTCTGTTTCCCACTAAACTTAGAAATGACAAAGGTACTGCCACACTTTTTAGAGTAGAGAGGGGGAATCCAAACATTCTATTTATTTATTTATTTTTCTACAGATGTGCTTGTCAGTCTGGTTTGACATAGGGATGTAACTAAATCTCATTGGTGGCTTGATGGGAAGGAATGTGAGGTTAGTAAAAATACATGTTAATTTAAGAGGTTTGGTTTGTGAAATAACAAATACAAAGAGTGGAGGTAGGAGTAAAGGTTCTTGAAACCTTCCTGCTTGCTCTGGCAAGCTCTGGCTTAAGTACTGTGGTAAAAGCAGTTATTTCAGAATGAAATTCTTGTGTTTGAAATGCACATTAGTTTTAAAAATGATCTTTGACCTGTTTGCATCAGACCCATTTTGTGGATGTCTTGGCTCTGCTGATTCTTTTCTCATTAATAGCACAAAGCTGATGGAAATGCTGGTGCCAGAGATGATGATGCCAGCACAGGCTGGGGGGAACATATTCAGCCTGGGAGCCGTTCCCCCTTGGGCCGTTCTGGTGCAGGACAGCTTGCCTGGCGCTGCGTCACCTGCTGCTGCTGCTGAACGGGGGGTTTCAGGCACTTCCTAGGCCTCTCCGCTAGTACACCATGGATGTGGAGGCTGGCTGTGGTGCTGCGGGTGCCCTTCCTACCATGAGCCTCTGGAGTTCGCTCACTTTCTCTTTTTTTTATGACCACTTTGATTTCAAGGGAGCAGAAATACAACAAAAGCTCATTGAACAGGATTATGCTCTTCCTGTGTTTAATGGAGCATACTTTACATGGCTGCCTCCCTCAGCCCGTTTGTTTTGTCTACCTTGTGGAGTACTACCCCGTAAAGAAATCCAACACTTTGCTGTTTCCTGTTGCTCATTTTGTTCAGCTTCAGCTATAAATTACTTTGAACTCAATTATAAAGCCTTCAGAAGATAATCAGAAGAAAACTAGAGACAGGGAAGAAATAATACTGATTTGTTTTTATTCTATAAATCTGCTTTTATTCTATAAATCTGCTTTATTGCCAGCTAGCTGGGCACAGTGTAAGAAAGGGAGGCTTATAAAGAAGATACTATTTCTGGTTGGCAGTGCACAGGAGTTAATTTAGAATGATCAATGCAGAGGACTTCCCCACGTACCACTGCTGCCAAGTCCTCTGAAGTAGCAGAGAGACTTTTTGTTGCTTCAGATTTTTTGTTCCTGTTTTAATTTTTCTTCAGGCCTGATTTGGGCTTGCATATTCTCAGTGCCTTTTATAAATTGCTTTATTTTTAGTGATTTACCAGTTATTCCTAACAGTGTCTAGAGAACTGTAGTTTGATGCACAATACAAATAATCTACAATTTATCTTTCTAATCCAAAGATCTGTTCTTGTAAGAACTAGCCTGTGATAGCAGTGTTGTACAGATTGCTATCAGTGCATGGTTGTGGTGCTAGGCGTTGAATTAGAGCTGGCATAAATGATTGGAGGCAATAAGATAAATGGAATAAGACAGTGCAAGATCAATTAACTGATTGGATTACCAAGTTTTATGAGTTTTTATCTGCAATCTACTGGATTTGTCCAAACACTTTGGTCGCTGCTAGAGCCTATGCAAAAATAAAAACATATACTTGTAACGGGACTGCCTCTTGCTCAATGAAAACTTGGTCACTGATGGCAGCTTTCACAAACTTGGAGGTTTTTTTTTTTCAGTTTCAGCTTAAAGTTGTGCACTTAATGAAATATCAGAAAGAAATAGTTATTTTTATCTCCTTTCACAAACTTCCAGATGGAACCAACTGGGCTCTCTCAGTATATGGGCCCAATTAAATAGAAAAGCAGGGTAAAGAATGAGTGGAAAAATATGGTAACTTAAAAATAGAGAAGAACAAATAATCAGATCACATTGTTACCTGAGGAAAGCAGAGGAGTACTGTAGTTCTGGTGTGGAGGGCTTGGACTGGCAGCAGAAGAGGACCCGTTGTGCATTTGTCAGCTTCTCGTCTCACCTCATTGTGTGCGCCCGCCAGCTGGGCCAGGGCACCCTGGCACTGCTGTAGAGCTTGGGCGCTTTGGGCCCGTGGAGGTGACTCCTGCTCTTGCTTCGTGAGGAGGCTCCTATGGCTCGCCCATTTGTGCTCTTGTACGGTAGGGAGCTGGGCCTCTTGCTCCCGTTGCCTGTGACTGATGGATGGGTCTGAAGTCCTGAGCAGCACATCTAGGGACGTGGCCAGGGCAAAGGGAGTTTCATTGCTCGTAACTTGCAGTAAGCCTGTGTTTTACATTTCTGCTTACTTTTACACTGAACTTATGTAGCAAAGCCTGTTTTGAAATTCCTGAAATCTATTTGAGTTTGCAAAGGAGGAAGTATAGGTGGCTGTATATATACTTATACTGCATAGGTATATGTTTTGTTGTTGCTCTTTCCTCACTGTATGTAAATTCATTTTTACCTAGTTCCAATTTCTTAAGCAGATTGGCTCATTTCAAAGCTGTTTCTTTCCACTAGGAACCTTTTCCTTAGCAATTTCTTTACGGCTTAGCGGAACTTTGCATGTGTGTCTTCCACCTGTGTCGCTGCATGAGAAGAGTAGTGGAGCCCTGCAGTTAGGTGCTGCCATAATTGTGTTTTTTTTTTTTTCTCTCTAAGCTAATTGAGCTCTGGTCCTGCAGTTTTTCTTCTTCTGTGATATGCTCCAAACATACTAGTATTGGCCTTCCACTGAACTGTCCAGTTTGGCAGCACCTCTCGTTCTTGGCACAGTACCTCCTGAGCGCTGAGTAGAGGGGAGCTGCCACTTCTGTCAAGCTGGTGGCTTGTGCAGCCCAGTATGTGCTGAACTCTGGTTGCCGCAAGGGTGCACTGCCGACTCGCTCAATTTACTGCCCACTAGGACCCCCAGGTCCTTCTCTGCAGAGCTACAAACTCTGCAATGGTTGCACCAGCCTGTAGTGCCTCTTGCAGGTCCTTGTATTTGGCCGTGGAGCTCATTGAGGCTCCTGATGGAGCTTCTTGCTGAGGCTTCTCTGTCTTGCCGAGGTCCCTCTGTGTTGCTGCCCTGCACTCCAGCTTGTCCACTCTTCTCCCCATCTGGTGTCATCTTCAGGCTGGTTGAGGATGCATTCTTTCCCTTTGCCTAGAGTACTGCAGAAAATATTAAAAAAGAATTCATCTTATATAAACTCCTTAGAACTCTTGGCCATTACCTTTCGAGCCTCTTGTCCAACTAATTTTTCCACTCACCTTACGGTCCATGCATCCATATCTCCTTAGCTTGACTGCTAGGAGAGGTGCTGTGGTGCTATAAGCCATAATTAGAGGCCATTGTGAAACTTACCAAAATCTGTGTAAAGAAATTGTGCTGCCCTCTCCTTATCTGCAAGTTGGTCACTTGTTTTGGAGAAGACAGGTTATTCAAAAAACATTTGGCCTTAATGTGTGCTTGCTGCTTCAAATCCGTCTGTTCCTCATGTGTCCAGAAGCAGCTTCTGTTAGGACTTGCTCCTTTCATTTTGCAGGGCTTGAACTGGAGGTGACTGAAGCTCCCTGCATCTGCCTCCTCACCTCATTTGTTGTTTTGGTTTTGCTTTTGAACTCGCATGAGCTTTGACCTGGTATTTTCTCTACTGTGTCTCCATATATATCCACAGTGATACTGGTGCATCCTTCCTGAGTATGCTTTGGTACGTAGTACAGTTGGACTTTTATCATTTGGTGTTGCAAACTGGTTTCTCAACTTCTTAGAGTCAGATTTAACTTTGGCCATGCTGATTAAATTCTTTGTTTTTCTCCTGCTTTGTAAGATTTCTAATACTCTGGCAGCAGTGCACCCAGCACTGTTTCTTCTTGGGAAATTGTGTTGTTGTCTCTCTCAACTTATAAAATAAAAACCATTGTATTTCTGTCCTTCATGGGCTGTGTTTTAACCAGTTATTTATCTTTGAGGGAATCACATCTGTCCTAGGGCAATTATATAAACAACATCTACAAAACTATGCAAAACCTGAAATTTCTACATAGATGGTATTAAAATACATATTTTAAGCACAGTTTACTTACGTTCATGTTTTTCATGTAGACACAAATTTACTTGTGTGTAATTTCATTGACCTTTGTGGTACTAAGTGCAGTCTTAAACATTAAGTACATGAATAAGTGTTTTCAAAATTGTGGTTGTAAATAACAAGTTATTTTGTAGACAGAAATGTGTCTTATTGATGTGGTTTCTTGTTTGTTTGTTTTGAGGGATTTTTTTGTAAGTTTGCACTTCACATAAATAACTAGTGATGCCTCCCATAACATACCAAGGTATTGCAACATAGTTTTCTTATTTCAGAATGCTCAAAACTGAGAATACAGAAAAATCTTGAAAGAACAAAAAGACTGCACAGCCTTTTACTCATGCTGATTTCTGAGAAATAAAAGACCTGGAAACGAGACTCTCTTACTAAGTACCATACTTGCCCCAAGTGTGGTGTACCTTGCTGTTTAATTACCTTCAGTACCTTACAAAGAAGCTTCAAACACTTGTTGGATCTATTATATAAAAAGAAACATTTTCAGCAGTGTTCAGTATTTTTATCCTAACTGCTCTTTGATTGTGTTTTGGTCTCCTCTTCATCCTAATTATCTCCTACTGGAGACATGACCTTACTGATTCACTCTTAAAGGGTCTGATAGTTGACTGCTGTTGAAAGAAATCTGTCTTGTGTACAACTGCTCTCTTTGGAAATGGCAGTTCTGCTCAGATGCAGCCTCCTGGAAACCATATGGTAGATATTCTCATCTTGTCCAGCTAAGTTAATAGCTCTGAGCTTGACTGTCGTCACAGTCTGTTGTTAACGCAACAATCTGTCTTAAAAATGCCTACAAGAGGACTGAGAAAAATAGAACTAGGACTGTGTAAATAAGATCATGAGACTTTGTAGCAATGAGAGGGTAATAGCTGGAGTCTGTCCTAAATGACAGGCTAGACTTTTAACTCAAGTTGAAGGGGAAACTGGAGGAGGAGAAGAACTTGTTTGCAACCAGAATGTTGTCATTAACCTTTCTTTCAGTTGTCCTCTCTTTGTGCAACCAGCCTGTTAAAAACTAATTGTTAATTAATGGATTTTGTAAAAGAGATGCATTTGAATTCTATTTCTGTACATTAAGCATCTGTTCTCAAAGATAGTCTGCAATGTGGTATCAGTCATCGCCACTCAAGAAAGCAACTTAAAGTCAAGGCTTGACAGTTTCCCACCCGGCATTCCTTCTGCCAATCCAGTTCCTGTGGATTAGACTGTTACTTCCTTCAGCCCTGGGAAGAGAGAAGAACAATGTAAGAAGTGTCTCCTTTACATGCGATATTAGCTTCATTTTGGTTATGTTCTCATGTATCACAGACTGGGTTCTGTGCTACTTTAGTACAAATTCCTGCTGTGCTTAAGTGCCAGAATTAAACTATGCTTGATATTTGTGGCCTCTCTCGACAGTATTTTTGATAGCATTTGGATACTCTTTTTTAGATAATTTTGATGTCTAGCTTGCAAACAATTTCAGCAGGAAAACAGGAGAGCATTTTAATGAAGGTGCTTTTATATAAAGTCAGAAGTCTAATTGGTATTGACCTGAATGATTCAATCGTTGAATTTGTCAGAACTGGCAAAGTCAGGCTGTGATGCATAAAATCTGCAGGATCTAGTTTAGGATGGTGAGTGTGCTTAGTTTCAAGGTAGATTCAAAATAGATTCTAACCTGTTTTCCACCTAACTGCATATTAATTTCATTTGAAAGTTAGACTTTAAGTAAAAGTGAACCTTGTGTCATTTTTGAGCACACGACCTTTTTTTTAGCAGAAATAGTTAGGTCAGAATCAGGATTTCTAATGAAAATAGCAATTTTCGGATGGCAGCAAGCAGCCTGGTAGGAGCAGGAGTTTGAGATGTTCTGAACAGTGCCAGCTGGTCTCCTGCGGTGGGTTTGAGAAGCTGTTGGCAGTCGGCTTTGTTGCTTGGTGTGTCATTCTCGAATCAGTATGGTAGAAGAAAATTGGGCTTCCTCCAAAATTCTGTTTCAGTTTGGAAACAGTATTTCTAACTGTTTCATGTTGTCCAGAACTAGCAAAACTAGATGAAAATGGTTAGTCTTCAAACGTGCTTTCTGCTCTGATAAAAGATGGGCAAATATTCAAAGAGGAGTCCCCCACCCTACCCTCAACCTTGGTGACATACGCTCTAAGTTTTGTTCCTTTTCTTTTGAGCATCATCTGAAAATACTGTGTTGGAGAAATGGTGCAGATACGTTATTAGCTTTGGGCATTTTTGCTCAGAAACATGATCGTGGGAAGAGGTGGTTGTATTTCCCTTCGCCTGCCTCTCAGGTTCGCCTGGGATTTGGGCCACATTAGGTGGTTCCTTAGGCTGAGGAGATTTCCGCGGATTCTGCCGTTCCTGTGGGAAGAGGGAGGCCCTTTGCAGCTCCTGCTGACACAAGTGACCTATGGGCAGCTCGGGAGGGCAGCAGAGCTGGGCTTGGTGGCTTCCTTACCAGCTCCAGGCCATTGCCTCTTCTTGGTCCCCCTCAGAGCACCCTGACTTTCTCCCTTGCCTGCAGGGTGGCCTGAGCGGTGTGCTAGGACACAGTGCCTATTTTGTAAGCATTGTAATACTCAAACTATGTGGAGAAGGAGGTAATGGGAGATTTTTATTTTTGAGTTTGCCTCGCTCCGTTCCCTTTCATTGTAGCTAGCATCTGCCACGGCTGGATCCCTTACAGGCCGGCCCCGCTCAGCAAGGAGCCGCTCTGCCCGGCTCCCTGCGGAGGCCGAGCAGGCAGGGAGTTAAAGTGGAGCCCATGCTAGATTCATGGCAGTATCCAGCTAGTAGATAGTTTGGAGTGAGAGTCTGTTAATCTGCAGTTTTACAAGAGTTTTCTTCCTTCCCTGCCCTGTCCCCTCCCCAGATTTAGAGTACTTTTGCACGTTTTTGATCTGAAAGCTTAAGCAGAGCTGATTACTCCAGCGTGCTTTACTCTTGGAAACCTCAGCTGCCGGGGAGTGCATGCCAGCCTGCCTGCTGATGGGCACATCTGTTATATTTTATCTGTTTTGTAATCCAACTCTTTCTGAGACCGTTTCTGTCCATATAGAGTCAATGCAATTGCACCATTAGACTCGAGCGCAGATGGCAAGTGTGTTCAGGACAGCGCTGCTGACTGTGGCCACGATTCTGTGTTGCAGCAGCCAACACTCTTGTCATTTGTGAGCCACACGAGCCCGGGGCTTGGGCTATTTGCTTAGCCATATGCTGCAGTCGGGACAGATACAGTCTGAAAACAGTTTTGCACTGAAGACTTTTTTTTTACCTCCCTTTGAAAGTCCTGCCAGTTGGGCTCTCTGTTATTCCTGATGAGCACACCCCACTAGTTAATCCCGGTGAAGAATGTGCTGTGCTGAGAGCAGTCCCCGGGGAGGTGGCAGGAGCTGCGCCTCTCTGCGTCACTTAGATTTTGGTCAGGCTCTAAGTTGCAGGAGTGATTACAGAAATCACAGACCTCACAAATAGTAGTGTGAATAAATACTGGGTAGTATTTAGACTGGAGGAGCTCTCGGATACTTTGAACAGATTTTTTTTAAGTGTATTTACATAATAGAGCTATCAACCAATTATGAATATTTACATATAGCCAGACAGCAAAAACGACAGCCAGGCAGGATGTTGGACTCCTCCTAGGTCACCCCTGCCAGGGAATAGGAGCAGTGCCCTAAGCCCTAGACAAGTATCTAAGAAGGACCCTCTTAGTTTGGGTTTAGGAGGTTGTAGGAGGTTGGGGGTTTTATTTGTTTACCAAGAACTTTTATTGATTTATTTATTTATTTTGAGGAAAGTAAGTGATCTCATGCATCATGCAGCCAGGAGAGAGATGACGCTCTATGTATGAAGTATCTGCTCAGAGTAATTTATTCATCCCTATAAGCACATGTTAGTTAACGCTTTAAGTGCCGCTCCGATTTGCACTAAGTGTTGCTTGCTAAGTTTTGTAGTGCTTTACTTACATGTGATTTAGAAAACAATCTGCTTTGGCAGAAAAATGGCTGATTATGAGCATTTTAGAGAGGGGAAGGAAAGTCAAATCAGAATGGCTAATCATGGCATAGACATTTCATATTTTATGCTACTGGGAGAACAAAGACAGCTGTGAGGGCAAGCTGGAAAAATTACTAGTGTGGCTTGTCTGCTCCCTAACTATGTACGTGTGGTCGCCTGTGCTGAACAGACACCTGGGATCCAACAGTTGCATTTCCAGAGGAAAAGCCCTCGAGCACCTTCTCGTTTGCTGCAGAGGCACCATGTGTGAGACACGTACAGTTGTCCGCGTGTGAGAATCCTCCCTCTTGATGGCATAAGACCACAGTGCCATGAGGGCTGTAATTCTTGGGAATAGTTGTGTTTTGCTGTTTTTAGAACTATCACTAATAGCAGCAGTTACATGCAAAGAGGAAAGAAGGTACACATGTAGGCAAAATGTCTAAAACCTCCCTTGGAAAGCACGAGCAATAACCTGTGCAGTGGTATTGTTAAATAAGTAATAATTTGGAAGTTGTTTATGATAGACACCTATGATTTATATTCTTTTATTAAGTAGATTTTTATCTATCTCTAGAGGGTAAAAGTAGCTTGAGTGAATGGTGTTAGACATCAACAAAGAGGTCTGAATATTAAATATTAGTATGCTAAAAGAATGGAATGCAACACTTCCCTTTTGAAATGGGAATCGCTCACAGATGGTACAGGAACCTGTCCTTTAGTTTGCATAAATTGGAGGAAATTGAGGAAAAAGAAACCCACAAAATAAAAGTGGGCATGGATATCTTGCAGTGGCAAATCTTCACAATGAGCTGTTACTGCACACCTGAAGAAATACAATAAAATTATGCCCTGACATTGGGGAAAAATAGTAGTTTAAATTACATCCTGTTGTAGAGAGGCCCAAGAGGATGAGAAATTACTTTAGGAGGTTACTGTCCTGGTTGTTTCTTTACTTGGTCGCACTCTAGTATCAACTGTCTTTTATCTTTTATAACACAAGTTACTTTTCTGATTCCATCAGAACACGTTTCCATTTTGTGTTTCCATTTTCTTAATTTCACCGTAAGAGAAGGAATTTTAAAAAGAAACGTGATGGCTATGGTTTTGATGTTCGTAGCACGTAGGCTGGGGAGGTGCCGTGGCCGTCTGCGCAGCGTTGCCTTCTTGTGAGTGAGCGCGGGCAGCTGCTGCGCCGCCGCCTCCGGCGCAGCTGCCGGCTGCTCCTCCCGCTCCCATCGCTGCTGGTGCCACCCAGCTGCACTGCAGCCCTCAGGGAAAAAGCCAACCAAACCGAAGAAGCAGTGGAGTTGAGCAGCTAGCTAGCAAAATGTTAGGGAGAGTGCGCACACCGATGTCTCGCTTGGGATTCCCGTCCCAGGCTGCAGGCAGGAATCATTTCTGTGGCTGGGAGTTTAGATAAAAGTCCTTGCTGTTCCTGGTGCTCATTCCCACTGAGTATCCACTCACTGCCGTATTCCAAGTTACTGTTTAGAAAGCCGACATCCTTAGAAATATGATTATTTAGCATTTCATATAACTTCTATATCTAAAAATAAGTGTATGTTTATATATTTATATACATGTGATACAATTTATATTTGTGTACATAAAAGATTATATCCTAATTTGGCCAAAAGCACTTGCCAGGTTCTGCATTTTGGCAGACCAGCAGAAGCAGGTTTTTTCTTCTCTGCAGAGGCGCCAGTCTCAGGAATGAGACTAGTCTGACGATTAATGATTAAAATTTACCAACCTTGTAGCCAGCAGAAGAGAGGACTCCATAGTGCCCTTCAGCATGAGACTGGCTGTTTATTTAAGAGCGGCTACCATTTCTTCCTTTCCTAATCATTAAAATCAATAGGACTGAATATAAAAATCGCTTACCTTTTGTGTGAAATTTTGAAAAGAAATAATTCCTTAATTTGTCAGTAGTTCATCTTCTAATTGAGTGTGGAACACATCTTTTTTATGTAGCATAAGTAGTTTGCATGCAACAAATAGGCTATTAGCAACTTGAAATGCTGTGATTCTCTGAAGATATAGAGTAGGAGAAAAATACTAAGGCTTTTATTTTTGTTACTGAATCAAGCCTTCATATTTAGGATAAGCCTTGAAAGAGGACGGATGATTCTTACCTAGTGCTAGTGTGTATGTGTGTGTCTAAAAATGGCAAAGTGAAATGTGCTGAAATATGAAAAAATATGAAATATGAAAAAAAGTGTTGAAATATGAAATATGAGGGGGAGCACCCATGAAACTGATACACAAATTAATACATTTTATCATTAAATCAATAGCTTGAAAACAAAGTGATAGGCAAATTTTAGGTGAAGAAATGAGGTTTTCTGGAGTTACTTTCTGGCTCTCGTTAATGGGGCAGAGCAGCTGACTTCTTTCCTCTGCCCCCCATCCGGGAGCTGATCTCCCGAGCACGGGCAATGTAAGCATTTTCTGTGTATGAGTAAAAGCACCTGAGGTGAGGCTTTGATACAAGCACATATTTGCAGCTGCTTTACATGACATCTGGGTTGCATCCATATTACCAGCTGTAATGCAAGCGGAGTAAAAAGGGCAAGAGCAGATGAGAAGGATTCCAGTAGGCTGTGTCATCAAATGACTGTGGCTAGTTTATACATTGAAGTTTTAATAATGAAACAAGTCTATGAATTCAGAAGAGTGGAAAAACAAAAACAACCCCTCTCTCCGAACACCAAAAATCATAAATAGTACTTCTTCCTGGGGACAGAAATTCATGCATTTGTTAGCCTAATGATTATGTAATAGTAAAATCTAAATTTTAGTAGTGAACTGCATAGTGTACACCTTTTAACAGAGCTGCTCAGTGGGTTTTTCTTTAGCTTTGGAGCTAGTAAACTGGGTTTATTCTTTTGCTGGGACTTCCTGGAGGTAAATCCAGCCACACTAGAAGCGTAGGATTTTACATTAACGCTCTGCTCAAAGATTGGTGGTGTAGCCCGGGCTGGTCAGTGATAATTCTGTGCTGTGTTGAAAAAAGGAACAGTTCTCATCTTTCAGGATTTAGCTCTGTAAGGGGATAGACACAGCCACTCCATATCAATCAGCTGCCTTTTGCATTTATATTTACAATGATGCCTGTAAGCTCTTTATTCCTGCCTTTTCACATGGAGAGACACAAGTAGTTTTGCTAGAGAATGGAATTTGAATAAATATTATTACAATGGAATTTGCATCTGAAATAAGTGACTTTTTGCTCTTTTCCAAGTAACTGTGCTTGTTATAGCTTTAAAAGATGAATTTAAACTGGTTTCTGGGTGATTTAATTTGGAATTGTGCATAAGTATTGATATGGATTAATGCTTTGGCGACACTTTTTCTTTCTTTGCAATAGAAATACCTGCAAAAAATGTTTTCAGTGGAATGACCAGAGTAGGAAATCTGCAGTGAGCAATCAGCTAGAGCCAAATGCCTTTGAGACCCAGCATATTGTCTTTATGGCTGACTTTGGGCTGAGCAGTGCGAGCAGATGTCAAGTATTTGCTGACTTCTTATCCTGGGCGATCTGATCCTGCACCACATGTTGGAGCGTCAGGGGTTTGTGCTGAGGGAATGGCCCATGTGGCAGCGCGGACGGGAATGGTTTTGTTATCAGGCTGAGCTTGAAGAGCAATTGCAAGGAAAGCAAGTGATTTTGTAAATGGATAAAGCAGGTTCACTGTAGTCTGCGGGATGTAGTAGGAAATGGAATGAAAACCAATTTTCCAACTGTTGGGGGTTGGAAAGAGTTTTATGTGAAAAATTGCCAAAACAAAGAGAGAAATTGTGCTTCCAGTCCTTTTATTAATCTATACCATTTTTATTTTACAAAGGTTACTTTGTTTTCATTGGACCTTTGCCTAAAGTTTTCCTAGATTAGCCCCTAAAAGTAATAAGGATAATAAGCAACACTGGACAAAGCGTAAACGCAGACCCTTGTGGAAACTTCCAGCCCTCATGAAAAGTCTCCTGAAGGAAATCCCATCAATGCAATGAATGTCTGATGTGTCCTAATACACGCTCGCTCTTTGGTCTCTTATCTCACAGATAAATACTATTCTTTTAATACAGCAGATACTTATGATGTGGCTGATGAAAACTACACACATAGAGAGCAATGGATACGCTCCTTGCTTTATGTTTGATAAATCCATCTATTTCTTTTAAACATGGGCACAAAGGCTCTCCCCTTTACTAAGATTAGGTCTGCAGTTGGTCTTCAAGCACCATTTCTGCACTCTCCATTCTGAGAGAAAAAGTCTTCTGGAAGCAATTCTGGATATGATTGCATGAGCTGCAAAAACCCATGAATGATGACTTCGGCCTTCATGAGATTTGACCAGCCTGCTGCCTAATATTCAAAAGGAGCTGATGATGTATTTTTGTGCTTTCTCTGTTAAACTGTTTTCTTCCTTTTATTTGTGCTGTGAACTCACTGGAATTTGCAAGTAGCTTTACTCCTACTTCTGGAAGAGCGCTTAGCAATAATTAAACAAGCCATAAAAATCAAAATGATCAGGGAGAAATCCTTTTCCAATCATTTTTTCTTTTTTTTTCTTTCTGTCTGCCATCAAGTGAAATCTGGAAAAAGCCACTTTTTCTGGATTGTGACACAACAAATTTTATTAATTGACAGAAAAGCCAGAAAAAGCCAGAAAAAGTTTTTTTTCATCAGTACTTCAATAAGTTCCTATTTATGAATGCCTGTGCTTTGTCTTTCTGCCACTGCAGCTCATATTGCCTGTTGTTCTTCATCCAAAGTTCTGTATCTAGGGATTTTTTTTTTAAGCTTAGTAAATTCTAATAAAAATATTCAGTTCTCTCTATGTGCATGTGTATCCTACTGCTGGCCACCGTCCGTAAAAAGTTAATCTAATTATCTCAATAGATAAGTCTAGATCTCTAAAATAATGCTTTGGTGGAAATGGAAATGAAACCAGAGTCTGAATAAAGTCAGTAGCATATGAAGGGAAGTGCATCTGCTAGCAAATCTCTATTTACTACCTTTTTTTGAAGCAGATCTATTTTCAAAAAACTACTTTTTTTTAGGCTGAAATGGGCTTTCTTATCTCTCTTATTTCAGGTTTTCTTATTTTGGTTTAGCAGTGATACCTTAATTTGAAAATGAATATTTTAAAAACTTTGTATACATTGCAGGGGAACTACTACCTTGGCACTGAAATCAGCCACTTCAGCACCATGCTCTTCATAGAATGTGGGTGTTCACTTGGCTTGTTGGTTTGTTTTTTGGAGTTTGGAGTTGGTTTGTTTTTTGTATAGTATTTTAAGTGTAAGATCCTATAGATGGTCTTTCAGATAGTAAGTGTCTGATACTGCTCAAATCTGCAGTGATGAGTAGATTGGGGGGGGAAGTTATCTGAGTTCACCTGTTAAGTATGTTGAGTTCACCTGTTAAGTATGTAGCTAGCGAGTATTATGGTGGACATATATAGCTGGCAGCCTGCTGGGTAAAGGTTAACTGTGCTGTGGCCTTTTCATTAGCTGTGGATGGGAAGGAGGTGTCATGCTATTCTCTCAGGTTTAAAGTAAAACAGAGAAGGATTCTGAAGAAAAAAAATAGTTGTGTATCTCTCTAATTTAGAAACCAACTGTAAGCATTCAGGTGGATAAAACTGCACTTTGATATGTAGGTTTGAAATTTTAGAATTAGCTTGAACCCAACAGGACCAAAACAGAGTCCATGTTACTTCTAGAACATCTGTTCTAGAAACCAAGTCAGTGAGAAGGAAATCTTCAGATGGTAAAATTACCAGTCATGAAGACAGACTCAGGGGGAGTATTATTGAACTTGTCCAATTTCATAGACAGCGACAAGTCTTCACTGTGCTTAGTTCTCAAAATACTTTAATGTTAATACTTTTTTTTTATATGTGTGTGTATATATATATATGTATACAGACATTCTCATTTATTTTCAATCAGGAATTTTGCTGTCATATTTAGCTTTGAGCAGGAGACAGTCAATATCTGACATTTAGCACTTCGTATTTCCTTGCATCAGTAAGACTTTAATGTTCAGATAATGCCTTACATTAGTATATTAAAATCTTAGCTTCAAGACTTTAGTTTCAAGCAGCTGCTTTAGCACTTTAGACTGCTTTGTTATATTTTATTGAGCAAGAATTTCATAAAGCAAACTTCAACTAATGTGCTTAGGAATAAGGAAGAAAGATTAGCTTGACTTGAATTTTGAATAAGCACCAAGTTAACAAATTTCAGACCCAGCCCAAACTTCCATGTGTATAAATTTTGTCAAGCAATGCTGTAGCAATCTAGATGAGCAAACTTGTAGACTATAGAAGTTACTGATATAACATATGAAATTTAGGTATTATAGATCACAAAGTGATTGAAACTCTCTGTTAATTGTGGTGCTGGATTATGAATTATATTAATTGTTTTGTTCATTCTAATTCACCTGCCACCACAAGCTTGAAATAGTTCGGGAGGAACGGAAGTGACAGATCTGACTAAATACCAATCTGTTACTCAGAGCAGCACTGCAGGTAAGACTGCTGTAGACAGCAATATACCTGGGAATTGTGTTGGAGTTCAAGCCAAATGGTAGGTTTTGATATGAGGAAAACACTCATGACTTCTGTATACATATGTAGTGGAATATAAAATAACATAGGGAGAATATCTCTGTGCAACATACCAAGATCTGTATTAGGAATATCATAGGGAGTTCTATTGTATAGTTTTAAATTTTTGATAAATGGGAAACATATCTGAAATTAGGGATGTCAGAGTGATTTGGGAGCATCAAATCTCACTTTTCATTTTGCAGCTCTGAAGTTTATTCAGATTATCTCATGTAGGCCTTCTTGATCAGAAGATTTCTTATATTAAAGATGTAGGGGAAAAAAATGTCAGAAGACCTAGCACAAAGAGCTTGAGCTTATGTGGAAACCAAGACCTAATAAATTACATGTAAATAACACTTATAATATGTGGCATATGGTAGCACAGACAGATAACATCTAAACTGGTATACCCACAGGTTCTGAAGACCGCAGTCCAGCATATAATCTTTTTAGTGGAATAAGCTGTAACCCTTATAGTCCTCAAGGCTCTGCTTCAAGAACCTCTTCAATAGCGGATGAGCAAAAGGGTCTTTTGGTCTTAAAACAGACTAGTGCCTATGCCATAGGGCAAGAGGCTTTTGTGACTGCTCTAGTATGTTTTTAAGGGCTTACAGGGGAAAATGAGAAAAGCCAGAGCAAAGTTAGAAATTAGATTTCTCCTAAGGTGAGAAAATTGTTCATCTGAGTCACTGATGGGAGTAAAGGCTATGCTATCAGGTAGGCCTTCAAAATGGCATTTACAGGTAACTGAAAAATGGCATGTATTGAACCTAATTTAAGTGAGAGAGTAGGGGGGAAAAAAAAGAGAAAACACTCTTGCTGAAACTGGAAATTTTATCGAATTCTGGTTAAAAAAAAAATCCATCTTTATTTTAAATATTGTCATTGCAGTTTGTCAGTAAATCATTGACATTCTTAGATGCATATAAACTTGATAATGAGCAGAATTGGCAATACATCTTAATGGAAGGTGTATGAACCCCCCCCTATTTTTTTTTGGGGGGGTGGGGGTTCTCCTTGCAGAAAGACAGGCAATGCAAGCACAGCTACAAAAGGCTTCTAGACACATGTGTATTCTCCTAGGACAGTACCTTTTTGAGTGGTGCATGGTTCAAGATTGCATGCAAATGTACTAGAAATGGGAGTGATCCAAGTTTAGTAATGGGTTTTGAGTTTAAAACTCTTCCAAATCCATAACAATTTATATATACATATCTGTAGACCGGTATTTCTATTGCACAAGGACTTTCTGCCAAATCATTTTCTGGGAATCAAATTTTAACAAGAGGAAGGCATCATATTCCTGCAAAAATTCTATTCCAAATAAGCAGGCCAACTAAATATGTTTTTCTTCAATATATAACAAAGATGTACTTTTCCTCTAAATTTGGGAGCATAGTGTAGCCTAATTCTGAAAACATAGAAATACTTCCCAAATAATTTTTTTACAGCACTGTGTTACTCTCCCCTTTCGGACATGAGGCTACGATGGAGACAGCTTCGGCAGATGTAGCACAAGCCCCAGGCAGCCCTAATCTATGGAGCTTCAAGTAGTGCTGTTATGTCTGCACCAAGAGCTTGGCACCAACTTTGCAGGATTGCTAGGGACCCCCTGCATTTGACACGTGAACAGATGCCACATAGGCTTCCTTGCTATAGTTGCTTTTGCTCTGTAGTTAAAAGTAGCTTATGTGCGTGTGCTGCAGTCATGCCTTCAGTTGTAGTCTATGAAACACAAGGTCTTCTGGTTTTCTTTAATGTCTCTGTTTACTTTATTTGCGCACAGTAATTTTCTGAGGGAAAATGATAACCGTCATCCAGAGTTATATTTTGACTTACTATTATTATAGTGCTGCACTGTGGAAAAAATTAAGGAAAAAAATACATAAAAAGAAAATAAATAAATAAATAAACATTTTTCAGGACTGGTATCTTTAAATATTAGAATAGTGTGTGTATCCTCTCATTCTCTCTTTTGAAATGTCATCAGGATTACATTTTTTTGCTTTGAATAATACCTAAAATGTAGTTGATTAATACATATCACATGCATAGAATATATTTATTCAGGCCAAATTCCACATGGAACATCAGATAATCTTTTCCCTAATGTTTTGATAGTATCTGTTCTTAATGAGTGCTGCACAATATAAACTGAAGAAACCACAGAGAAAAGAGACATAATAAAATTATGCCTTGATTTTCAACAAAGTCCAGTTTAAGATTAAAAGTTAAACTTGTATGTGGGTCAGATCTTAAAGGATGTTTTTTTGTAAAGGACATAAATTGCATGTGCTTGTAAGTGCATGTAAAGTGATATCTAGAACTGGAAAACAAGACACAAGATGATTTTAAGAGATATCTTTAGGACTAAGGCTCATAACTGAGGTGAAATGACATCCTGCTTTCTACTAAAAATATTGAATCTTTGCCTCCTCATTTGCACCTCCAGCACATCTCGTGATTCTGGTTTCATTCACTACCTGAAATAGTTTCAAGTGGAGAGAATTTTATTAAGTGACGCCTCTATCTGGCTGAGATCTTTGAGGCCACTGAAGTTAGCAACTTTCTAGTTGAATGGAAGAGGATGCAGTTGGTAACTGTCCCTGACTAGAGCAGATATGTTCTGTGATGGCTCCTCACCCTGTAACGTTGTCACCAGGAAAGAAACAAGGGGAGAATAAATGTGGGATGAATGCTTTCAAGCTTTGATATTGTTTATTCTTATGGGTTGAAAAATGGTACATCTAAAATGGATTTCACTTCTAATTATTTTATGGTCATGTTTTTTGCTAATTTTTCAATTACTAGGATGTTATGTTTCCTACATAAATATGTAATATACTGACAATCCTATTTATTTCAGGACAATGACTGACTTATGACTCAAAGAAAAAAAAACAAAACAAGTGATATTATCAGTCCATTACAAAATAATTATTCCAGCTATATTAAATATTTAGTGCAAATGAGATTCCTTTTGTATTCAAGTCATTGGTAGCTTTAATACTGATGTCAGTGCAGGTAAGGCTTTAACTCTAAACATTTGACTTAAATACTTTTTGAAACACTTCAGAATAAACGATTCTTAGAACATGTGTCTAACATTTTGCAAAAGAAATTCTTTAACTTGGCTAAAATACAGCATTTAACTAGTTCTTTAAAAAGCTGAGAAGTTCAGGACCAAGATGACTTTCCAAAATAATTTGGTCTGAAATCAGATCTTAATAGAGGTTACTTTAATTGCGATCCTCTTCTTTGAGCAAAAGCCAGAGCACGAGGCACAGGGCTGGCAGAAAATATGAAGGTTCTAAAGTATAAATTGAAAAAGAGATTTGTTAGTGTATGATGAGTCATGATTATCTTCTGCAAGACATTAAGTCATACAGCTGTTCAGAAACTTGTTTAAATGTCTTACTGCAGTTTCAGACTTGATTTTCTTCTCCCTCCCCTCGCTCCGCTCCCTCCATCCCTGTTGGCTAAAGAACTAAAATTCATGATTCCTGAAGGTGATCGGTTAGAAAGCTTAAGCTTCTCTAAGCATAAGCTTAGGATAAGGTAGCTTATGTAAGCTGTAAAGTAACTTGGAAGTTGCTTGGACTGCCAAGCTCCAAGGCTCAACACGTTGCTGGTGGCAGGTAGTGAGCAGAGGTTGAGTAAACTGGGCTTGTCTGGCCTTTGAGGTAGGGAGAGCAACAAGGCTAATCTAATTAATAATGGGCCCACAGCCACTTGAAGAGAGGTTACAAATGTGACAAAGTTGAAGTGACAGTTTTGTTTTTGAGGCACACGGCCAAAAATTGCAGGTCGGGGAGGTTCAGTTTGGGCGTTGAAGAAAACATCTTCAGTAGGCGGATAGCGCAGCGCTGGAACAGGCTGTCCAAAGACACTGCTGGGTTTCCATCCTTGGTTTTTGAGGCTTGGCTAGAAAATGCCATTGCTGCCTGGCGTGATGTTGGCTCTAATTCTACTGCAAGCAGGAGATTGGACTCATGGTCTCCAGGGGCCCCTGCTAAGCAGCAGTAATATGATTTTGAGTGTTCTTGCCCTGGCACCCATTCCTCATGTGAGCAAAGCTATTGGCAGGAACAGATCATTTCCCACTTTTTCCTTTCTACCTGGCAGAGTACTTGAATATCATTTCAAATGGTACATTGAGATAATAATTATGAAGTGTCTGGAGAGGACTGAATCAAAGATAGAGGATAGAAAAAGTTATTCCTCAAGGTATTATTTGTGAAAATAAGCTTACTGCTTTTGAAAGTCTAGTGAAAAGGAAGGAGTAGCATGTTACAGTTCAAAGAGACTTCTACAAAGTCTCGATTTCTGAACCTGTTTAGATTGTTGTAGGAATTCAGTGGGAATGGTGTAGGGAAATCCTTTTATGATTGCTTATAAAACAAACCTGTAGCCCTCCAAAGTTTTCTAATTGTAAACAAATAGTTATTGCCACCTTTAGTTTCTCAGTTTTAAGGCAGACAACTTGCACATGCTAGAAAGAACTGTGTTATTAATCCATAATTATTTGAAGTTTGAAAACTTTCTTAATGTTTAAATATGACTTTCTTTTTAAGCAATGATAGCTTTATAATGCCATTTCCAAAAGCCTAAAATTTCATAATTTTCTCAGTTAAGGAAGACTGAGTACAATGAAACAAATAATGCATGATTAGAAGCATTCTCATATATAGAAAGTTATGGTGTGAAAGGGTGAATAGGCAGGGTTTTTTCACATGGTTTTCCCAGAATTGGCCATTTCTTGAGTGAGTGTGGCCTTGTGGTGGCAGCCAGTTTCCGAGGCTCTTCCTCTGCTCCCTGGTGCTCTCATTTCTTCTGCAGCTCTCCTCCCATCTCCAGACAGATGTTTGATGCATCTGGCTTTTCCTTGTGACCCTCACTAACATGTAGTGATTATAACATACGAAGAAGAGGCATTTGCTGTATTTAAGAAGTGTCAGTACTGATCTTTGTGAAATATATTGTGCCCATGGGGGAAGAGACACCTCTACTTTGAAGCAGACAGGAATGAGCTTGTCTAGTTAGCGGGTTGAATCTCAGTTTACAGTGGCATCCGCTGATCGGGGCTGTGATACTGCGCTCGGCGGCCAGGGTGAGGGTTGGGGTGCGCTCTGCCCTCAGAATGCTTGGAATCTCCTAATTCCAGGGGCGGCCTTCCTGCTGTGCTGGACGTATAAATCTGGCGATGGTATCTCGCACCACATCAAAGAGCACTGCCGCAGCTCATCCTTCAACGTCAGCAGTGGACGTTAGTGCTGTCCTTTCCTATCAAGCATTGCCGTAATGTCTCCCTAGGTCACCTCAGGGCTCTTTCCCTTCTAGTGTTCTTAGTTTCTCGAGCTTTCCCTTGAGGTGGTTCCTCTTGGGCTCTTTTTCCTGAAGCTTCCTCCTAAAGCCACAGACACAATGTTTGCATCCTTGCTTTGTCCCCGTTTGCTTGTGAACGTCCCGGGCTGAGGTGGTGCCCGGCCTACTGCACTCCTTGCTTGGGAGCTGTGCACTTGATCGCTCTGAACCTGACTGAACTCGTTGCTCTCTGCTAAAGGAGAATTTATTCCTAAGATAAAGCCAGAAGTTGTAAACTCCTTTCATAAAGACCCTATTTGCATTAAATGTCAGATGTTGGCCAAACGTAGGTGGTTGTGTTCCAGTTTACTCCAAAGAAGCTCTTAGATCACTCACAAATGGCCACTTGGTCCCACTAGGAGAAGGCTACACTTTGTGATAGGATTGTATGATTTATGCACAGTGGATGAAAAGGAATATTACTGCTTATCTGGATACAAATAACAAGCTTTGTACTCTTGTGACAGTGGTTATTTCCTTATGTAATCATACAGAATAATGTTTTTGAAAGAGGAGAAATTCCACTGTGCAAGAGCTAATATTTGAAATGGAGCAAGGAACGCGTGTGAGAATTAGATATGTTTGTGAACTAGTGTTGTATCGTAAAATAAATGAGCATTTTTTTCTATACAAGTGGAAGAAATGGAGATGTTTGAGATGGTGAAAGTTCTGTTCACTAAATTGCCATAAGCTTCTACTTTTGTCCCTTTTTAGTGACTCCTCACTTGATACTCCTGGATCTCTTACAATACTTACTTGGTATACTGCTGTTGTGGTTGCCTTGATGATACTAAAAAAGACAAAGCTATCTTATACTTTTAGTATACTGTAAAAAATGTAATGTGATTTCTAATCTTGTGTGTGCTTTAAAGACGAGAAGAACCTCTAAATACAGTGCCATTGTGTCAGACACTACATTTTGACATGTTTGTCTGAAATAGTGGTCCTTTACATACTTTGGAAATAACACTCTGGCGTAGTAATCTCTGGGAATGTCATTTTTATTATTGTTGGCGCTGGGGTTAGCACGGCGCTCTCAGCTGACGTACTATACATTACAGAAGAATGCTTATGACTCAGCTAACAAAAACCCAACCAAAGGGCTAAATTAAGAATCTTCTTCTTGCGCAGTCTTTTTTTGTGCTTTCTCTTGTTACTGCATGCTGGCCTCTCTTATTTCTACATAACTGTCAGTGCTCTGCAACTGTGTGTGGATACTGGCAAAAGGACACTTCGTCAGTGTTATGTGAGCAGAAATTCCACTTAAAAAGTACCATTTTCATACCACAAATTGAAGGCAAGAGTTTGTCAGACTTTAAATTACAGTTAAGTACAGATTAATTCTTGTAAAATTGCAATGCTGTGTCTATGGACTTCTCCTTCATTACATTCATTTAGCTATCAGCTTTACAAGCACCTAAAATAAGGTTACAATTGCAGTGTCTGCTTTCATCGTAGAGCAAAGGCCAGGCATCTTGCAGAGCTTCAAATGTATTTTTCTTCATAATGCTGTTTTTGAAACAAACAGGAAAAAAGATAATAATAGCAAAAGAAGATGAATAGCTGAAAACAACATAATGAGTAACACTAGGGTAAAAACTACAAGTTTGTTGATTTATAAAATTATTGTTAGGTAACTAAGGACTGTTGCTCTTTGCTGACTAAAATGTCAAACCTTGCTGTGTAGAGGGTCTAAGAAAAAGAGAAGAACAATAGCAGTGCTAGAGCCTGAGGATTTTGTTTTTCATTTGACATGTGTTGGGTCTTAGGTTTTGTCAACTGGAGATCTTTCCAGTGTATATCACATGTTAAAATATAGCCAGTTCAAAAGTAGTTGGTTTATTTCTTTCAACGTCATTTGCTGTCACATGCTAAGACATTAATTTAATTTTACTTTTTCTTGATAGTCTGACAATGCTAAAGAACTTGAAGGAATCTATGCTATTGGGACTAATAAGTGAATGCCTCATTTCATACACTTAGTGGCTTTTTAATAGTGCGTCCCCAGTTCTTTCCTGTATCAAGATGACCTTGTTCCAGTAGAGTTGTTGGGACAGACGCAGTCATCAAAAGCCTCACTGGGGACCAAATCAGTGTAGGAGAGTCTCCAATAAGGAGACACTAATCTAAAGTATCTCCTCTGTGTCATGTGAGCAGACCTCTCCCTGAGCCTGGGAGATCTCTGCCCACTTTCCACTAAGGAGGAACTGGAGCAGTTGGCAGCCTGCATTATAGAACCTCTTGGGCTGCTTTGAGGAGACTGGTCTTGCGTTTAAGTGTTTGAGTCTAAGGGACTATATGGCCACATCTCTCTCATCTCCACCTGAACTTGTGCTCTCTGAACAGCAGCTAAGGCTTTGGTCCGGGGCTTTTGGTATTTTGCCAACAAAATAGTATTTATCGTTTTCTAGTCTATCATTACTGCACAGATTTTCAAGGTAAAAGTGCCTTACAAGAGAAGGAGAAAGAAAGAAAACAAAACTGTCTTTATCTGTGTGTACTATATAATGACATTCAAGAAAACAAAAAGACTGATGCATCTGTTTCTTTTCTTTTTCCTCTAGGAGTTCAGGATCCTCAACATGAAAAGATAATTACTGTGACTACTAATGGAAGTATTCACAGCCCCAAGTTCCCACACACGTACCCGCGCAATACTGTGTTAGTGTGGAGATTAGTAGCAGTAGATGAAAATGTATGGATACAGCTTACTTTTGATGAAAGATTTGGGCTTGAGGACCCAGAAGATGACATTTGCAAGTAAGTCACTTTTCTTTTGACATTTTAAGCATCTGAAAGGGAGATGTGGATGATGAGGAAATAATGTTGCGCATATTTGGCAAAATGGGGCACTTGCTTGTCAAGATATTCATAAAATGCATCTTTAAATGTGTTTCTGAACACTTTTCTAGTGCTAGAAAATAATTTTGTAATTGAAACCTTGGGAGTCCCCCAATGAGGGCCATAGAGATACAGGATGATACAAAAACATAGAAATAATTAATCACTTCCCCTTCCACCCTCCCACCCCAAGTTTTGACATCTAGGAAAACATCTTTAATCTCCTTTAATCTCCTTGTCAGAGTGTTAGACGGCTGAATGTTTGAGTCATGGAAAACATTTGAGCAAACATGTTATGTGAACAGGCATTCAGGTCAAGACAGAGTACATCATTTCTGTTCAAACAAAACCATGATACAATCCTTTAGTGGCCTGTAATGACCAGGCTTTCAGTTTTCTGTGAAAAACAGCCCTTGCAAAGAACTTTACATTCTTCAATGGCATTGGGTTTTGTTGGTGTTTTTTTTTTTAATGAGATTTCAATAAGGATTTTGTCTGCTTAACCACTGGCCAATTTTCTATAGAATCTATACTTCCTATGATTAGCATCTCAATGCTGCTTGGGAGGGAAACAAGCTGGTGACACAATGGGCGCCAGGATGGATGTAGTGCTGGGCGAAGCAAGCTGAGCGGTGGCCACGTTGTGGGTACTGTGTGACAGCAGGGGCTGACGCTGCTTAGCCTTCCTGTGTGTTAGAAGGCAGATGCTGAGCTCTTGTTTCCTGCACCTACCATCAGAGTAACATTTCCTAAAAAACCTTAGGTATATATACAGGTGTGTTGTCTGGGCTCTTTTGAGTGACAAATAAAATGTGTCATTTGAATGGTGCATCCCACCTGGAGTGTTCTTGGACAGTAATTTACACAAGGCTTTTCTCTAAATGTTTGGTTTGGTTTTGTTTTACTTGGTATACTTTTTTAATTTGATGCTTGTTTTCAATTTTTTTTAATTTATTGATCTTTAGTTCTTTGTATATTTCCTTGTAACACTTTGGAGTTACAAATTTGAACTTCTTGGAGATTATTTTTGCATTTACCCTTAATTTGAGGGCTGAGGTTCATATTAGATATACAAGTATCAGTCTTTCCTACTTCTAAAGTAAGTAATTATCAAGGTTATGTCAAATATAATAAGTATTACACAGCATATGTTTACTCAAATAAGTGCACTCCCTTTGCACAATAAATCTTTCCTTTTGAAAGAAAACTTAGCTTGCTTTTTCTTTTCTTTGCATATAGCAGAATGAAGTGGCAAAAGAAAGAAAATCCAGGTAGGGTGCCTTAATCATCTGCTTGCAAAGAAAAAGTAAGATAAGTTCAAATATTTCTAATCGTATAACTTGAATAGTATTTTAATGGGAGTACATTTATATTAAGTAAACAAAGTGCGGAATACAAAAATCCTAATCAAAAAAAGTCCCTTTGCTTTAGTCATAATCTTTTTGTGTTGATATTTGTACCTGGAAACCAGGAAGTTGTATTCAGGCAATTCCTGGTACCTCGTACATACTTTTGAGCCACTCGCTGGGGTTTATTGGCCTTGAAGATAGGACTCTTGAGAACATGAGTTATGTGGTTGTTCCTAGTTGCTTCTAGAAATGCAGAGTTCAACTGTGTAAAACCTCTCTACACAGGCAGATTAATTTCCTGACTTGTCAGAAGACTATCTTTCTATAACAACTGCACTCTAACGTTTCTTAAGAGTTTCTAGTTCTTAAGAAAATTATTGCATCTTCTTTCCAGTACCATCTATAGAAAATCTGTGGATTTTTATTTACTATATTCCATAATAGTTATCACTTTCCCCTATTCCTTCCATTTCAAGGCACACAAGTCAGTATTGTTGCCACAGAGTACATGACAGTTTCTCCATAGTCAAATTTACGGAAGAGAACAGAATAAGGTATGACACGAAATACAGTATTGCCAGCTTAACTGTAGGGTAAGCACAGCAATGAGAGACCTGACTTCTTCTAATCTGTGGCTGAAACCAGGTGAAATTTCAGCCTGGTAACAATACAGTTTTCAACAGCGTGCAAGTGGTTTCTCATACTTTCACAGTATATAGAGGGACATGATGAGTTACCTTCACGGGTCATAGTCACGTGGTTTTTTTTTCAGTTCTTCCACCTGTATATTCTGTACATTGCAAGGTGCCTTGTCTATAATCACAGCAGGCCGTAACACCCTACAGTGTCAGTGCATTAACCAATGGCAGAATACACTAGAGTACTTTAAGTTAATCAACAACTTTTACATCTCATCATAATCATCAAGCATTGTTCATACAGGGATAAAAATGCATTCAGCTACATGAAAGATTTATTGCTTAATGTAATTCTGTAGTAGGAAAAAAAAAAGTGATAACAGTGAATAGGAAATGCCCTAGATGCACACTAAACGCATTTGCATATTTTGATTTCCATCTGTGCATAGAAGTTGGCATCTGGCTGGCTAGTTTTATCTCCACTTCTGGATTTCTCCTAAGTAACATCAGACATTTCAGCTATTTTGTAAAGTCTTTTATTCTAGAACAGGCACTAAATTAGGCACCTGTCTTGAAGGTACCAGTCCAGTTTCTGCCTTATGCACTTTTCTGAATCTGAATCAGGGTGATCCTGTATGACTTTTTTGACAGTCCATTTTCACCTTTGTTTCAACTTGCAGTAGTTTAAAGCCAACTGAATGGTTATGGGCTGCCCTCCTGACTTAGCCTTGCTTGGAGCTGGTGTTGACAGGCGCGGTCTGCCTTGCTACTTCTCACCAGGATTGTGCAGTTGCTGTACAGCCTGTTTTGAAAACAAAATTTAAGTTGTGGGATTTTAGAACAAACCTCTGCTTTTTTGGCCCACATTTTAAAATTTGTCCACGTTTTATAATTGCAATGCACTTGAAATTTCTGCAGGTCTTCTCAGCGTTGCTTAGCATATTGACTCTGTAAAGAATAGCTCTCCTTCATCTCCACTGGACCCTTTCTGTAGGCGAGATTGCAAAGATCTGACGGTTTCCCTTAAAAAGTGAGCACAAACTGTAGTTTATGGGCGAGCTGGATCCATGTAAGTATTTCAGAAGAGATTTATGTCATTTCACTGGCAATATGATGTATAAATCTCTGTAAGATTGCAGTAATTTCAAACTCATATACTTTGATTTCAGTTATGATTTGGGAAGGAAAAAAGGCCCCAAAGAAAAACTGTCTACCAAACTAAACAGACAGAAAAGGATGCAGTCTGCTACCCGTTTGATGTGTCATCTGAGCTATACTGTATCTGGCAGTAAATTTTCCTTACATGAGGGAATGTCTAGCCAACAGAGGTGTGCAGGATTTACATTCTCTGTGTCCATTGTTTCTGATGAAGAAAACAAGCAGCTGGGATAGGCACTGGCTATGAGAAGTTATTATTTTTAAGATGCTAGCCTTGCTAATGGGCAGGCCATTAGACTTCCCTGCCTGACAGCTGCTCTCAGCAGGGAGAGGCTGTAACTCTCCTTGACCAGGAGGGATTCTCACTGAATGTATTTCCAGTGCTGCTGTTCTATCTCTGTGCATACACAGTGATAAAAGATTTGGTAAGCTGCTTTCGATCAGATCAGAAAAACAGATTTAACTTTCTCCCATGAAGAACATGCAAGCTACACTCACATTTAATAGAGGGTTGCTGATGTGTTTAGCTTTTTTACTGAAGTGTTACATCATCAAGATGGAAATTAAATAAAAATAGAAATAAAATAGAAACAAATAGAACAGGGAAAAAAAACCCCGCTGTGTTATATTAATTATGTGTGTATGTATGCCATTGCTCTCTCCTCGTGCACATACTGCCTATAGTTCTTTCTCTTAGTGATGATGGCAGCTGTTCTTTCTAATTGTCAGATGATTACACTCTGTATGACTTTTATTGTATGTAATAAAACTCAGAAATGTGCCACAAATCCAAAGTGCAATTACTTTAGATAAGATTGTGAGGACAATACGCAAGTTAAAGAAGGTGGAACCAAACAGTTATCAAGTAATAGATGTCGTTTAAACATCATCTTGATTGTGGAATAGTTAAACTTATTTCCAGCTCTCTTCAGTCCTCAAGTAATTTAAAGCATGGATTGCCTGTTTGCTTTGTGGATTTAGCAGCTGAATATGTGAATCTCTTGATTTAGTAAACACCAGTGAAGAATTTAGATATGTTTTGAACAAATTCCCCATCCTTGTCATAGGTGCAATATATTAAAAAATAATATTAAAAAATAATAACAAGAAATAATAATAAAAACAAATCAGTTAACCTGAAGGCAACTGTCAAGGCTAACATAGCATGAAGTCTATGTGACTAGTACTTAGACTTTTTTTCCTTCATGTCAAGTTGCATCCTTAGCTCTTAATTCTAGGAGTATTCTTCCTCTGAGAATACTTAAGATAATGCTCAGAACTCACTAGCCGCCTTCTCCCTAATGCTTCCATAGCAACTTGCCTTCATTTCCGATCTTTTATAATCTGCCACTGCCCGAGCAATTCCCTGCCATTCAGCACTGATCTGCTTCTCTGAAGAGCAAATAACCACGACTAACTTGTTGAATTTTCAGATTTGCACCTTAAGGGATCTCCCATCTTCCCCCCACCAAAAAAAGAACATGAGAGGAAGTCCCTGTTACCAGCTACAGATCTAGTGCCATTCTTTCATGCTTTTATATTCTGTCATGCTTTTTAAATTCTCCTTTCTCATTAAGCAGCCTTGATGATGACTAGCAGGTGATCAAAGATTATCTATGAATGTTGACCTGTATAACTAGTTCCAGTGTGGTTTCCTTGGGTTCTACCATCTGTTTGCATGCTTTTGGTGTATTGTTGGCCTGACAGTATGTTAGTAAACTACTCCTAGCAGAAGCTCGCTTTTTATTCTGTGTTTATATAGCTCCTGGCAGAAGTCAAGTCCCTGTACAGTTCTTCAGAGAGATTGTAGTAAGTGCAGTAAAGCAAAGTCGGCAGCACGTTCTGTTTGCTGATGTTCACTTTTAACCCTATGTAACAAACTGACTTCACTTGAATCGAGCTCAGTTATGAGACAGTCCAGTTTTGAAATTATTATTTTAGCCGAATTATTTGTTGCAAAAATATATAACTGTATTTACTATGAAGAGTGACTGTGAGTATAGATACCCATGTATAAAGCAGCATATAAACATTGATATATGCATGTATATACAGTGACTACGTAACTATATATATATGTAGCAACTGCAATATGTGTTCATATTTATGTATTTATAGTTTTTATACATACTATATATATTAACTAGAAACTTGTATTCTGGAAAATACATCAATTAAATGTAGTGAAGATAGGACTATAGATTTCAGGATTAGTAGAATATCACATTTTTTGGCTTTTTTAAAAAAAAAAAAAAAAAAGAAAGAAAGAAAGGAAAAGAAACACACACAAAAGACCATAATCCAAACAGCTTGAATCTTCATACTTTTGTGTTCTTAATGAATATATGGTTAGGAAATTGCTGATGAAGTTTAAACAATTCTAAGATTTTGCTCAGTCTGACAAGGCTGACAAGTGAATTAAAAAGAAACTCACAAACAGTGACTTTGTTGTCAGTAGCTAGGAAAAAGGAAAATATTTGCTTAGCTGTCTGTCTTGACATAAGTCATGTCAGACGCATACTATGCACTAGTGAGTTATGGTAAACACAATAAAAAGATGAAGCATTTTGTTATGTAATTTTTAAAGAGCTTTCTCTGTAATGCAAATCATGATGAATGACTCAAAGCATAGGAAACTACCTTGTAATTAGTTATATTGGTATGTAACTGCAGCACCTACATGCTGCAGTATGAATAGTGATGGATATTTCGATTCTGTTTAGCCTGCTGTCATGAATGGATGTAACCACGTGAACAGCATACATATGGAAAGAACAATTTAACATACATATAAAAGCAGTATATCCACATATGTGGAAATAAAAAATAAAGCAGCATTTTTTTTCTTTTAGAGCCGATAGGAAGAAATAAAATGTTTGTTTTGCTTTGTTCTGCCTGGAGTGTATCGTAGAGGCAATATTAATGCATATGATTAGAGAGCATACTGATACCAAGCATGGATTCATAAAAAAACGTGTAAATCTTCACACAAAGTAAGAGTTAATTCTCTGTTTTTAGTGTCAGTGAGTTCCATATTCAAGGTCTGGCTTCCATGAAAATTAATTTCTGGACACTTGACAGGCTGTCTGACAACTTAAATGCTTCTCGTAGAACTTTTTTGTTGCAAGAGACAGTGATTACAGAGGGTGAAGTTATCTCTTGGGTAAGTAAGTATAAGGTTCAGGCTGGCTTTGAATAACTGGACAAAGACCTTTAAATGAACTCTGTATTTAAAGAGCAACTGGTGCAGAGAAGGATCGTGGCTGCTTGGGTAGCTGGGTTGCTGTTTTTGTACTTTTTTTGTACTTTTTTTCTGGGGAGAGGGAAAGGATGCTGCTACGTCTGTTTAAAAATTCAGAAAACAAGGAGAGCTGCCTCTGGCCTGTCCTCTCCCAAACCCCTGAAAACTCAAATTGTCCAGACTCCGAAAACAGAGGTGAATGTTACAGTGAAGACCAAATCTGTAAAGCTCTCTTCTTATGCCTGTAGCCTTGGAGCTCAAATATTGGCAGTTTTAGGGTGCCTACTTCTTGTTGAAACTTGCATAATATCATTCTCATAGTAATTTTGTAAACGTGGCAAAGTAGATATTGTAGGCAATAAACATTTAAAAAGAAAAAAAAACCCCACAGACTACAGTTATAAATGAAACTGCTGAGACTGCACGCGTTTCTTAGGCTTCAAAAAGTAAACTTTATTCTGCAGGGGCAATTTATAGCTGCAAAATTATTCTGTCTAAGAGAACTAGAACAGGATTGTGACCAGAGAAGCCCAACCTGCATGAAAGGATAAAAGTATCTGCTGCAGGGATTTGGGGGCTACCAGTATATTCTGGTCCACTCTCTTTTCCCTTCTTTCAAGAAAATCCAGTGTTCATTTCTTAATACCCCAAGTTGCTGGAGGACACTATGATGGATATTACTTAGCAAGTTATTTAAAATCCATTTCCAAAGCCAAGATCAGTGTCAAGCAAATGACCAGTGAAAAGTGTGGAGCTGACATAATCCCATACTCCCAGCAGAGACTATATGCATTAATTTAGAAAACATTTTAGACTCCTTAAAACTCTTTCCTGGTCCTCTCAATCTCAAGCAAGCTGTTTGGATAAAGTAAACAGTGTCTACAGTATCAAAATATTTTGGTAAACGATCCTAATCCTAATTTATTGCCTCTAAAATTGTTTCACGTTACTGTTACTGTGTTCGTAGCGGTGTAGACTGGAGTTATTTTCTTTGAAAATGAGCGTGTCGCTGCTGCTCCTTTTCCGCCTGCGCTGCCCGGGGAGCAGACGTTCCCGATGGAGTTTCCATGTGGGCACAGTGCAGGCTGAGCGGTGCCGCGGACAGGAGCGTGGCCACACTCGGCTCGTGCTCGGAGACGTCGACCGCTGAGCCAGTTGTCATTCTTGCCTGGCTTTCTTAAACCCGCGTATCAAAAACTAAAGGCGAAATACAAAGACAGGCCCAGCAGGATAAACTAAATTTGTTGCCCACGGTCTCTGTATTCTCCAGATGATACGTAACGTGCACTCCCTCCATGATGTTCCCATGCGTGCAGTCGGGCAGGTGGGCTCGCGGACAGGTGTATAAGCAACTCTCCCCTTTTTCATCTCCCTCTCCTGTTCCTAGGAGAGCAGTTGTGTTTCCTCACTTGTTTGTTCATCACCTCTTTTTCCTTTCCTCTTTCCATTCTCCTGCTCCCTCTCATTTATCCTCTATGATCACTTCTTTGTATATTGTCAATGTCTTAGCAAAGTAAGTTGGTTGAAGGAGGCTGTAGTTAAACAGTAATTTCAGCAAATATTTCCAGAGACCCAGAAAGTAAATGAGTAACAATCCTGTCGTGCCCCTCCTGCAGCAGGGCTAGTAAGTATGAAGGGATGTGAAATTCAGTGTGGTTGTTGGTGCTCTGTTGTCATCTGGTCATCAGGGTATCTGAGAAGAGGCCTGTGAATGAGGAATTGTAACAAGTAGGATTATTTATCCTGAAAAGGGAAGCTGGTCATGTGTGGTCATGTTGGGAGATTTCATAGGGTGAAATAAATGATTCTTTTCTTGTAATAACATGAGAACAAGACAGCCAGTAAGTTAGCAACAGTTACAAGGAAGTGTTATTTCCTACCACTCTTTGATTCATATGCTATGGCTGAATTAAGAATAGGTCTGAATAACAGGTCAAAA
This sequence comes from Nothoprocta pentlandii, assembly GCA_013398315.1. NCBI lineage: Eukaryota > Metazoa > Chordata > Aves > Tinamiformes > Tinamidae > Nothoprocta > Nothoprocta pentlandii. Next base: position 3,041,223 of record VZSG01000016.1, on the reverse strand, counting down.
CATTTATAACTAAGAAAACTGAAATGAGAGGAAACTGTTTAGCTGAGCGATAGGTATAAACTGGGCTCCTGCTAGGGCTGGGAACATGTTTCTTTTGCCTCATGTGCTGCTCTACAGCTGCTCAACTGCCTCTTAGGGATTTTGCACTTTCTGTTCAAATAGCAGTTATTGGCTTGGTCTGGAGCAGGATATTGGACTTCTTGGCAAATGGTCTGTCCTGGATTGGTAAATGTGAGCGCTCATAATAGTAGTCAAGAGACTGTATGTGATTGTACTACAGAAGTAAAGAAAACAAATAATTTCATTTAAATTGAAGAGCCCCAATCTTCACAGTGTTAGGCAGGTAGGAGGGAAGGCAAGAGGAGGAACTTGAGCAGGTGTGTAACTGCTGCTGTGTCTTCGAGGGCAGAGGGTGCTGCTTTTGCTGCCCTGAGTAAATCCTCACATACCTAAAATGCCACTTAGGAATTTAATATTTTCATTTTCTGGAATATGCTTTTGAGCATTGTTAGGAAATTGTTTAGCCACGAGCTTTCACATTGTTGCCTGGGGCCACAGTGACATTCTAGGGAAAATCGGTTGTGTGTAGAGGAAGAATAGCAATTTGGGGTATGCTGAAGCAGGTATTCTGGCCATGGTGAAGCGGGTGAGAAGAGGCAGGAAGGCTCCTGTAGCTGGAAGAGCTACCTCACAGCCCTATCTGCTGACGTGAGTGCTGAGCTCAGCTAATGCGTTTGTGTTCTGTGCAAAATATAAATCTGTGTAGTAGGAATGTTATCAAGATAACCATAAATTCCAAGTGAAAATACCCATGGTTTTCTGAGCAGTCCTAGGAGAAAGTTGAGAGAAAGCATTGTGTATTTGAGAATCTGGAGAGGCCAATAGTGTACAAAGCAGGAGGCTGAACTGCTAAGTGGTCTGGAACCACCGGCTGCCTCCAAAGAGAAGTCTGTCGAGGAAGTGCAATGTCTAGTGCACCAGGACCCTGAACTCGGCTTGTTTCCAGGGGGGTTTGTACTGTGAGTACCTAGGAATGACGAATTATTGCAGTCCATCCCTTTCTTGGGGAAAGAGAAGTACTAGTGCACAGTATTATCTGAGTACTCTAGTACTTATTATAATTTCTTTACTTGCTCTGTTATCTCAATTTATAACCTGTGAAAGATCCTGGAGAAATTTGTGGCTAACACACGAGGTCAGTGGCCAAAAGCAGATGGATTGGAGACCAAAGAGGGCAAAAGAATGTTGCCTCTAAATGTTGTCCATTTTTTAGACCTTGAAAATTACTCTATTAAAGTATTTTTCTTTAGCTTTGTGGAAAATATTTTTTAGCCTGGGTATTTTCTAGGGCTATAGGAGAGTCCATAGCCAGAGGAGTAAGGTAAGTGTAATACACTTACCTAACTATTTCAAGCTTATGGAGACTTATTTCCCATGCAATGTGTTCCTTTGGATTTTAAGATGAAAGCCAAAGTAAATAAGCTGGGATGTGATTTAAAGACTGACTTACTCTTGTTAGTGTGGGTTTTTTTAGGTTTGTTTTTTTTTTCCCCTCTTCAATTCTCCTACATGCTATTTACTCTCTAAAATATAGCAGTAATAGTGTTGATATGAAATTTCATTCACTTTTTTTTTTCAACAGTTGAAATGTATCTTTACTCAACTTTAAATATGACTTTTAGACCAACCATAATCTTTATTTAAAGAATACTAATCCTGTTTATTCTACTGATCAGCTTTGGTCATTCTCTGATACAAGGAAAACAAATATAGGTAGCTTCCAAGACAGCTAATAAACAGACTTTTAAGAGAAGTTGTTTCTTCTTACATCTACTTTTTTTTTTAAAGTCTGCACAATTGTACTGTTCCTATCTAAATCCTAAATTACCTATTCATATGATTGGAATATGATACATTTATCAATAACTGAAAAGCGTCATAGCAATGGAAATTATTTATAGTATATGCTGCTATCTAGGAGTGAATCTTGTGATCTCTATGTTCCTAAATGTACTGATTTACATTTTTATCCCTATGAGTAGTTTAATACATGCTTAAATAATTGCAGGGTTGTTGCCAAAATATGGAAATGTTTTGTTTTGGAGCCTGCAGTAGGCCTAGCAATGGGTGCAGTTTAGAATTCCTCACCATTGTGAACAGGTAACACCTTTCCTTCCCCACAAGGCAGAAGTTACCAGTGGAGGCTACCAGGTACTCACGTGTTAAACAGGAACTGGATGCCTAAGTGTATCCTTAGATAACCAAGAAGGTGATCTATTTCCCAAGGCTGTTTACGTGTGCATCTTCTCAGGGAAAGAGTATATTTTCAGCAACACTCACTTTATCATATAGCACTGAAATAAACTGTTAATTCAGAAAGTTTTTTGGGGAGGTGAACTATAGGTCACCAATTAACAAAAGCTCGTACACAAAAGGTAGGATGCAGATTTATAAAGAATCTATAAAGAATTTATAAGGATGCTTTCGGGTAGACTGGAGAATGCTTGTGCAGCATTTACTTTCTCAAAATTAAGTAAAAGAGAGTGTCCATTTTTCTTACATAAAAAGTGTTGAGCTGTTTGAAGAATAGGATTTTTGGTTTAAAACTAAGGACATTTTTTTTTTCCTCATTTTCTGTGTTGTAAATGTAAATTCATGATCAAAGCATGTGGAGGAAATAAAAGAAAAATTAAAGGGGAAAATGAAATTAAGGGTTTGTTTTTTTTTATTTTTAATGGATGCTAAATAACAAGGTCAGAAAACAGAAAGAGTGTGTGGTTGAGTTAGAACCCTCAGGCTGCTACAAATCAGTATGGGGAAAGATTAAACAGAAAGAACCATGGCAACCATATAACATTTGTGAATGAAGCTGTGTTTCCATATGGCAGTTTCTAATGCACAGCACTGCATATTCTAAAATAGATGTATTCAAAGTAGGTTGGCACAGAAACTACAATCCATATTTGGTGAATGGTAGTTAGAAATAGTCTCTGTTTATACCTTGAGTATCTTCATTTCATGGAAGATGTAGGTGTAACAGGATATAAAAATACATATTTTTAAATATAATATGCTCATTTGCTATATTGTCTGGAAATTAAGTATTTTGCTGGAAGTAATGTTTGTGTAATAATTAAGCATCATCTTTTTGAGTATAAAAACACAATCTCATTATTTATTTGGATCATCTCTGGGTGTGCTGTTTCTTTTCAGTGAGTGTTAAAACACACTGTATGTAGGGTCGGAAGAGACAGATACTACTGTGGAAATTTGTTTCATGTCAAATCATTGCTGTTCAAACACCTTTTCTGGTTTTATTTTAAAACCTCAAGCATGGTAGAAACTGTAAGCTGATAAATAGAACATGACTCTTGCCAACTATTGGCAAATCTCTAATGATATCCATATGAGTTCCCTGTCATAGTGAAAAGCACCAAGTCTTTTTAAGGAAGTTGAAGGCTAGCGGGTAATTGCCCATGTTGTGACCCTCAATAACTGGAATCAAATAACTCTAGGTACCTTTTCATAGGACTTCCTTTTGGAAAGGGAAGGGGTAGGAAGAATATTTTAAATGTTTAAGATTTTTAAAATTTACCTCTGATAGGTTTCAAGAAAAAAAAAAAAAGAAGTAAAAAGAAAGAAAAATATTCTTCTCGTACCTTGTTTTTACTATCTTGTTTTTACTGTAACTCAGTAAAATGTTTCTTTTAATGGTAAGTGGAAACACTTTTTATTGAAATTTTACTCTACATTCAGTATTTGCAGTTTCTGCTACAAGGTCAAGACTCTAGGTAAGGTTCCCTGTCACTTGCCTTCCTGAAGGAAATTTACTTTCTGTATCCTTAGAAATCTTTCTTCCACAGGCAAGTTGAGTAGCTGACAGTTACAGATGGGCAAGGCCCGTGTTAGGTGATTTCAACAACTTCAGTTCTACTCCCTGACTTTAGGCCTGCACTGAAGGGGGCCAATCTTCTCCAGTCTGAGGTTCCTGTGACTGTTGTCTTCTATTTATTTCCAGATAGCCCTATAATGTGAAGTGAAAGGCAAAAGAATGAACTAAGCAGTTCAGAAATGCATAGACTTGGGTGGCAGCTGGTTGCGTTAGCTGACATGATCTCTCTAATAAGAGGAAGGGGGGAAATCCCCAAAGTAAGATTTCCTGCTGCACGAGTTGGAAAAACAGTGCAAAAATATATGGTTTGGCTGTCACAGAATCACAGAATGGTTGGAGGTGGAAGGGACCTCTAGAGATCGTCTAGTCCCACCCCCCCGGCTCCAACAGGGACACCTAGAACATGTGGCACAGGGTGGCATCCAGGCGGGTTTGGAAGATCTCCAGAGAAGGAGACTCCACAGCCTCCCTGGGCAGCCTGTGCCAGGGCTCTGGCACCCTCACAGTGAAGAAGTTCTTTAGAAGTTCTTGGCTATTCCCAATTATCTTGATTTTTGTGTGTATCAGTTTTGAGAGAAAATTTTAGGCTCAGTGAAAGGAGAGATGTTGGTAATAGAAAAGAAGAAAGTTCTCCACCTATTGAACGAATAGAGCACTACACCCTTCTTTTTAGGTCTGTATTTTTATAAGGTTAGTGTAGGCCAAGCTTGTGGCTTGAAACTCACTCTCCTAACACTTTTCCCTTCTTAAGGGTCCTCCTCCTTTGCCCACTGCCAGAGGTTTTGTTCCCCTTGTCCCCTCCATGTTTCTGCTGGAGACCACACGATCTGTGCTGAGTGGTGGGCAGTAACAAGCTGCCCTCCAGCACCCACCCACCTTTTGAGCACCCCCATCCTTGCCCCAGTGATCCAATTGTCACCCAGATGATTCGGAATCAGCCTGTTAAAGTGTTCTGGGAGCACTGGGAGTCAATTGGAAAAGACTTTTAGAATTTGTTTCAAGAGAGACAGATAAGCTTTGAAAAATTGTCTTTGAGCTACATTTTAGGCCCTAATTTCTTCTTTATGTGAATAAATCTTTATTTCACAAAAACCAATATGATGACTTACAGCTGTGACTGGAAAGAGACCTAGGAGGTGAAATCCACATGATGTGTTACCAGTGCTCTGACACTTGGCTTTCCACAAATACACGGCTGAATCAAATGCTGAAAACTAAATTGTTTGCTCTGTAGAAAATGAAACATTTAGGTAGCAAAAAATGAAAATGCTTTGAAAGTAGGGTGATTGGGGAGAGGAAATTTTCCTTCAGAATGACAGTGTTTAGAAAAATACCAAAACGATGCTTTCAGGATGACCATTTCTAATAACTTCCAATGTTTCCAAAAATAAGCTGCCCTACAAATACAAAGCCTCTAAGTTCTGTTCAAAAGCAATTTGCCTGGTGGACTCCCAGGGGACCTTGGATGCTTTTGGTCTGAGTTTGAGGTAGCTAGTTCAGTGTGCTCTCCTGGCAGTATGAAAATGTGCCATGGACTTCCACATACTCTGAAATGCAGTGAAATATTGCAGTGTCTCAAGGCAGGCCAAATAAATGTCAAGAATTGTTATCAACACCCTATTTCTTCATTTAAAAAAAGAAAAAAAAAAGTTGGTGCTTATTGAAGGAGGATGAAAAATGCAATTCACCCTTCCCTAACTGTTTTAAAGGATATACTAATTTTGTCCACCACAGATCTGTATGGAGATGGAAAAATCTAGCATCCCTGATATAACAAACTTTTTAACCATGTGAGTTTCTGCTTCTTACATTCATTGATAGATTTGTGGAATTCTGAAGGCAGAGGGAAGCCATGCAAAGGTCACCAAACTGTAAGCCAAGGTAAACAGCCTGTCAGAGTATGTTTTGCAAATGGCAGTGTAAACCACATAAAAATATAGAAAGGAGAGGGAAAAAATCCCTTGGAAAATACATTACCTGGTTGGCAAGCCCTTGAACTTTGGAATCATTTACACTGCTGCTTTTCCCCTTTTGAAGAAATTCTTTGCATGGGTTGTTAGTTCTATCCATGGTCCCAGATATCGGGGAACAATAAGGGCTGATCCTGTATGACTAAAGGCAAAGATATCTTTAATGCCAGCAAAGGTAAGAGAGCTGCCTGTAGTCCTCAGTTCTACTTAGTAATATTTGAACGATGTCTAGAAAATAGCCACAGCATTGGTTCCTTTCTCTGGTCATTTTGATATGTGGTCTCTCAATTGTTTATCCTTGTATACTTGGCTTTCGACTATAACATTTGCTTGATGGGGAAGTAATTTTGAATGGCCGTGATTTGTCCCTGCTGTTCGTTAGCCCTGGCATATGAAGTCTCTGAGTTGTGCAGCATAATCTTGTAAATCGTGGTTGTTTTGGGATGTTTCACAGTAAGTTCAGACTTCAGTCAGTTTGTGCAATGCTAGGAATTTGTAGTTGCTTTTTTTTGTAGGAGGTTTTCTTGGCCAGTTCTTGCAACCCATTAAGCCTGGATAACTGTCAGGAATAAAGTTATTAGAAATTATTGGATAGCTAGGAAACTGTAGGGGGTAGGCTTTGTTTTGTTTTCCCATTGGTGTAGATGGAATTTCTAAAGATTCCTTTTTCTGATGATGGAATTACTATCTGGTGCAGGAAGCTCCACCTGTTTAAAAGTTTGAGCTCCAGCAGTTTAAGAGGAAAAAAACACAGTAGTTGCATGTCATATATATCCTTTTGAGAACAGAAATTGTGTCTACAACATCAGACTTGTTTGTTGAACATGAAAGAACATAAATCCTCCATAGGTCCCGAGGGAGAGGTTAGAGAAAGGGAGGAATCATCATGATCCACTTAGAGCTCTGTGTGCTATATCATATTGCCAGGAGAAAGTTAGGTTGGATTGGCTTATGGAGAAGGTTTAGAAAATCCCCTAAATGGGAATTTTGGCAGTTGTGCACATTTCAGTGCTTCATCACGTCTAGAGCATCTCCGTGCTGATCCCTTGGGAACAGGTGGGTTTCTGATGAGAACAGTAATAGGGTATAGAGTCATTGAACGTCATTGAGATGCTTCTCAATCAAGGTAGCACATAAAATCCCAAAGCATTTTGATTACCAAGGGCACCTTGCTTGCAAATGCTACATAAATGATCAAGGAGAAAAGAACTGAATATGAGGGGAAAAAAAAACAAACAAAACAAAACAAAAAAAACCTGATAACTTTGCCAAGCCTGTCTTGTATGTCAGAAAGCTGAGTTTTGTTTGGGTTTTACTGAAAAGAAAAAAGAAAACCTTTCTCTTTTCTTTCTTACCTTTCAGCTAATGAAATCATTAGCATTCATTTTAAGGGTCTAGGATTTAAACTGTGTGGAATTTGAGCTGCTCTTTTCCCCTGGGAGTACTAGAAAACCAAAGCCTGCAGGGGGAAAGTAGCATGTAAGCTGTGTAAGCACTGAATTTCTGGACAAAATCTTTAAGTTCATAAATGCAATGCTTGACTTGTTTGTTCTTTCCAAAACAAAAGCAGGTAGAGAATTATTCTTTCATAGCTACAAAAGAATGAGTTGCTCTTCAAAAAAGCTTCATAACATGATCTTTAAAAAAAAAAAAAAAAAGGGGGAAGAAAAGGCTCAAAACCAATATGTTCAGCCAGCCCTAAAGCTATATACAATTAATGCAAACATTGTCTTCATAACAAGTTGTGTACCTTATCATAAAATTTCACTGCTGGATCAGTTAAAGAAATTAGGTTAGTATATGGGGAAAAAATGGTGATAAAGTAATTAGTATCATAAGTTCAACAAGATTTAAAGCCCTGGTACATGGCAGTAATGGGTTTTGAACACAGTTAATGGGCATATTCATTGCATTCACTTTTAATTAAGTGGAAAAAAAATACCAGTCCTTTAAATAGAGATAATAAATGTACAAGTCTGACTTGCACAAACATGCAACACAAGAATTTATTGCTTGCTGTCTAACCAGGGAACTGGGAATCATTATAAAGATTAGCTTTACTGAAAAAAACAATCCAGAAAAAGCTTCAGTAGAAAATGTTTATGAGGTAATAATTTTCACATTAAATATTGCTTGGCATGTTTAGCAGTGTGTGTGTATGGGGCAAGGGGGTTAAAATATGAGTAGGTGCTTATCATGAGAGGTAGGACTGTTCAGTAGCATTTACCAATTTGGATTGTTTTGAGGAGATATTTAATACATGACTATATTTGTAGAGTGACCATAAAAATATAGAAAGCTCAAAACTTCCCCAGGGATGTGTCACGATTGTCCTTAGGATACTAGTCGCAAGTGAAAAATAAACTGGTGACTTGGAAGCTGCAGCTCCAAGGTCCCCAGTGCTTTAACGGGGGCAGCGGCGCCTTCCTCGCCCAGTAACGCTGCTGCCGTTGCCTTGGATTGTCCAAGCTACAGCTGGGAAAAAGGCCTGAAATTCCCACTGTTTATTCTGTCAGGGGGCAGCTGGGAAGCTGACATGAAACAGGTTAAAATATTGAAACCAGGCATACCTTCTACAGTGGTCGTTTTCAATGTTTTTATGACTTGAGAACCCCTGAACATTTTCCAGTGGAAGTGAGGACCTTTCCATAGCAGATTTAGGCTTATTGATGCCAATTGACTGAGTTTTTGTAGTTACCTTTCAGGGAACTTTTTGAAGTTGTTCGTGGATCCCCAGAGACACCCAGACCACACATTAAAAAAACAATTAAACTAAATCAAACTTTATATGTTTCACTTTTTTAAAGCTCTCAGCCAATATATCTCTTGTCAGTGTAACCAAAATGTCAGTCTTTCTGATACATGGCACATTTAGGCCTTTGCTCAACAAATGTCCCATACATATATACATAGCTTTAAAATGTGCTCTAGCCAGTAGGAAAAGCCTTGCTGGAAAAGTTTCCCTCAGCCTCCTTCGCCTTCTTGACCTGCAATCTTTAAGAAGGCACTTTTCAGCAGAAATAAATAAATAAATAAATAAATAAATAAATAAATAAATAAAGCTGTTGAACTTTCACTGGTGGCACGTCGACATGTAGAGTATTTCTAGTGATACTGCAGTGCCTGTTGTTGTGTCACAACCAGGCAATTCCATTTTTATTTTTTTTCCTCTGACTTTGTTCTGTGCTATCCCACATGTTGCGCTTGTTTTCCATAAAAGGAACAAACAAAACGTACTCATCATTTGTACAAAATGCTAACTCTGCTTTACTTTTTGAACCTCACTGCAGGATTTTATTAGGCATTTAAGCCAGTAGCAACCTGGAGCCTATATTGAAAATAGTTGGCCTTGCTAGCATGCTTTTAGCATTAAAAAAAAAAAAAAGAGTTTGCAAAATGTAGTATCAGTGTATTGATTCTTTCTTTTCTGTGCAGGTATGACTTTGTAGAAGTTGAAGAGCCAAGTGATGGCACCGTTTTAGGGCGCTGGTGTGGTTCCAGTACTGTGCCAAGCAGACAAATCTCAAAAGGAAACCAAATCAGAATAAGATTTGTGTCTGATGAATATTTTCCTTCTGAACCTGGATTCTGCATCCATTATACACTTCTTGTGCCAGTAAGTAATATATTTCAGTATAACAAAATCTTTGAAGTAATAGCTCAAGAGAGTCCTTGAGTTGTTTAGAACTAGCTACTGTTTATTTCTTAATGATAATAATGAACGATCTGTCTTCCAAAGTTGTACATTTTGTTTCTGCTTTATAACTGAGTGTTCTTGTGGTTTGTCTTGGATGACTTTGGCTTGGGAAGATGTGGGCTCAGTTGTTTGTCTGGAAACTTCAATAAAATGTTTGCATTCCTAATATAGTACTGTGAAAAAGGCATTTCTTCTAGCTTTGGGAAGAAGAAGAAGGAAAAAAAAAGGTCATATAAGAATCAGCTACATGACAGTTGAAGAGTATTAGTAAATAAAGAAAAAGGAAAATTGAAAAATTGAAGTAATTAATGTTAGCCACTTGCCTTTAGAAGCAGACAGTGATCTTTTGTAAGCTATAAATGATTATACCTAGTTAAAATACAGATAGGTTTTACACTTTAAATAAATTAAAATTTTAAATAAAAATTGTTTCATCATAATGACAAAATAGACCACGTATGCTACTAAATTTCCACTGCATTTTTTTTCCTGGGGTGGCAGGGAAAGCACTTGGGAGTTCTCTTGCTTAATACTTGTAAATCCTAGGTCTCTAAACACTTGTGTCTCTAAAATGCAACTAGTAATTGTCAGTAGGTTTCTGTTACCTTTTTTTTTTTTTTTTTTTCATCAAATAGGACCTTTATGCTAGCAAAAACAATGCTTTTAGATTTTTCAAGGATTAGGTAATGTTCTGAAACATAGGAGTAAAGTAGAACAGGAATTGACTTCTTTTAGAATAGATATTCTGAATTTAAAGAGAGTAAGAAAAAATATGTTTTTAATAATAATTATACACATACACACACACACAGATGTAAATATATATAAGTGTGTATATATATATCTATATCTATATATACATCTATATATATATATATATATATAAATTTATCCTAATTCACTTTATATCCCCTAAGCCGTCTTGTGGTCTGTGGCATTTGGTTCATGGAAAATATTTGCAAGCTCAATAAAGAAGCTGATCAAAAGAATCCGTGTAACCCCATTGACATGTGCTTCACTCAAAACACACTTGGCTCACTTGCAGCTTTTGCCATTTTTGTCTTTTCTCTGTTTTGCAAAGCTTCAGTTACTGGGAAGAAACAAAGAACAATTATGTGCATCTTTGC
>VZSG01000016.1:2899339-3025847 GCA_013398315.1 Nothoprocta pentlandii | reverse complement strand
TTCTTTATAGGCAACCCTTTCCAACATCTTGGTCATTCTCTTTGTCTTTCTGTGGACTCTGTCCAGCTGGACCCTTTTGCAGTAGGAGTTTGGAAACAGATAACTCTATAAAAATACCATAGCAAGAGATCTGTGCCAGAATGAGGCACATGTTAAACTGATTGTCAAACAAACCTGTATTTGTTCTATAGTGAAAATCACAGAATGAGACTCCTGTGGGGCCACGTCTAAGCAGATGGGATTGCTGGGGCAGGGGTTGACAAGTTGTCAGACGCAGCAACCAGGAAAAATAGACGAGGAGGTGGCAGCAAAACAGGGACTGAGATGTGGAGCACATCTGGAAGTGGCAAATGGAGTGGTCACCAGGATCATTTGATAAGTACATTGATATTGTTCTCGCTGGTTAACTTCTAGGTTCCCAGAAATTGCTATATTGTCTATTAAGTCCTTTTTCCCCAAGGAGACTGATTGCTGTTAGGTTGCTGGTTGCAGGACTGGTTGCACAGGCTCACATGAAGAAACAGTAGCTTATGAAGCAGTGCAAAGACTGACAAGCTGAAGTAAAACAGTAGTAGTAGCTTGTAGAGGAAAGGCAGAAACCCTCGTAGATTGAAAGGACTGAAGCAGTGAGCCAGCAGCGTGTGGGGAAAGGAGTGGGAACAGCATCAGGAGACAAATAGGGAGATACAAGTAGGGATCGCTGCGGTGGGACTGTGAGTGTGCAAATGGGGTGTTAGGATTTGGTACATGAGGAGACTGGGTTGGAAACAAGGACAGACAAACTTTGGTTAGGACTGCCAAGGGAACAAAGTGGAACAAAGAATCAAGATCAGATCAGGTAGTAGAGAGCCTTGTGCCTCATGAAAATGATGTTGACCAAATAGGCCTGTGCCTAGATTACAGGTGCTGAGCAACCATGCTTTTATAGTAATAGTTGCATGAAAGTAATTAAGTATTTTAGGTACTTAATATGATGAAAACTGACTCAAACCAGCTAATACCTGCAGCAACAGCTGGCAAAATATATGTTCCAACAGCCAACTAATCTTGGCACTTAGGGAAGATGTCAAATTCCTATTGCTGTTCGTTAGTTCTTTAGCATAGAGAGAGTTCGTTAGTTCTTTAGCATTTCTTTCAGGAAGAAGAGGAGGTGTAGTAGGAGATGTCACAGTCATGTGACATTTTTAGGGGATTATATTTATTTTTCGTGTTTTACATTTTATAAAATGTCATTGTCTAGTAGACTATCCCTTTTCCGATTTCTAGGATCAACATGTTATTCTCAGTTTTTTGAGAAAGCTCCCTGATGGCTGCTCTGCACATTCCAAAGCTAAGGGACTCAGTCTCATTCTGAAAGTAATTCCTTGAGTAACTGGGTCAGCCCCAGATTCTGTGCATTTTCAAATACCAAGATATTGTGGTTTTGACATGCCTGCTAATGGAAAAAAAATGTATGCAAAAGGATTTTTGGTATTAGATGTTAGGCAGCAGCCTAATTTTCAGTTATGCTGGTTTAGCTGCATTGGTGTTGTGGTCCTGTCCATTATTGAAAGTTCAGCCAAGCCACAGACCTACCTGTTACCTTATCTTAGCAAACCATGAGTGAAGTGACTAATTACAGTGTTTTTTCTTACAGTGATCCTTTTTCTTACTTTAATGAAAATGAGAAGTGATTTACACAGGAATGGAAAGGAAGCATTTGGGGCAAAACAAACAAGAGTTGTTTAGTGTAGCTTGTCTATGTTGTTACACAGGGTCCAGATGTGAAAGGGATTTTAGCACAAGCAGAGTTGTGAGGGAGAGTAGGGATGAAGAGTGTGAGACCCAACCAGCAGTGGAGCACCTCCCGTAGATGACTGGCTGCATGGTCTGCCACCACAGTCTGGGGAAAGCACCTCTTAAAATCCAAGAGAAAAATCCTTGACAGGGTAATAACACCGTATAGTAGCTTCAGGGTGAGAGTTTGCTTGTGGAAAGATTAATTTAGGGCGTTGGTAGTGGTGTTAAGAGAGATCCTTTTGTTTCCAAAAAGGGAGGGATAATAAGCACTATGGAAATACAGAAATTTGCACCTGTCTCCTCTTTGCAGTACCTGGCCTCTGGTGTTGCAGGTGGGGATTAGGAGCTGTCGTCTATTAGCTTTTGTAAACTCTGAACTTTCAAATGATAATGATGAAAGGTTTGGCTGAAGGAGGCCAGGGGTTTTGTTGACAAGTTTTATTTGTTTGTTTCCCTGGGGAAGCCTAGGATATCACAAAACTGCTGCTTCTGTTCTTTTAATTAGCTGCAACCAGAGTGGTGGAGAGGGAACCCGGGGAGCTGCTGCTGTGCTAGTAGCTGGTGACTTGCACCAACTGAAGAACTGCAATTAAAAAGAAAACTCACAAAGAAAGCCTTACATGTGAGAACACGGGGCTTAATTCATTCGGCAAAAGACGTTTCCAGAGGCAGAATACTCATGCTACTTGAGTATTCATTTCAGTCTGCTTTTGAGCTAAGCAATAAATCATAGGAAGAAGAAAAGATTAGGCAACATTTATGAGAAACACTAAACTGCTGGGCTTCAAATTGAAGGGAGCGATTTACTGCATGAAAGACTTGGTTTAAAGATAATTGAAAAGTGGAGCTACGAAAGCAGATGGAACAGCTTGTGGAGGAATATTTTACGAGAGATACTAGAGACGTTGAAAAGTTGGTAGTTCCTAATGGCCCTTTCAGCTGCAAAGGATTTCTTAGGTGAGCTCCGTGCTGTGGCTGTCCTGCTGTGTTGCACAAGAGCCCCAGATCTCCTGGTCGTGTCTGTGGGGTGATAGGGGCAACTTCAGCTGTATAGGTGAGAGTATTCAAATCAACCGATACTTTGTTTGGGAGTATGTAGCTCAGTAAGCCTAATAGTTAAACTAAGAGTTTCTCAGTGATCTTTTTTCTACATATTCTTCTAAGCGTGACAAACACCCTTTCATTAATGTGGCTGTCTTTAACAAGTGAGATGTTATGCTAAGGCAATTTTGTTGGAAATAAATACCTTTATGATACCACAGTTATCATAGTAAATGAATTTATCATAGTTGTCTATTCATCATAGTTATTTATTTCAATTGAGTTACCATAGTAAATGGAATTCTTTTAAATGGATTCTCAGATATTTTCTTTTCAGTGTGTTTCTTTCAATTAATTTAGTGTCAAATGTAATATGTTTACCCATGGAACCTTCCAAAGCATTTCAGTTTATATTTTTACTTAAAAGATCATTACTGAACAGATATGTGGGCGTAAGTGTGGCACTATTGTTAAAACCTCAAACATCTGCAACCTACAAGATTTTTATACGTGAATTTTGCTAATTCTGACCCTAAGCTGAACTGACCCTGAGGTTTTCTGCTGATTGAGGTGACTGAAATGAGTAGGTAGCCAAGGAGATTAAGATAGTCATGAGCTGACCTAAACTAATGAGATTACTCAGACATCACCATTATTGTTTTGAGGAAGCAGCCAAATGCCAAAACATTAGGTGTTTTTAGCTGCTGTCAGAGCAGCAAACCCTATGCAGGAAAGCTTTTCATGTGTAAGCTTTAGTAGGGCAGCTCTCACTTAATTTTCACAAAGCACGCTGATCTTAGGCACTCTTTTGACCTGTGTGTGTGTATTTGTCTTTAGGCATTTCAGTGTATGATGTTCTGGGTAATCAAAAGTTAATAATAAAATACTTACATTTCTTGAATCATCTGTGTAATACACTTTTGGCAGGGAATTTACATATTTGGTCAGAACAAATTCTGTCTTAGTTCTTTCCTTTTTTGCACTCTGTCAATAAATTTTGTTGTAAATATTGTATATATGTTTTAAGAATTGCTTTTCTGCTCAAGGGAACAATAGGCAGCTGTCATGTAGGAGAAACTAACAATCAGGCCTAAAATAGGAGTGCATCTTTTGGTGCAACAACATAAAGCTTTCATAGGAGGATTTGGTATTTCATTACCTGAAAGTGCTTATACATTATAGGCAAAATTGAAAAATAAACTAGAAGCTGCGCAAATGTGAACAAAAATAACACCTTTCCTCTGCAAGCAAAAAAAAAAGAAAAGTACAGAAACCATTCTGTAAAATAGTTGTTTACTCTGGCTTCCTGATTTTGACTTGCACAGTGCATCTCAACTCTATTTCATTTTTGGCACTGAGAGCTTTCACAATTAGTTTCTCATTAGTTTTTGCGTTGGAGCATCTGTCTCTAATGCTCAGGATAAATGTGGCATACACTAAGGTATATACTCAGTCTACTTATGAATAATGTTTTTTTTTACCCTTTTTTACCCTTTTTAAACTCTTTTTACTATCAATTTTATCTGTCTTATTTCTGAAATGTTCTTCAAGCAATTGAAGGACACGTGCAGAGAATGGGGTTTATTCTTTATGATCGCATGATTTTGAAGCACCCTTGCTGTCATGCTCAAAGGATAAACTTGTGGTTAGCTAACATATTTGCCTGGTAGGCTAATGCAATAAATAACTTCATTTGTGTATTGCTGGATTCAGCAGACTGAGAACAGTGCCTGCAGTTACAGAGAATCAGACTTTTACAGTGCGGAAAAACTCAGGTGGAACCAATATCTCACTTTGACTCATTACTTAAACTGATAAAAAAAGAAAAAACACATCTAACCACTTCCTAGATTGTGATGAACAACAGTCCGTGAAACCACAATTAATCAAAGCTTAGAAAACCACAGGTTTTGATCTCTGTGTTCTATAATTAGTTCCATATATTCTACATGAAATCATCAGAAACACTGAGAATTCCTGAGTTAGTGAACAGAACAGGAGCTGAGCGAGAAAATCTTTTTGAGTATAAATAAACTCCAGCAAAAATAAAAGCAAAAAAAAGTACATTTCAGTGTGTAAATATTCATTTTCAAATGGACTTGAACAACCATGCAATAGCAAGGGCACTGAATGTGCAATGGCTCTGCAGAAGGCTGGACTTCTTTGAAATAAAAAACTTGGGTTATGCAAATGCTAATATTGCTATTTAAAAGGGTTAAAATTAGTGCTGTTTCAATGTGTGGCACTTGCTTTCTTTTGCAGATAATGATGAATTTGTAGATTTAAAATATAGTGAGTGGGTCAATGTAGAAGAATCATCTGAAAGGAGGTTAACTCCATGTATCCAGACTGCAGTCCCGTCAAATCAGTGTCATGGTGCCAGCAGTTATGGTTGCAGGTTTGGGATTGTGGTCAGTAGCTACATAGATCCTTCTAAAACTTTACAAGGAAAATAAACTGCATGCAAACTAATAAATTAGCATGATTTTTTCCCATCTCTCCCATTTATAGGAAGTGTGCAGTCTCTGTTCATACCATGCTAACCTGCTCTAATTACCTAAAGAAAGAATGTAAAGAATTGAAAGACTTGAGATGTAGTCGACCAGATGAGTTACAGATAATTTGGCCACATCTGTGGACAGTGACAATGTTCTAATTAGATCTTTTTCAAGTTTAATAGAAATTGATTGATTTTGCTAGTAATTTTCAAGCAAATGAGATTTGGCTGTACAACATAATGGATTTTTAATGCTGTGGGTTTATTATGTGAAAGATGTCATCTTTACTTTTTTATTTTTTATTACATGTGTCAAGAGGGCTGAAAATGAATTGCATATACAAAGGCAAACCACATTTATGCATTATAATAAAAATAATTAGACTATCAGTTTTAATGAATTTTAATGACAGCAAGGACCAGGCTGAGGTAGTTACTTGTAATGGAGCCTTAAAATTTAACATATTCTAATATAATGCATTTGCTCATGCTGTAAGCAGCATAAATGATTCAAAATCTCATAGGAACTATTCAAAATAGAATGAATAGGCAGCTTTCAAACTAACATGAAGCATTGTTTTTAAAGAGCAGCCATGCTGACTAAAAAAAGTAGAGACAATCAGAAATGCTTCTACTTTTATTTTATATCCAATGCTAAAACCTTTCCTAAAATGAGTCAGATTATGTGGTATTTTGAGGCTTTAAAGAAATTGTAAGTGATACTGACAAAGGAACTTCTCCTGCTCCTCAGATTCAATTCCTATTAAAAATATGTTCTTTCAGAGCCTTGGGGATAAGCTAGGTCTTTTTAGTTTTCTTCAAGAGAAAGCAGCTAAATGGAGTCCAAAACAGGAGGTACTTTCATTAGCTTTCATATTCTTATCTAAGTGATTGTGGGTTTACCTGCAGGGAGGTGGAGAAAAAAATACCCCCACATATTCTGCATTTAAATAGGCAGGGATGCAGTCATTGCTTGATTGTGCATACAGAAGAATTGGAGCTGTACATGATCAATGGGGCAAATTTTAGAGTTAATGTATTTCTAGACTTCAGTTTTTGATTTTTTACTTGATTTTTCTTAACTGTTTATTACCTCCATGGATAAATATTTCTTAGATTATCTTTTGCTCTGCCTTACACAGTTTGCATCTTGGTCCTCTCATTGATGGACTTAGGGAACAACTGATAATCTGATGCTCTATTCCACATTTGTTATCACTTCTAGTAATAACAGATATCAGTCTAGTTTCATCAAGATTAAAGAAATTTTTATCATTAAATTTTTTGTCATAGTTCATATTTTCTTTTTTTTTTTTTTCCTCTCTTTTTTTTCCTGAATGTTCTCTCTTGGTCTCCTTTTTCTTACAAGTGCTGGAGAAGAAACCAAACACTGCATTTCAGCCAAGACCTCTCTGGCAGCTCTGCAGTATCACATTATGGTGCTGTTATGAGCATATATCTGAGATTTATCTTTCACAACAGGACCGTGTTTTTTTCCTGTTCACTACAACTCTGTTTTCTTCTGCTAAAGGACTTCAGTTGATCTACTTACTTTGTATTTATACCTTTTATATTTTTATTCCCAAATGCCAAATATCTTCGGAATACATTTTTTTCTTAAATTACTCTTACTAATCATACTTTGCCTTTTAGTTATTGTGTAATCCTATATAATAGCAGAATGAGGTAGCATGAGATGGGAATTAAGAGATATGGGTAGTGGAAAATAGGTAGGCAAAAGTGGTACTGCTAGGCATAAAGGATGTGTCAGAGGAGCATTAGAGCTGGTAAGCACAGGGCACTCCAAGGTAACTCACAAATTAGATGTCTCGCTTGAAAAATATTTTCAAAAATCCTTACGTGAGTCATAGCCATAGACATGCTTCACAGTGCCACCATGCTTTTTAACTTACCATGTGTGTTATGTTCCAAGTAAGTTTTAAATATGGCAAAATACAGATTGCTTTTCTTCATGAATCTTAAAATACAGGAAATCTCTAGCATATTTGATGGCACTATGAAATGATACATCGCTACAGAGCTGAGGCTGTTTCCTTACAAAGCGGTGTTTTGTTCAAGGACTTTCTACCTCCAAGGCAAGGCAAGCTCTGATCTGCAGTGCCTGCTGTACAGGAATGCTGGGTGTGCCCCTTTCCTTGTCATCTGAAATGCACGGAAACCTATAATGAAGCACAATTTAGCACATATATTGAAATAGCAAATTAAAACTGCATATACTATAGAAGTCATTTTCATCCTTCTTGCCAAATACACTTCCCAACAGTAATAAATAGTCATTCCTAGTGTTTCATGTTCGCTGAACCTCCCATGAACCTATTGGGATAAGTAAACAATTTGTTAACAGCAGCTACCCATTTTTAATACCTGGAGTAATTGTAGAAGAGCAGTTCACTCCCTGGCTCCAGACACTTCCTGTCTTCCTTTCAGGTTAGCTTTTTTTTTTTTTTTTTTCTTTTAAAAATTCCATATTTTTTTAACATAAATGAGTAATTCTCTTTAAAAATATCTGAAAATATTGTGTTCCTTAATTATGGCTGACCACATCCCCTGTCATTGAAGAATGTTCAAAATCTTTTTTTATTCAGAAGAACTGCAATTATGCAATTATGTTGGCTGTTTATTCCTTATAAAATACTATTTATCAAATAAGAACTAGCACTTTATATACAGAACAGGAAAAAAAATGCTTTTGTAAATCATAAATATAACTGATAGAAGTGTATGAAATTTCAGATGTGCATGTAGCTGAGGTAATTAATAATCATGGCATCTATTTTGCGACTAGTTTTAATCCAACCTTTCTGGTACCATGTGTATGTGCTCACTGCAGTCTTGAGGTTACAGGGCTGGTTTTTGCATTGGGTCGTTGGTGCACCTAAGCTTTCACGTTGCTGGTTCCCAACCATAGGCTGGTGCAGTTCTGCTTTTAGCTGGTAGCATCTCACATTTTAAACATAATTTACATGTGATTTAGATAATGATGATTTTGATCGTGCTGTTGCAAATCCTTGTCTTAGAGTAAAAATAATCTATATTTTAGCCTAGAACAGATACACATGCAGGATTTCATGTTGTACCAAGATTTAAATAAAAGAAGATCTGTGTTGGGATTCATTGGGTTCTCCTTTTCAGTCAAAGTTCAGTTACATTTTTATGCTAGGGATCTCTCTGCATTAAATTTGGCTTTTGATCTGGACTCTTAAAATTATTTAGTAGGATCTTATTATAAATACTGAGAAGTTCTGCCTTTCTCTTGTTCTCTATGTCTCACTATGTTGGGTTTATGCTCTCTTCTCTTTAACAACCTAGCATGTGATATACAATTTCTTATAAAATTTTCATTCTAGAACAGGGAAAATGAGTAAGACATTTATCAAAATAGAACATTCCAAAAATATTAATGGATTAAAAAAAATAATAGTAATATGCTAAGAAGAAATAACCTGATTCATCCAATAGAACTGAGTCTTGAGGTGGGTTATATAATTATACTATTCTTATTGTACAGGACTAATGTTGTGCACAGTTCTGTTCTGACTCAGGTTTATTCTTACACATAGCAGAGAGAGAATTTTCATAGGTGCAAGACTCACAAATGGATGTACTACATCCATGTGGGCAAGTAAAAACTTTTAAAAATTGGTAGTGTTTCAATTAGGTGTGGGTTTCCAGATGCTTTTCAGAATCCTTACAGCTTGTATCTATGGGAGAGAGGAGCTGTTGTTATGCCAAAAAAGTTCTGTGGCCTCCGGGCAAGTTCTTTCTTAGCTAGATATTTGTCCTCTTGCGTAGCTCCTAACGGCTCTAAGAAGAGCATTGCCTGTGAGTATAAAGGAAGAAAACAGGCTATCTTTATTGTGAGTGGTACAAGAATGTGCATGTCTTTTGAGTTTCAACAGCATATCTCTAAATCTAAGCAGGGCTCAGAGTGTTCTTTTATTATAATAATAATAAAATCCTGTAAGGATACTCTACTGGAACAAATATATGTTGTTTCTTTCAGTGTCTTATCTGCATTTCCAGGACTGTGGCTCTCAGTTTTTCATTTTTATAGCATCCCTTCTAGTTTGATTCGTCTACATTGATGATGAATATTTTATCCAAATTATGTCCTACTAATGAATAGTCTTTCACTCAGAAATTTTGACAATGTTTTTTTCAAGACAATGAGTAAAAAAGATTGGGCATTCTTTTGTGGAGATTTTAACATATTATTCCTTTCTTGTAAATGTCAAGTCTTGCCAAGTATCTGACTCACTTGTTTTTGTTGTTCTAGGCTTAACTCTGTGATTACATTATTAAACATGAGATTCCTCACTCCTGACTGCCACAAACTAACACAAAATTACTTTTTTCCTTTAACCAGAAGTGGTTTTTAGTACCTCAGTTATATCCTAAGAGGTAAAAACAAATGGAAATTTTAGATCATAATGGTGCTTAAGAGCTGATGTTGTGTAGATTCAAGGTGAATGCTGTTTTATTTTGAATTGTTCATCTGAAGAAGTACACAGGTTCTGTGTAAGGGAAGAACTGAGTAGGTAATGACATACAGTATCATACCCCACATTTATCCTTCTGGATCCTTAAAAGAAAAGAAAAGTACCTAAGAATTGTATGTGTGTGTGTGTGTGTGTGTGTGTGTGTGTGTGTGTCTGCATTCTCTCATGGAGATTGTGATATTAAGGCAGTGCCTTTATCCTTATATTACAAGTGTGATAAGGCTGCAATACAAACTTCCATAATACAAAACTCCTAATGCCAGAGCGAATCTAAGATGTTTGTGCTCTTGGCTACTAACGCTTTTGGTTGTGATGACTTAGCTGTTGGAGGTCTGCGCTGTGAATAAACTTGTGGCTAAAGAAAAAGGGAGATGAGAAGTGTTCTTTTTTTAGTCAGATTAGTTCTTGTTTATGATGTAGCCACATACAGAGTCATATTGGCACAACAAGGCAGTACTGCTGCCACATGGTTTATTCTATGAAGCTGGGACCTAAGTAATGTGCTCAGGGTCTTGCAGGAAATATGTCGCAAAACAAGAAATTAATCATCAGTCTTCAAAGTTAGGCTACACCCGCAATCAGCCTTTAGGTCTCAGCTTCAACTAGGTAGTTTTGAATGCAGTTGTTGCAATTTTTACTCTGCAATGCCACATTTCAGAGTGATGCTAAAATTTTATGTTCATTTGTTCTAGGAGATACTCTTTTTTGATAAAGTTGCTCTAATTTCTTATATTATGTCATTTCTCCTGTTATCCTTTCCAAGAATAAAACTTCTTTTGAAGGTGCAAACATTTTAGGTGAAAAAAACCTTTGAGTGGCATTGATTATAAAATAAATATAAATTATACCAATCATAACTTTACAGTGTAAGTTATCTTTAATGTTTGATAAATTCTCACTGTGATTTAAATTGACTGAATTAAGAGATTATTGGGAAATACATTCCTAATCTTAAAATCTTAACTACTGTCTTCTAAAATGTTTGTATTCAATGTTCTGCAATTTTTCTCTTCTAATTACATTTTTAAGTGGCTCATTTTGCTGTATGAATAATTCACGAGTGATGACAATTTTTATTTGCTTTGCAATGCCATTAATCAGAATGATTCACCATTTTCTCATGACTTTTCAACTTTGGCAAATGCCTATTGAATCCAGAAAAACACAAATTGGTGGGTTAGTTCCTGTATACGTATTGCTGAGTATGCATGTTCTGAACTGTGAAACATAGAAATAGATTCTAAGCCAATGGATTTTCACTTGGAATCTATTTCATTGGCAACAGAAAATGCTAATAGAGATGAGAAGTATATTATACTGGAAATGAATTAGAAATGAAAATTTCATCATATTCTAGTTCTACCATTTGATCCTTGTTTTATTTTTCACCTTAGCAAAACCATACACCTTCAAGCTGTTAACAAATAAATATTTTTCTTGGAGAAAAACAGGAAATAAAATTTATGATATTTATTTCTTTTAACCATCTGAATTATAGTGTCACAGCACTATTTTGAAACTTGCTGAGTAGCATGTTTTGCTAAGAGCAAATATTTAAATTATAGACCAGAATATGTTGCTTTATTATCATAACCTAATAGATGGATCAGCAAGCTTTTTTTTTAATGTGGGCATTGGAGAGAAAGCAGATGAAATACGTAAACTTTCTGAAATCCACATTCATCAAGAGTGGGGAACAACTCCTTCACTCACTTCTGGAAATGATACTAGAATAGCAAGATGAAAATAGCGGAGAAATTACTGGCACCAGCAGATTAGACTTATGTTTTTTTTTTTTTTATCCTTGCAAGGCTCCTAGGTAAAAAGCAACACAGATATTTCTAGTGACTTCATTTGAAGCAAATAGTAGGAAGGTCATGGTGGTTACTTCTGTTTGCTGCCCTTTCAACCACAGGCTGAGCTAAAACCAAAAATACATGTTTAATAGAATTGAGAGCACAAAAAGGAAAATATAATTATTGCTATGAGACATTGCAATGACAGACATATTTTATGAAATTGCTGTTTAGTATGTAGTGTTGCAAGAATTCTTTTCTGAAATAAATGTTCCTGCATAGCTGCTACATTTTTCAGCAATCTATTTCTCTGATCATTCTGATCTCATGATCTTGTTTGTAAAGGTAAATAAATACATCTGATCTGACATTATGGATGGAAACGATGAAAGTATGTTTACACATCTCATTGGATTATAGACAGCACCGTTCTGACCCTGAGCAAGTTGGCTGGAATTATCTACATATGTGTGCATGTGTGTATACATACACAGGCACACAGCCCACATAAGCATGCATATACTAGGATACCCAGGACAATATGGTGCTTGTATACAACTAGTCACCTGCAGAAAGACAGGAGAGATTTTATTTGTCCAGTACCTGTGTTGTGCAGACCTGACTTGCACTGTGCAAGAGAAGAGACAGAGCCTAGGTCAAGATATTGAGGAAGGGATCTCAAGAGGCACCCACTTCAAGTTGATTTTGGAAGTCTGAGGTCAGCCCCTGCTGCTCAGGCTTTTATTCAGGCACATTTTGAAAACGTCCAAGGGTGGACACGGGCCGGCCGGCCTGGGCAACCTCTTACCCAACTTGACTGAGCTCATGGTGAATATCTCATGTGAATTACACTTGAAAGATGGGATACATACAAGTTTATGTAGTTCATGATTTTTTTAACCTTTCTGTCTTCTAAATCAGCAGTAGGTAGAAACTTTCTTTGTCTTTCTTATGACCCAAGCAAATTGTTGTAGTGTAATAGTATGGACGTGATGACTCTAGCAATGTCTCTCTGTCCAAAGAAGGTTAGGAGGGTGAAGCAGCACTTCTTGCTTAGGACTGGAAGGTTTCTCTTCCTGCCTTCATTAATCCTCTGAAAATATAAATCATTTTGTTTAAAAAGGTGTTTCAAAGAGGCTGCAGACAGTGAGCAAACACAGCAGTCCCACTAGCTAGAGTGGCGTGTAGCTGGCTGTCTGGGTGTTGTGCTTCTGTATGTGAGAGTTTCTTGATGATACTTGTGTTATGGGAGAGTACATAAACTTTTTTAGTACTCAGTTTGAGCCTTTAAGTGTTTTTGTATATTTGAAAATAATTGGTTTTTAAGGGAGAAATAATTATAGTAATGCCAGATGTTGTTATTACTGTATTAACTATTGTTTATGTTTAACTGGAAACATATTTCTTAGCACTGTGAAACACAGCTATTGGGATTTTTTTTTCCATCTATAGGTAATATAGGTTTCATTTAAGCTGAGTACATTTGTATTTTACATTGAAAGACAAGAACTAAAAGGTAGATCCTCATAGGAAAGACAACATATGAAATGTGTCTTTCTTCAGGTTTCTGGAGGGTCTAATTGCTTTTCACGGGCCCATATTTTCACATCGCCATTTGTTCTGTTTCCACAATGTCGTCCATCACTTAGTGAATTTCCTCAAAGAACAGGTAAAGTAACAGGCTATCTTTAAGAGTTAGGAATGCAAGAAGTGGGAAGACTGTCTGGTGGAAGTTTGTTTACTTTTATCGCCAAAGAATAATTAGGTACTTTTTGGCTCTTGTCATTTGTCTTCTTAGGTAAACTGTACACTGGAAACAAGCTCTCCACTTATAAACTTTCCCAGCTATGTATAACTTCATAAAGTACATCACTTCATCAAAGCAGATCCATTAAATCTGACTGGTCCTCTTCTCTTGGCTTTGATTGCAGCACCACACAGAAGCACCTAGCCCGTCATTGCTGCCCCCATCAGCCTTGCCATTAGATGTATTAAATAACGCCGTTGCTGGATTTAGTACGGTGGAAGAACTTATCCGATACCTTGAACCAGATCGGTGGCAACTGGATTTGGAAGATTTGTACAGGCCAACATGGCAACTTCTTGGAAAGGCATATATTCATGGGAGAAAATCAAGAGGTAAATTACACTTCTATTTGGTCTTGCAGCTTTCTACAGACGATCTTGTGACAAAGAAACAGTAATTATGAGCCTGTTCACCTTGAACGGTTCCAAGGACAGAAGGTGTTAGAGATCATTGCTTAGATATTTTCAGTTGTATTCAGATCATTGGTGTTAGATATTCAGTTGTATTTTCTGAAAAAGGAGAATGACTATCCTCAAAACTCAAAAGAGTTCAACATGATAAAATAAGAAAACTAAAGCAGTCAGTAAACTTGGGACCTCTGTTTTCAGAGTGGAGGAACCTCTTTTGTATAGAGAGCAACCACTTTGTGTTTTGATTAGCGTAGGTCATTCCTTACACCTGCTGTGTCAATTGGGCAGTTGGTTTCTTTCCTTAGCATGTTTGCAGTCTCTGCAACCTGTGAATTGAGAGTTAAATGTTTCTCTTCCCATGCTACCTCATGAAATCCTTGTGTCCATATTTCATTGTGCATTTGTCAGCTTCATCAGATGTAAAATGTGCGTGTATTGTAAGACTTGTTGAGCTATTTCTCATTAAACAAGTCATTTTATCCCACATATATTTGACATTCATGCATCTTCTACCACATATCCTCCCGATGCTGCCTACTATTTCATGTTTATGGACTTTATGTGGATGGATAGCATGCAGACTCCTTCCTTTCTCACCACATAGCATGACAAAGAAGATAGAGTTCTCAGGTGGCAAATGTAAACTAAATTATCTGATCAGGAAGGAAAGGGAGGAGATGAAAACTTTCATAACTTGCATATAAATTTTTGACAGCTTGTGACTGAATCATAGCCTAAAAATGAATCCTTCTACTCTACTTCTGTTACTACAGCAATATATTTATCAAATAAATCAAAAGTCAAAGAGGAAGAAGTTTCTTTAAATGGTTTCAGCGATGGACTGTGTCTTTCAGATAGTCATTTAACGTTTCCAGAGTTTCAGTATTTGCCAAATACGTGCCATAAGCATGCAGTAAGTAGAGAGAAAAATAAAATGTAATATGTGGAACTTTACATAAACCAAAATGCAGGTGTTGGATAACATCTATATAGACAAAAGCAACTCCCTGCAAGAGAGATCTTCCAAAGAAACTATCAGATGTAAATCTTCTAAAGACTTCTAATTAGATACTGAAATAGTTTTTTCCGCTGAATAAGCATATCACAGGATTGCCACATTCATCTTAAAGAGACCACCCTCAAACTGCATTGCTGAGTGTGTAATTTAATAGCCTGGGGCAGAAAATATGTCCAGTTGAGATGACATAATATGAACTGTTAGGTCTATTAAATAGTTAGGGAAAGCAAACTTTTTTATGTTGTTGCTTTTAGTAGAATGTTTGCTGTATTTAAGAACTTTGGGAGGGGAACATGCTCTAAAATGTTGTGAATTTTCATTCCCCAAACTCTTTGATTCTATAATTAGATCAGTTTTGTTTTTGCAATATTTCAGTGCAAAAGCTAAATTAGTGTTCCCATGTTCATGAACAAGAACCAGATTATATCTAATTAAAGATATATATTACTTTATGTGGAAAGGAGAAGAATATCATCCTCTACCTAATAATTCACATGAAAAAGACTGTATTTAGACAACCTGAATTCTACAGAGCTTTCTGTGTCTGATGTTTTCTCTGGATAAAATGTTTCCAAAACCTTTTACCCAGGAAGGAAGAAACAGCAGGTCCAGAACGTTTGATGTCGAAATATAGCGCCAAATTCTTTTACAATATTAAATACAGCCCTAAATTATTTTAGAATATTAAACATACTTAAAAATAAAATCTATGTTGCCGTGCAAAAAAAAAAAAAATGATCCTATCCCTTCAAATAGAAATCTATGAGTAATCATTAGTCCATATTCTGGAGTCTGTTTAAGAACAATGAAAGTCATAATCCAATAATAGTATTTAGTAGATACTTTTCTAGTATATAGAGACTTTATCTTTTTCACTCCATCTTGAGAGTTCAAAAATTGCACAGAAACCCATTTTGAAACAGCTCTTTGCTGCTGTACAAACCAGTAGGAAGAGTACACTGGTAAGAACATCTCCAAGGAGTTATACTCCTGGGACCCAAAGCGTTCTGCTGTGTGCACATACTGATGTCTCAACCAGGTTATATATATTTTTTTTCACTCTCTTTGAGAGTAGAACTCATCTGGAAAAATATTTTGGAAAAGAGAGGTCACTGTTGTACTGAATACAAGTGCCAGAAAATGCTAAACAGTCACAATACCAGTTAGATAAATCAGTTACTTTGAGGCTGGTGTGCACATGGAGTATTTAAGTTGTGTATGCTAATGAAGACACACTTTTAAAGCAAACTTTACTATAGACTTACCTGCATCTACATTTACTTTCCCTTTTTCCCTTCTCCTCTTATTGTTATTTTAGTGTTTCTCATTCTTATGCTACTGCAGAACCTTCCATTCTTCCTGAGCTAGTGCTAAACAAAAGAACTTTGACTGTTGTGTCAAACATGATACATGAGTGGAAGCCAAGTTGAAAGAGTGTTTAAATGTTCACATTATAACAGGTACTGTAACTCAGTGCACTTGGGAAATCCACATAACCTTTTATTGTGGTTAAGTAAACACTTTTAAAGGGAATATATACATTCTCTCATCTAGCTTCATGCCCACAGTGTGTTAAAATAAATTTTGGACAGACAGATACTCTTTGAAAAAATAACAGCTTCATTCACACACTTCAAAGAAGTGATTATATAAGCACTGGATAAATTTGCCACAGACCTTTTAATGAAATTAAATTAAATAAGGTAGAGTGAAAGTTCATGTAAAGGTGTAACAGCAGAATACCTTAGTGCATTGTAATGCACAGAGACCAAACATGCAGTTTTTCAGCTCTTCTGATATTTGTTTTTACAGTAAGACACACTTTATGTCTGCCCAGGGCTGAATGTGTGTTCCCATACACAAACTTTTTAAAGTTTAGTCTGGAGGTGTGAGCGTTTCAGTTCAGTTTCATTTCAGTTTTGTGACAATGTACAATACGTTTACTGTTCATTTAAGTACAGTATTCTTTTCTCTATGACTTAACTATAACTTGTAGAGAAAAATTGATGCATTCAGTTCTTTTGGCCGTAGGGAGAAGATAGTATCAGTAGGCAGCGATCTTCTACTGGCCACTGGGCATGCTAGAAGAGGCAGGTGGTATCTTTGGCATCAGTGTCCAACTTCTAATTTCAATTTCTTGTGATGAAAGAACAAGCATTGTGTTAGGAGACATAAGCTTAAACTTAGCTTCCTGAAATTCATTGCACCAAGCACCTTCAGGCTCTGTAGAAATCTACCAGCAGAAAGTATCAGCAGAACTATAATTTGTCTACTATATTTTTAGTTGTATTCCCATTCAGATTCATCACTGATCTCATACCCTGACAGGTATGAGAGAAAGAAATATACCCAGTTTCTGTCCACAGTCTTTGATAAATGGAGGTAGATACGTCCACTCTCTAAATGACTCAGCCTAGTGCTATTAGCTGACCTAGGGAAACTAAATCATTTCTATCTTCTCCTTGTGAATCTCTCCCAAATTTTTTTTTGTATCTCTTTTCTCCTGCTCCCTTCTCAGCTTTCTTCAGGGAACACTCTTTCTGTGTGGGAGGCAGGCTGGTGTCCTATCAGTAACTTCATTGGAGTTATTACACACTCCTCACTTCTGAAAAATCAGCTTGTTTATTTAGGAGCCAGTGTTAACCTGATAGTAAAGGAATGAAGTGCCCCGGCTTGACTTTCATTGTAAATGTAAGCAGAGAAAAGCTTCAGTCTGTTTAACTGACCCTTCACAATATATCTTTACTTTTGGATGTCAGCATATGGTAAGGTTTGCAGAAGAAATACTTTAAGAACTGTGGAATGAAATTATTGCCCAAGGATCTGCTCCTGAGACAGTGCTAGTGAGCATTTCTTTATAGAGGGGCAGCTTCTAAATTCTCTATTTCTTATATGTTTAAATAGAAGCGAGAGGAGATGGCCGGTATCAGTAGGCTGAAGTTCTCCTTAGCAGCTTTTGGAGGCTCTTCACATAGTAGAGAGATAAAGGAGATATCTTTCCAAGGATGAATAGAAATATAGTAGGAATAGAAATATAGTAGGATATAGTAGGAATCTTAACTTTATTCATAACTTTTTTTTTTTTTATTGATGAACGATCAATGAATGATATTAACTAGCAGGTAATATAAAGAGTTTGTGAAGTAATATATCTATGGTTAATGATGTGATTTTTAAATTGCACTGAGATATTTTTGTTACCAATTTCTTTTGAATCAGCTTAAAAACAGTTGGTTTAAAGGTCTGTACTGCTTTGCTCAGGACTTACTTCTTACATTATTACATTCAGGTCATATTACATTTATTTTTCTTCTTTCTGTTCAGGAAGATAAAGTACCGAGAACCAGTAGGAAGGGATACCCCTGTGAATGAGGCATTAATTCTACTCCTTACTCATGGTGGGAGTGGAGAGAAAAGGTTAAGGCAAAGTATGCCAGATCATGGATAGCATAGACTGGCTTCTCTGAAAGAAATGCAATTACACTGTTTTTCACCGAACCGATTCTTAATTGCTGTGTGTGTTTTCAGGTCATAGTTAGTATAGAATAGGAACACTCAAATTTAGAGTATGAGTGTGGCGCAAAGGGAACTCATTAGGGTTGATATGGGAAAACATTCGCTAGAACACAGCAGCTAGAGCTTATTTTGCTTAATTTGAACCAACTTTTCCAGCATTACAAAATAAATAGTGAGTACTCCTGGTCAAGGAATTTTCAATTTAGGTTTCACAGTATTCGTATAATGGGAGTATCATTCTTTGAGCCAAACCTTTACCGTGAGAGCAATAGCGAGCTTTTCTCAAGGGTTCAACACATCAGTCTACCACTGACCGACCAAAGGTTTGATAAGGGACCGAAAGAGCATGTGTTTGTGTGGGGGGTCTTTTTATTTTTATTTTTGTTTTCTGTTTTTTTATTTTTTCCTGCAGTGGTGGATCTGAACCTTCTAAAGGAGGAGGTGCGGCTGTATAGTTGCACTCCCCGCAACTTCTCAGTGTCCCTGCGGGAGGAGCTGAAGAGAACTGACACCATCTTCTGGCCTCTGTGCCTTCTGGTTAAGCGCTGTGGTGGAAACTGTGCCTGCTGTCACCACAGCTGCAATGAGTGCCAATGCGTACCAACAAAAGTCACCAAAAAATACCATGAGGTAGGCACTTTCTAGTACGTTTACATGCTTGGAAGTACTGCGAGACAACTCAGGAACTTATTTTACTATGAGTTTACCAAAGTATATTTTAAAATTGTATATATCAGACTTGTAGCAACATATTTTACTACTTTGATGACTGTTACTTAAAATTTTAGTAGCTTCCTTTTTAAAATATTCTACAGTAGTGAAAGCAGAGTTGGTATTTTATATTTAGGTTTCATAGCATTCCTATAGGTACGAATATATTTCTGTGTTGGCTGTGTACAGACTCACTGCGAAGAGTGAGCTTTACCATGGAACTGCATACTAGTTTATTGGTGGATTTTGGACATATCACACCTTCTTGTTAACATTTTCTGCTTTAAAAAGAAAGAGATAAAGAGATTTTTAAAAAGAAAGGATCCATCGTCATTGTTATAAATCTATAGCGAAAATTATTATTATTATTATTATAGAATTATCTCATAATTCCAGAGGTAAATTATATCATCAGTCTTTAAAGAAAACGAACAAAACCATGGACTCTTTCATAAGAAATGAATACCTGTTCAGTGTGTTATAATCATATTTGGAAAGGCTTGTAGGATGGAATAAATGAAGGAATTTGGCTGAGGAAAGGTCTTGGTTTTTTTTTAATAAGCTTCCTGCCTTCCAGTCTAGCTCGTAGCCTAGGTGTGTAACGATGCACTTGCTGTTCTCTTGATGCTCGGATTGTTTTCCTTCAGGTTCTTCAACTGAAGCCAAGGATTGGTGTACGGGGATTGCATAAATCCTTGACAGATGTGCCCTTGGAACACCATGAGGAGTGTGACTGTGTGTGCAAAGGGAATACTGAAGGATAAACGTGGTTTAAGTGTGCTGTTTTCTTGAAAAGCACATTCAATCAATGGCTGATTCTATTATGGGGCTTGTGCATTATCTCCTTCTATAATCTCAGTTGTTTGCTTTGGGGATCTTCCATCTTCAGGATTTACAGTGAGCTCTAAAAAGAGGAGAAGCCAAACTGGGATTATATGTTGTGTAACAGCTCTGTTTGGAGGCCCAGTAAAAAGATGGGAGAAAGGCATCAATGAGGGATTTAAAACGTGTGTATTGGTTTTTCCCCAGCAATTTTCTTGACGAAACATGGATTTATAATTTAGGAGTAAAGCTAAAGTTAGAAGGCTTGCGTCATGGAGACTTGATCCTGCTGGCTGTCACATTTCTACAGCTCCAGTACACCTTGCCTCTGTTGAAAACATCTGAAATCTGTCTTTCTGTGTTCAGCTGCTCCTATGTACTCTAAATGAAGCATTCTCTGTTTTATAGACTTGGTTTAAAACAGACTGTCTTGCTCCGAATTAAGTATAATTTGCCTAATACTGGTAGGAAAGACTGGATTTTTCCATACGTTCTTGTAAAGCTCCTGCCTCTTAGAGAGAAGACCGGACAATAGCTATGGAATGAGCTAACGCTGAAAGGAACAGTGCCTTTATACTTACTACTATGGTCAATGATTTTTTGTTGTTGTTGTTTGTTATTTTTATCGTGTACATTTTTATACTCTCCTTTTGACAATATAACTATTTGCTTTTCTAAACTTGTTAAATATATCTATTTTTACCAAAGGTATTTAATATTCTTTTTTTATTACAACCTAGATCAATTATTTTTTAGTTTTGTGAGACTTTAAAGCCAGATTTATACAGTTGGAGGAACATAGATTACTATGGGAACATGGGTTACTATGGGAAAGGATTGTTATTGCTTGATAGCTTGTTGCTAGACGGTGGAAAAAAATATGAGATTTTTACCTGGAAACAGTAATAATAAACAGAGATGTGTGGATGAAGGTCTAACCTTGCTAGCTCCATGATACTGAAAATATGAGAGACAGAGATTACTATAAATGGTTTCAGAAGTAGATATTAAAAAAAAAATCCCTCTCTCTATTCTGGCATTTGTTCCAGTAGAAAAAAAAAATGACCATAGATAGATGCATTCTGGCTTTTTAATTGTTTAATTTCTTTGAAGTAGGATGATCTACAACATAAGAAAAGAAGTTCAGTGGCTTGCTGCCTTCATCGTGACCGTGGAAAGGTAGTCTTGTTAATGTTGAAGTGTATGGTTTTATGTTGATGGTTATATCTGTTTAAATTCTGTTGACTCACAGAATTGTAACACTCTTCAGTACAGTTTTATGAACTATGTTAGTGTTTCTTCTGTACATTATATCCTTTAACCAATACACTTATCCCACTCTATGCAAATTGAAAAGGAAACAGTAAAGTATTTTGCTTGTAAAATGCTTTAACATTATATCTAGTTTATTTTTTGACTATTGAATTTGCAGATGTAATGAATCACCAAATAAAGTAATAATGCTAATTTTGGGAGAAGAAATGTTTTGGTGTGATTGCATATTTATATGTGATAAATACACAATAACAAAAAGTAGAGAGGGTGATTCACTACTAATTATTCTGAAAGTCAGTTATAAAAGTGAAGATCATCTGTTACAAAGACATATCCATTTTCTTGTGCTTCCATTTGCTTAATTATTTGTCTTTAGCTGTAAATCCAAGAGAAGAAAGAAGAGAAGAAATATGGAGGTATTGTTACAATACATCCAAGTAGTGTGGATGCAAAGCTGTCAAGTTGATAAAAAAATATTTTTTGTTATGGTTTCCATCAGGAAAATGGAATGGAATGATATGGATGTTTCTCTCTGTTAGTATGACTTTATGATAGTGATTTTGTAAAATTTGCAGGTGAAATCTGATTCTGTCTTTACTGATATATTTTTACAACCCTCAATTTCTTACTGCATAAGACAATTAGCTGGTGGAAATGCAGAGTTATGGTCATACAGGAAACCTGGTTACTTGAGTTTTGAGTCCTTCACCACAGTCAAGCGTGTTTCACCGTAGCATTATTTTTGAATTAATGTTATGCTTTCTTTGTGATATTGACAGCTTTTCAGAATCAAATTTGATTAAAAAGAGAAATAACAGCCACTGGCACTGTAATTCATCAGAAGAACTGAAAAATGTAATTTCGTTACTTGCATTACTCATGCGGGTTATATGTGTGGTCTCATCCTCTCTGCAGACTTGCTAGTGAAAGATGATGCGATGACATACATTTCAGGATACCTTCAGTAGATCTGAAGGTTAAGGTTTTCCAAAAATTATAAATATTTCCTCTACTGCACCCCTCTGTTTTTCACTGCCTTGCTTCCCTGACAATGTTCTTGTACCAGTTTCCTTTCCAGCTCCTTGCTATAGGTCAAGCGTGTGGCATCCAAACTCATATCCCTTTTCTCTTTTCATCTCCAGTATTGTGGGAATTTAGCACTCCACATTTTCACTAGCTTAGACAAAATGGGCAGCTGTGAGTATTTTTAAAGGATAAATTTTGGAAAAGATGTCCAACTATGGAATTAAAGTTGACTTTCTCCTACTTTGTCTCATATCCTCTATGCTATTTGATAGAGAAAGTACTCCCTGATAGTGGAAAATTGCTACTAGTGGTCTGATGGGTTGCACTGTCACTACCTAATACTTATGTGCCTGAGGTTTTGTTTCCTAGATTCTGCTGAGTTTGTCATGGCATTGCATCCAGAAGATCCTTGAAACCTTTTGAAGCTGCTGCATATGAGTTTTTGACGGCATAGGGGAGATGCTCTCATAAAAATAAATTGAATTAGTGACATTCAGTCTTCACTTAGAAATGAGCAAAACATGGTGCAGCGTAAGAGAAAAGCCTGCTGGTGGCGGAGGTAAGATGAAGGTAGGGAAGCAGAATGCTGGAGCAGAGCTGAGCGTGGAGCGGGGACTGCGCAGGGCAGGCTGCGGGAGGCAGGAGGCGGGTGATGTGTGAGGGTGCCAGGGGTGAGGTGAGGCTGCTGGGGTGCTGAGGGTGGGGTGGGTGTGGGGTCAGTGGAGGAAAATACAGCACCAAAGGGCAAGGGAGAAACCCTGCTGGTGCAGGCACTCTGCTGGTGTGGTTACAGCTCCCTCTCGTAGAAGCTTTAATCCTTGACACCTTTCTCCCTCTGAAGATTTTGTCACCTGAAGATGAAACTTGGTCAGGTGATTCTGAGGAGAGAAACTTCTGCAGCCTTAAGGTGGGCCAGATATTTTATATATGTATAGCATAACTGTAACGTGAGCAAATGCTTGTTACCAAGGGAGATCTTGGAGAAGAGCCTGGGGAAGGGCAGTAACTCCCTCAGCCTGCGGCCATCCCTCTGGCTCTTCCCGGGCTGCAAAGCTTCCTTAGCAAGTAGCGTATCCAGGGCTCAACACAGGAACAGGACACCCCAGTGGGAGGGACAAAATAACGGCGTGTACAGCTTCTAGATGGTCAGATGCACTGACCATCTCCAGTATTTAGGCTTTAACTTTGAAATAAATATTTGTAATAGGATTTTAAAATTCAACTTAATAAATGTACTAACAGTAGACAGAACTTTTGCTTAAAGTTCACATTTGTACTTTCACACTTTACTTTCAGAAATGATTGTCCAACTCTGCTTTTCTGAATTTGCTTAAAATTCCCACACTGAAAGACTTTAATTCCTTAATACCTTTTCTGCCACTGAAGATCTTGTCACCAGAAGATGGAATTTCTCAGTCAGTTGTTTTTAAGGAGTGTAACTTATTGCAATCTCAAGGTGGGCCAACTATTTTGTATCCAGAATTACTTACAGAATTAGAGAAATATTCCTTTGAGGGTTTTGTCTGATTGTTGGTGTTCTACTGTCTCTAAGTAAAGAGACAACGGCATGGCAATATTAATCGTGAATTACTAACAAGCAATTAGAAGTGCCTTTTCTGTTACATTTATAGGTAATCCGTGGGAAGTGCAAAGGATACTGCATGGGTAGAAAAAGATTGATGAAAGTGGATAAAAAGTCCATGGTTTTCAATGTGGAATAGAAGTTGATCTCTTCTTTTTGTGGGGATTTTTCAAATCATTGTCAATTTGAAAGAGTGAGTTGATGAACTCTATTAATGTAAGCATCTGTGTTAGGTAATAAAGGGGAAAATTACCATTTTAAATGGTTCTGAATAGTGGAAATGGCTGTGTGGAATAAAGTAGCTCCTCTAAATTAGACAAGGTCCCGATAGCATAGGCTGCATTTTGTAGGTTGTATCATGTTCCTGATAGATGGCTTAGACTTAAAGTAATTAATCCCTCAGAGGAATAGGTGGGGAGTTGCCAACCAACGGTGAACAGTGTGTTTTTTTGTGGATTCTGGAGATGTTTACATTCCCAAAACCCTTGTGTCAGCCATTGTGGGCATGGGAGTGATGTGGAGCAGCACCAAAGCTTTAGTCACCAAGGGCGTTGACTGCAGATCTGTTGGCTTTTAAGCTCTGTTGTTCCCTTACTTCTTGTCTCCTGGCTTCAGCTGCTCCCAGCTCCTCTGCTCCTTTGCAGTGAAGAGGGGGAGAAAAAAAAAAAAAAAAAAAGATTTGTGGATCAAACAGCAGTGTGCACGAAGACACAAATAATCCTGAAGCACAAAGTCACCTCGTTGAGTGCCTAGCATCAGCTAACCAAAGCTGTTGCTTGATTTTCTTTCCAATAGAGCACTATGTTGAAACTCTTAAAACAGTTCAGCTTCAAGCTGTTAAAATAATCTCATTTTAAGTGCGCCAAAGACTGGAAAAAGAATGGAAAAATCTATTTTCTGTTTGACTTCTGTAGTTACAGTATTTTGACTACTGTTAGCCAAAGAGTTCTCATTTAAAATTTTATGCAGAAACGCTAGAAGAATTGCTAGATTCTTATTCAAAGTGAGCTCTGAACCTAAGCAGATTAACACTTTTCTGATTTTACTTGTGACAATTTGCTATTTAAATTAGTTTGAGTAAGTCTTCTTTTCGTGACAGGTTTTCCATGGGTTGCTTCATCAGACAACTTGCCTTTCGAAGTCCTTTCATGCACCTTTCAAACCCAAGGACAGTGTTTTATATCTTTGCTTGTCTGCCAAAATAGCAGAGGAAAAATATGGCTTCTCTTTTCAGTATAAATTATACAAAATTGCTCAGAAAAGAGTCAGATAATTTGCCCAATCCCTCTTTGCAGCTGCTAAAAGAAAAATCAATTTTCAGTTACATCATGGGAGGAAGATGACAGCCTCCCTTCAAAGCGGGATTCAGAGCACATAGGCTGGATTCCCTCTCTGAATCATGCTCTGTGTCACTCTTCATTGAGCCTGTCTCTCTTCATTTAGTGTAAAGGCACAGTCTAGCCCTCCCACTTAGGCAGCTCTGCTAGATGCATAAAATTAATCCATGTGAATAGCCCATATACAGGCCTGCTTTCCGAGCAAAACTTTTCTTTCTCAAAGAAGCATGTCAAAAAGTCATGCAGCCTGAAATGATTTCCATATAGCTGATTTTGGCTGCCTCTTGTTTTGTCTAGTGAACTGAAGATAAAAGCGTTGGCTCTGCTAAACGAGCCCACCTTCCTCAGACTCTGCTTCTCAGAAGACAGCAATTCATCCCAGATTGGTTCTGCTGTCTCTCTTCTTCAGCCTGGAATCTGAGAAACCTCATCTCTTAGTAAATTCTGCATTTCCTTCACTGCGCAGAATCCCAATAAGATAACAAAGTTGGCAAGAATATCTTGTTTGTTTTACTTTGTGCTGCTTCATCCATGGTGTATGTTCTGGGACCTCAGGCACCACCAATATGAAAGTCATTTTAGAGACGAGAGCAGTGAGGGCAATGAAGGCCATCTTTTTATTTTTGGGGAAGAGGATGAGCTAGTGATCAGTACAGTTACAATCTTCGTGAGCTGTCAGTCAAATATATGAGAATTAACTGCTCAGTTTGGTTAAAGGGTTCTATTTAGTCTGTAAACAGAAGAAAATAATACTTAAGCTCTGACTTCATTCTTTTCAAGATTTTTTACAATTTCACAATAGGATTGACTTTTACTCCACACTAATTGTCTTTTAATTGTGTTTTCTTTTGTTAGAAGTTGAATAATTTCACCCAGAAGAACAAACACATGACTCTGACCCTTGATGTTAAAAGGTTAAATCCCCAAAATTCTTCATTTCTCCAGGGTGACATCTCAGCAGGTCATCTGCCCACACTATAGCATGTTCAGGTGTTATTAGATATTCTCATCAGTGACTGTCAAACATGGTGTATTTAAATAAATGCAACATTTTCTGTATGCTATGAACAGGCAGGAAGTCAGCACTGGCCATATTGGCATAAATTTCATAAGTTTGGTTTCCTTTGTCAGGCCTGAGTTTAGTGTTCTCCAAATGACCAGATTAACTATTTTACTATCAAAATGACAGGAGGATAATGAAGGACGGATGATTCAAGAAAAGCAAAACACTTGCACGCACTGTGAAGTGTTCAATAAAAGCAGTGGTTCCTGGAAGTTACTAGAAGAATCAAAATAAACTGATTATTCTTTTAGAGGGTGTTGTTTATATATAATTTATATTTTCCTTAAGCCTCACTATCCCTATGCATTGGATAAATTAAAACTTTAGCATTTTTTAAAGCTGTTTCTCTTTTACCAGGGATAATTGTAATTTAACCAGAAATATTAAAGACAATCTTAAAATTATTATTTAAAATTATTAAAATTAGAATTATTATTAAAGTCCCACCATTCCTAAACAGAAATGAGCTGTTAACTTCTGGGGCAGGGCACTGACACCCTTAGTGAGGGAGAGAAATTAGATAAAATGGTGACCAAAATGCAATGGAAATCAAGCTATGCCCTTGATGGAATTCATTTCAGAAACCTTAGCAATTTTTTATGTTTCCAATAGTTTTGCAGTGTGACATGCTAATGCTGAAGTAATATGGCTCTTTTTTGTACATATAAAACCAAGGATACATCATGGCCAGTTGATGTATTCCCTGCAGTTTGTGAAACTAAGCTATGTGGCTACATTAACACAAACATAATTTGCACCAACATGCAATATCACCTAATGGTGAAATATTCATATCAGGATTAGCCTATGAATTAGTAAGCACAGACTGAAGCATTTCCTTACGCTGAGAAGGATATATCTAAGTGTCAAATGCCTTGTAAACTTTATGGTCTGATAGATGACAATCTTTTTCTTTGGTTTCTGTGAAATAGGAGGCCAAGGGGGTTCATACCTGCTTTGTTAATCATTACGTTCAAGTTAAAAACTGGAGATAAGGATGTGAAATAATCATAGGTTATGTGAGAGGAAAAGGTCTATATCTAGACCAATATCCTGTGTGAAATCACACCTTTATTTTTCAAGTAAGGTCAGGTTTCTTGTACAAATGATAGGCTTCAAGCTGCTACCAAAGAGCTTGCCCTTCTGCATTTCATTTTTTCAATTTTCTTTGATTATAGTGTGAGAAAATAGCCATTTTCTTTTCAGCCTTTTTAAGTGTGCTTTGGCTCAACAAAAGGTACTTCGTAAGCACAAATGCACAGAAGGAGTTACTAGGCCTTTAGGAAATGACCTAAAGAGCTATTTTGTGGTTGCAGAAAGCATGTTAGCAGAGACAGCACCGCCAGGAATGGTGCCACACGCAGTGATGGCAACTGCTGGTTCACATATAGGTCAATATGTGAACACCCCAACTTCCCTTGGGGGAATCCCAAAAGGAGCCACCTCTTTGAAGATTGATTTATCCTTGTTAGTCTCTCGAAGAGAATATGTAAAGGGAAGTGATGTCACTTTAGTCTCTTCCCAGAAAAAAAAAAAAAAAAAAAGAGCTAGTTAAAATATTCTGATACTTATAAATTCTTTTTGTCCCATGGGAATGTAAAACAACAAATAGAGTATTTATTTAAGCAGTGCTGGACTTCCCCATACCCATGCTTCAGGGTGGCATTTAAATCAATAAGGGCAGCATTCTTTCCAGTGTGAAAGCAGTGAACAAGATCCTCTGTATAAATATTTTACTCTCTAAAGTACCTGCATTAACACATCACTGCTATACTAACAACACTCGATCATGTCAAACTGCTTTGTGCGGTGGGGTAAAAAACACAGTAACTTAAATATGGTAACTATGTTAAGCAGTCTTAAAGGATTTTAGAATTTTGGCTGCCCTCAAATTCTCCTTGGAGGCCACCCTGGCTAGATGCCTGCAGTGCAAAAAGTCTGTGACCTCTGTGTGACAGCTTTAAGCACTGAGGTCCTGATAACACACTTATTTAAATGCAAGAGATAAGGCAGGCCCAGATTTATTTTTAAGTTTCTGAAGAAGAAAAAAAAAAAAAAAAGAAGCCAGAGAAATCATTCCTACTTGGCAGGAACGATAGTCCAATTCCTCAGCATGGATTATTTTGTCTCTTGAAACTTAGATTTTCTTTCCTCCCATGGCAAAGCATAAGAGTGGTAAAATAAGTATTCCATAATTTAAGGGTCTCTTTGGAGCTTTGTTCACTCTCATGCATTCTGTTCTTACATGCCTTTCTGCAATACAAGCAGTGAATCCAGACTGTCTCAGTCCGTGCATTTCTCTCCCCCTTGGTAGTGCTGGTGTGCCTCCAAAAGAAGAAACTCGCAGTTTTGGGGGATGTTTTAAATCAGTGTTGATGTTGTTATGCAATAAAATTAGGCAGCAGAGAAAGGCAGTTAGTCAGTGCAAATAAACAAACTCAGGATCTCTAAAGACAAAACAACAAAATAAAAAGTTGGAGGAATCCAAGGAATTTGTCAAAGGCAAAAATACCAGGTAAACACCTAACACCTCTGGGAAATAAATGGGAGGCAGAGACCGATTTATTATTACTTTGAAAATTTCCCATTTAATCTAAAGGAAATTGAGGGCAAGGATGTTTCTTTGAAAGGAACCCGAGTGTGGGCATACTGAAGAAACCGAATGCAAGGCTAAGGGCAGTGCTTACAGGGGGCGATAGCTGTGTGTGGGAGCTGATGGCCTTCCCTGTTTTGCAGTCTGCCCTGGAGTGCGAAACGCTGGAGCAAGCCAGAGAGCAACGTGAGGACGGGCTTTTGGCTCCCACTGGCTGGACGGGGTCGCTTGTGCAGAGGGCTCTGCAGTGGGAGCTGCCAGGGCGGGAGAGGAGCCCTCCCCACCGAGCGGCTCTGTGCAGGGAGGCCCTCGGCAGAGGATGTGCTGTACCATGACCTTCCTGCCTGGGCACTAAATATGCTCTTCTCTGGGATGCTTCTGTGATGCGCTATGGGGTAGAGCTCCTCTCAGGCTGTAGGGGAAAACTTAGCTCCAGCAATTCCCTCTGCTGAGCATTTGGTCAAGTCTTAACAGGAAAGTGTTTGTCAGAAATTTCTCCAGTCTTTTTCTCACTTTGATTTTGTATTTTAGTGCCTTTGTTGTCTTACAGACAGTACATGAGCGGTCTGAGCTATAGTTTCCTGTGATATGCATTACCCATAACAGTGGCATAAACTATTGCATTTTACTTTGCACTGGTGCTGGTTACAGGTTCACCTAGGGCCAGTTATAGTAGCTCAGCTGCTGGCTGGTAATAAATAGGCCAAGGCCTATTTGCCTTGTAAACAGCCCCAAAAGCTGTATGCAGGGTAGCTGAGCTGCACCTAGCACCTAGTGAGCTGCTATTGTGGCAGATTCCAGCGGACTGGGGAATGTGCATTTAATAGATGGAAAGGGGATGTGCATGGTGTTTAGATTTCAGTGAACCAAATATTCCTACCGTTCCCACTTCATAATGTGTTTTGCTGTTTATCTACAAAGCAAGGAGGAAAATGTTACTGCAGGGTGGAGCAGGGAATTGGAAAGCAGCTGTCTACTGATTTCTGAAAAGCCATTCAGGTATGACAAGAGCTTGCTGTGGCAGTATGAGATGGGGAAACCTGGAAGAGACTGAGCATTTAAGATTTACTTAAAAGATACAACGTGCATAATACTATTAGGCTTTTGGTATAAACTTACTGTGACTTGAGCAATTGATTAGTATTTACTTTTAAAAAACGATTTAAACATGTTGATCGCTTGCTAATTCTTCTAGCACATCTTTGGCTCCAGTCTCTTATCATCTAGTTTAGCAAATCCTAAACCTCTGCAGCTGGAATAAGCTGGTGCAATTGCGATTCATGTGACATGAGTAATTTGAGACCCAACAATCTTCATAGCAATCTTCTCCCACTGTGCAATCTTTGAAAGTTTAGTCTCCTGCTTGCTGTGTTAAGTTACTTGCTGTTCCCCCAGTCTATTGTAGGTGTAGTATTTTCAGTAATTGGAGACATTATGTTTAATTTTCTAGTGCTGTGAACTTTTTCATTCTATTGATGCTCCAGAAAACTTGTTTACCAAAGGTACCTATTGTGAGGTGCATTTTACTCAGCTTTTACTGAGTGAAGCCCACAGGTGACATACAGTATTTTGTGTGGAAAGAGCAGGAAAATAATGTGACTCATTCACTCTGCAAGAGATTTAAGTACATATTTTATTTATTTATTTATTTATTTATTGTGTAATATTCAGCTTTGCCTGGTGGTTGGAAAACATGTTGACAGTTGCATTAATCTTTTTGCCTAATGCCCTTGCCTTCTTAGGCGACACTAAAAAAAAAAACTTCGGCCAGTTCCGAGTATGTGACAGTTAGTGTGGTTGTATCAACCATATCAGCCAGGATTTGTATAGCCTCTAGCATAGGTAGATAGATCCTCTTTGCTGCTGTGCAGCAGTGTGTGCCAGAGGCACAAGGACTCACTGGGCACCCCCAAGGGAAGGGCTGTGTGGTGCTGTGTGATCTGTGCACCCCTTCCCTGGGGTGTGAGCCTGCTAAAGCAAAGAGGCAGTTCAGCACTGTGCACAGCCTGGGAGAGCTAGGCTTTCTCTTCATCTTCTCTTTGCAAGAATTGGATGTTGTCCCATTAAATTGTCTTCGTCTGCCTGATTTCCCACGTGGTCTTCTATAGCTGTGTCTGCAGAGCATTTCAGTTTTGATCAGGAGAGTCCTGTCAAAGCTTATCAGCAGCAGGTAGTTGTGCCCACTTACCATGCTTTGTTTTGCATCGCAGAGGAGTCAGGAGAGCACAGACCACATTGTTTTAGGATGAAATACCAAGAGATGTGCCCCTGGCATGAAATAGTCCAAGGGAGCAGACAGGAGTTAGGCAAAAGCAGGCCTGCTGCTGCCAAACACATGTATGTACATGTGTGTATGAACTGTCACCGGCTCCATACCAGGCGTTTCAGCCCACAGAGCTGTTTCTGCTGCTCGGCACTACTGGCTGCCGTGGGCAGTGCTTAGTGTTTCTGCTGCCACTAGCTCTGCTAGAGCACAAATACATGAAAATACCCAGGCATGCAGATTGCATATGTTGGATATGCATATTTTAATGTAATACTGTTAAGACGCGTTACACCTGTGCAGCTCCTTCCCAAATGTATGCACACCAGAGGAGGACAGCTGCTACAAAGAGTTCATCTTTGCTTACTGGCATGAAAAAAGAAAAATTGTACAAGTTAATAGTGATCCTTGCTTTGTATATGCTCTTCTATATCTGCAGTGACATTTTTATGAGCTCCAAGTACACTATTGATTTCAAAAATTGACTTTACTAAGGCAATTTTTAAAATATTTTATACTGAAATGTGTGGATATTTTTTGCTGTTATGATCTTCCAGAAATGCCTGTAGTGAAGTGACAGATGGTGGATTACATAGTAATGAATTTCCCTCCTAGTTTATATGGGAAAACCTCTCTGTTGTTCAGACCGGTACACAGAGGATTTCATGCTTTACAGAAAAACACAGGAGTTGAGACTGAAATTCTAGACTGCAAATTCTGTTTTTATGATTGCCACCATTATGATGATAGTGGCATTTCCCACCTCGCCTTCCTTCAGCCAGGAACCTATTGGCCTGGAAATCAGGCTCTGCCATTGATGCCCTGGGTAATGCTGAGCACGTCACTCTCCCTTTCCTTAATTACTTGCTCTCTTAGATGTACCTTGTGTGATGGTGTCTTCTTTTAATAATGCACTTGAGGATCTGAATCTTGAACAAACAAAATACAACTTTAAATAGAGCTCTCTGTGCCTTAAGACTCTTTGAAAGAATGCCATGTAGCTGAACCCTGTGGTATGAAGACTGGAAAAGAAATGGGATTGGAGAATTTTCTGGCATGCAATTGCATTGCAGTGCAAGGAGGCCTATGGTTCACCTAGTTAATCTAGTCCACAAAGTGCTGGGATGCTGCAAGGAAATCATTTTACTGTCTACTGAACTGCTTTGACTTGTGACATCTAATGGGGTTGAAGTAAATTGTTCGTTTGTTTTTTCTTCCAGTCTTTTCCGTTCTTTTTTTTTTTTTTTTTCCTGAAAGAAGGTAGTCTTTCTCCTGTTTTATCAT
Organism: Nothoprocta pentlandii; assembly: GCA_013398315.1. NCBI lineage: Eukaryota > Metazoa > Chordata > Aves > Tinamiformes > Tinamidae > Nothoprocta > Nothoprocta pentlandii. Next base: position 2,993,507 of record VZSG01000016.1, on the reverse strand, counting down.
GTTTTTGTTACTTTCATACTTAGAAATCCATGTTCAATATTTTACTTGGTGGCTTTTTTTCCTGTATTTATTAATGGTCTTTATTTCTGTTTTAAAAGCTCATTTATAAAATGAGTCTAGGAATTTCTATTCTTAGTATTATTTGTAGACTTGGCAAATTCTTCTCCCTAAGCTGAAGCATTTTGGAGTATCCAAATGCTCTTCTGCATTTCCCTTTTCCTCATTGTGTAAGCAGTCACAATTGATATGTATTTTGGCAGCTACAAATTTAAAAACTTATCAGTAAGCAAATGTAAATCTGAGGCTGGTTATTTAAATTGATGTAATTCAAAAAAAGACCTAAGGCTACACTGAGTTTAAATATAAAGTGAAATAATTAATGCCATCCTAAATTGAAATTGGATTATTAAAAATCTCTGGGACCTAGTTCTGGTTTTGGTGCTTCAAAACCAAACTCAAAACTTTTTTAAATGCAATGAATGCACTTTCATATAGGTATATTTGTTTATGTGTGCATTCATAAGCATTTATTTTACTAGACAATTTTCTGGTGGAAACTTTGTGGATTTAACAGAAAGATATCCTCAGTTATGTGTTTCGGATGTTATCTTTAACATGAAATCAGTTCTTTCTACCACATATTCTTGTGTCTAATATATACTATATATTCCATATTTTTATTCATATACCATGTTATCATTCCTATTATATCAACATTATCATGAAAACAACAACAAAAATGTAAATATTGACAATAGAAATTAGTGGTAAAGAATACAAATTACATGGTATGTAATGCCTACAGCAGAAAAGCCTTCAGCACTATGTATTTTGCACTTATTCTTAGTGGTAACATGAAAGCTGCTTCCAACCCCCAATCTCACTCCCATGGGCTTTTTAGTTCATACAACACCTGCTTTCTGCTGTACTTTCAAAGTTAAGATTTCTGAAGTAAATCCATAAATCCAGCAAGTATCAACTCAAAAGCTTTGAGCATTGCTTTGTTCCTGTGTTACATTGGACGACTTGTCGTGATGTGTAGGATGCACAGAAGGTAGAAGTAAGAGAGACTGGTTGGCTACACCCACTCTCATGGCATTCCTAGCTTTTAATCTATTTCTACAGATGTCTGAGGATTGTTTCTGACTTAAAGTTTTATTTTCCCCCTTACTCCCATTCTAACTGTAATCTCATTTTTCAAATCAGGACCAAATCATGACTTTGTAATAAACCTAGTTTCAGGGAAAAAAACAAAAAGAGAACGTAGTCTCTGTCCATGAAGAACCTGAGCAGTTGTGTGTTAAATTATAAGGGGGAAAAAAGAAGAGTGTTATATATAAAATATATATTTTAAAGTTCAAACACAGAGCTGTAAAAGTAAACAGTTCAGTGATAAAGCAGTGAGGTTATTTTCCCACTTTCATCTTTCTTAATCAAGACCTTTGTTCATTTGAATTCAGTAATATCGTTGTAGCAATGTATGCTGTGAGATGATAATATTTTGACTTGTTCTGAAATGAAGTGGAGCATGCAGAATTTATAGAGACGAGTTACGAACTCTTAAAAACAAGATTTTATAATGGAAGTGTTGACACAAGCTTAATTCTGCTGGCATAATAAATTCCATTATAGCATTCATTATATGACTTTCCAGTCCTTTTATAGACTGTGGAGTCTCTGGAAACCAGATGAAATAAAGAATAACCAGACTATCACACAAACTCCTTGCAGTAATTACTTCTTCAAAATGGCATATGTTTTGTGAGCATTACTTTGTCTTGCAGGAATCTTTCCCTTTTCTTACAAGGCATTTTGTTTTTTCCCCTTTTTGGTCTCGGATTTTTGTGTAGGTGTATGTGAAGAAATTTCCTAGGTTTCACAAAGTTGCAGGAAAAGTAGAAATTTGGAAGAGCACTCACACAAGTTTGCTAGTTAATATGGTGCCAGCTGTATATTTTAATCTGTTGTTTGTCTGATGAGGCTCACGTTTGTGCAAGGGAATTGATGAAAGGTTAAATTCCTAAGACCAACGTGAGCTAGACCATATTACATAGGCCACGTCTGCAGAGAGATTCAGCATCTGGTCCCCAGCGTTAGTTGCTTGACATCATTTATCGCTTTTGCAATTGGGCATGGTGGAAAGAAGTCAGAATTGGGTCTGATTTAGCTCACTTGTCCAAATGGTGTCAGTTCAGTCACTCATTTAGGTCCTGAAAACTGTATAACCATATTAATGTGACACCATGCCTGAGCTTATGAGGTGAGAGGTAGGACTTGTTAACCAAAGCATGAGAACCTAAGTAACAGGTCTGCCAAAATATGTGCCTTTGTCTCCCTTTTCTGCCTCCTTCCACACATCTACTCTAAATAGCCAGGCTAAAGGCAAAGGTAGGATACAGCTGCACTTTGCTGTTTCAGTTGAATCAGTATTTCCATTCAATTAAACAAAAAAGAAAAAATTATCATGGCTATAAGGGAAAAAATGAATACAAGAGCAATGGTGGTGATGCTAACTAGGCGAAGGGAGCCCTGGGCCTGCACCCTTGCCCGCAGCGCTTCTTTGCGATGGTCTCACCCCGCTTGGCAGGCTGAGCTCCACATGGGCCTGCTGGGCTCAGCTCCTGAAGGGCAGAGGAGCGAGAGCCCTCAGTTTTGAGTCCCGAGTGGCACGTGGGAGAGACGCAGCTCGGGCTCTGTGGCCGAGCGTGCCCTGCGTCCTGCCGCCTAGGAGCTGAGCGTCTGCGTGCCCAGCAGAGATGCTGGAAACTTCAGGCTCTCGGGGCTCTCCGAGGCCCAAGGAGGAGGCAGATATTTGTGTGTGTGCGCGGATTGCTCACTTGTAATTAGACAATTAAATTCTGACTAGGTGTGGCATTGTGGAACTCGAATGCTTTTTCATCCCAGCTGTCAGGATGTCGAAGTCTAAGGACACGCCTGAGTGAGTGGGGGAGGAGAGGTCTGAGCTGATCCCATCTGCTCGCGCTAAGCCTGGACATGAAAGCACAAGGAAGAGCTGTGAGGAATTGCCCTTGCTGGTGGGACATGCACTTTGGCCACGTTTGTGTGCTTCTGCACCTGAGTGCACCTCTTAACTAGTTGGCTCAGGAACAAGAATGTATGGCCTTGGTTATATTACATCCAGACCTCAGCTAGTGGGTCGAAATGGTGCTGCATAGGTTTGGTGTTCTGGTCTCTGGAAACCTTGACATCATAGGCATAGCCTAAAATCTACTTACATTAAAGCAAATAAATGGAGGTTTGTTTTCTTTTAGACTGTCTTCGTTTTACTTTGTTTTGGAAACAAAGACAGAACATCAGCTTGTTCTAACTCTATCACTAGTTTTCTGGGGGGGAAAAAAAAAAGGTACAAAAGTGGCTTCTGAATGGCACCTTTTAAACTATCTGATTAATGCATGAGATCTGAGACACGCTTCTGATATTTTTTACTTTTTAATACAGATAGTTGTAATTTGTGATGCTATTTTTTTGAGTAAATCATGAAGTATCACTTTCTCGATGATGATTTTGTGGACTTTCACCAACAAAGAATCTCACTATGTGTAATAGGAACTCCAAAACATTAGTCCTTTGTGCAGCTTTATGCTTAGGTCAGTTGCTGGAAGTAACTGTCCCTTACCTCGTGTGAAAGGGGTTACAGGAAATCACAGAAGTCATTCATTAACATGACTTTTACCTGATGCTAGAGGAGAAAGGTTGAATTGAATTCTCACAAATCTTTTCTGTCACTGGAACCTGAGCATAGCAGAAGAAAGGCTTTGTTGTAAGGAGCAGAAAACCATAATCCTCATAAAAATTGCCCAGAATTCAGGTTTCTCACTAGCAGGAAGATCACCATGGACAGTTTTGTTGTTCTTGTGGGTGTATACAGATCTGTAAGAAATTTTTGTAAAGGAAGTGTCCATTTAAGATATTTACTTCACAAAACCTCTGGTTCTTTCTTTAGCTTCTGTAAGCAGTAGATGTTCCTGAAGTAATTCAAGCAGCCATCTAGGATTCCAGATAACTTGTGGGCTAGGTGAGAGAGTGGGACAGAAGAACTGGTTGGATGTTCTTTACAGACTTAAGGGTGGCCTGGAGACATTGTGAATGTGAAATAGTGGGTGATTTGCACAGGAGGAACCTGTGCTGATGGTGACAGTCCTAACAGAAGACCAAGGAAGGCAGTTGTCACTAAAAGACTCTTGACATCCTAAGGAAGTCCACAGCAAACTTCCCTCTTCAGTGGGAACTCTGATTTCTATGGGTGCTAAACAAGTGGGAGGGCTAAGTTTATCTAAGGAGGGAGAGAGATGGGTGAATTGTTTCTTTCTTCCTGTTTTTAATTCCCAGAGTTCCCTTTTCCATAGATATTCCAAGAAATGACTTAGGGAAGACTAGACTATAAATAACTTCTTTTTAACTACTGGAGCTGTTCAGTCCTTTGCTTCCAAGCTGTGAGTTGACTGAATTTAATTAGAGGTAGACAACTGGCAATTTGTGAATTGTACAGACAGACCATCTTTAGCATATTGAATAACACTCATATTTGTTTGACTTAACAAATAAATTATTCCTTTCATCATTCCGTAATACATTTCCCTTGCCCATTTATGTGTACAGGCACATATTAACAGGATAGCAAAAGTCCACTGTAAGTAATATGTGTGATGTGATTGCACTGTGAAGAAATAACAGCCAGCAGAGCACCCAGCAATTACATTTTCAGGGACATTTCTACCTGTTTCTTTTCATTATTATGAATTGCTAATACCTGTAGTCCTGGAATTTCAGGGAACAATATCTGTATTTGTAAATTTTGGGGCTGAAGCTTCAAGGTTACGCAGTATTTTCAGTCAGTGTATTTGTTTTACTAATAAATATAAGAATATTTTTTTCTTTTAACAGTATAAGATTTTGACCAGGCCTCTTTGGAGAATGAGTCATTGATGCAATATGTCCCTGTTGCTTTTCAGTGTCTTGTAGTCTGATTTCTTAACAATGTTTGCTTTCTGGGCTAAATTTGAAGTGTTTTCTAGGTGTTCAGACTAAAAAGAGAGATTAAACTTAAAAATACAAACTTATTTCACATGGATAAAACTCCTAAATTTAGTGAAAGAACTGGTGGTTTTTAAGAAATATATTTTCTTTCACTGGATGCTATAGCTTCCATCTGCACTCTGATGGATCATTTAAGAAGCAAGAAGAAATGTAGGAAACCAACAGGATAATACATAATAAATGTCAGGTTATCTCTCTACTCATTTGCCCTTTTTAGGAGAAAACCATGTGTAGTGGATGCTGCAGAGAGAAACCTAATATGACAGTAAATATATATAACATATGTTGTGTTATACTGTATTAAATTACTTCAATACTATGTATTAAAAACTCACATGATCTGTTAACACTTAGGAATTTTTAGAAGATATTCTGAAATTTAATGACTGAATAGATTATTTAGGTAAGGAAAATCAAATTAATAAGTATGCATTAGAGTGTGGATTGCAGAAGATTTTATCACTCATCCTTTTACTTCCAAAAAGAGAGTGCTTTTGGAGAGGAGTAGGAAAAGATTGCTGCTTAAAATCACACATAGATTTCTTCCTGCTGTAATTGCAATCATAAAATATAGTTTTTGGTGCTTATATTTGGTTTCAGTTCTTATTTTTTTTTGTCTTTAAAACTGAAAAGTTATTTAGGAATAACTGATGTTGGACAAGTCTTTAGAGAAATGGAGGAAATCTTAATTCTTTTATAGAATCAGCCGTGACAATTTAACTATGTGAAAAGACTGGAATTATTACAGGCTTTCATCTGAAATCTCTATTTGCAGAGAAGAGTTTGATAAGGCCTTATGACATTTTTTCCTTTCTTCTCCCACTTATTTTTATCACTCTTCAGAACAAATTGTGCATAGAGAAGAAAGAAACTTATTTATAGGAGCTTCTTGCTTCAAGAATGAAAAATGCTTTAACAGCTCTGAGTTATGTTTACATTCTGCTGTACCTACGCAGTACATCAGTGCTTTGCCAATGCCTTTTTCCAATCAAACTGATTATACTAAAGACAGTAGATTTCTTTTGACTGCAGGATTTCAGTATGCAGTTCAGATTCTGAAAATCCCACCTACGCCAAAGACTTAATAGAATAACTGACTCATTCATAGCCATGAACTGCAGGTAGTAGGTGCAAATACTTCCTCCACAATTCTGCTTACAGATTTACATGGTTTGAGAAAACTGGATGGAAAGCACAGGATCTATACTGCTGTTTCTTAGATTTCTGTCATGGAGAACATCAATATGACATAAGTAAGGAATGCCACATTATGATTGTCATGTTTGTGCCAGGCAATGCCCCATGATAGCGTCAAATTAAGACTAAATGTTTCATATTGGAAGTAACAGATTTTCACCACCCTTTAAGATTTGATGTGACAGCGCGTGATTTGTAAATATACTGTGCCTCTACATCCACTTTCTACCTTGAAGAAAGTTATTGATTGGGATTACTTGTAGGCAGTGGTCTTATATTGTAAGACACTGAAATTTTAATTTTTTATTGAAGAATTTTTTTTTTGAGAGAGTGTTTTTTCTGCTTGCTCATCCCTGTAATACCTGAGCATCTTCCACACAAAATTAACAGAAAAATCTCACGTGGGCTCTGAAACATTTCAAGTGTTCTTGACAGTTCCAAACTCAGCTTGCTTTGTTTTGCTTTCTTTTCATAGGGCTGGGAGAGAGGCCTGTCACACGGTGGCAATAATGTAGTACTTGAATTGTGAGTGTCACTGACGTTGGCAAGGCTTTTTCAAAGAAGGAAGTTGTGCAATGTTTTCTAAAGATGGTCAAGCCAGGATTTGCCGGCTGATCTCTGGCAGAGGCTTTGCTTGTCCTCTGCACTTGGAGTATTGATACAGCACGAACAACAAAGCTATGTCCGTTCAGTGCACAGTTTCCAGGGATCACAGTTCTAGTGCCTTGCTAATATCTTTCCTCATTTTCTTCAAAGATTCTGTAGCTGCGTATATTGAGGTAGATGAGATTCAAGGCAGCCCCCCACACCCAACTTCACAGCTCAGTTTCAAGTTCCTTTTAAGGGTGATGCATGGGTTTTGGTGAACCCATTTTTATCACAGAATTTTTACCACTTTATCAGCTCTATAAAGCTAAGCACTGTTGATGGAAGAATATGTTTTCCAAGTTGTCTACCTTGTGTCATTCTCTTCTGATCTTTCAATCTATGTGCCAGTGATTGACACTGGAGCAGTAGCTGCCAAATACCTGTCTTCTGTATCAAGTGTTGTTGTTTCTGTGTTTGTTAGTTACTAGCAAATTATGAAGGAATGAAAACTGTCATATGAGGTGAGTGCTGCTTATATGAAAGAGTTAAATAACTTCTCCATCACTTTGCTTCCACACTTTTTCTACTTGTGTCTCCTTTCCTCTCCCTGGGTCTCATCGGGCTCTGCAGAAGTTACTCAATATTCTAGGATCACTGCCCGTCCCTTGGTAGTTGTTGTAGTAGTATGGTATTCGAGGATATGTCTTCTCCCCCATTACATCTGTCCTAAAGCTCAGTTCTGTTGTGAGTTTCTTAAAGAACTCCCCTGTCAGCAGCTTCTTGTCACCAGCATGTTTCATGTGCTCACTTTCCTCCACAGAGGCTTATGGATGAGCTTAGCTTAATGTACATGAGTACCCTACTAAAGTCGATGAGACCTCTTATGTACATGAAGTGTCTGTGTAAGCCTTTAGAGGATGTTTCTTAAAAAATATTCTCTGAATATACATCATATATACACGTTTTTGTGTGCAACATTTGTTTTCGTACAGGTTGCTGCCCTGTAGGTGCTTACTTGGCTCGTGTTGCTTATTGGAAGATACCCAGACCCCTGAGTTATCTTTCCTTGCATGCGCATCTTTGTCTGGTCAATGAACTCTAAAAGGTTCATTGAAGTAATTTCCTAATTTTTAAGAATTATTCTCAGGTCCGGCTATGGACTGCCATGCCTGCAGGCTTAGGGGATTTCTAGGTAATTGTACCTATCTGTTCAGTGTTAAGCTAAAATTCATCTAACATGTGTGATCAGCAGCACAGTCCTAGCTTATGCCTGGTGTACCCAGACAGTGTGCAAAAGAGCCATGGTAGAGCCGTGGCTAATTTCTGTCCTGCTCTTTCTTGGTATCCAGGGTATTTCACTTTAGATTTCAATCTTTTCAAATTATATCAGGAACAAAGATTTTGTAACCCTTCATATGATCAAAAACAGGATGCCTCTTCTTCCAGCCAGTCCTCCAGTTGTCCTTGCTGCTTTGAAAATAAAGGTTGGTGTCATCTGGGCAAGGACAAATGTAATTATCTGCTTAGAATGAATTGGCAAAACTCTAATAATTTGCCCCATTTACCTTATCTGGAGCAGAATATCCTTATCTGGAGCAGAAACAAGCCACTTTGTGATGAAAACATGGCTGAGCATTGGAGACCCATAGCTCTGCCTTTGAGTCACTAGAGTTTTCTAGGAAGCCACTGTGGCTTATTTGGTCCTATTGCTGAAGGTTATGCTGTTAATGCACCTATAAAAATACCTATTAATAGTAAAGATGAAGAGTGAGAGTATAACTGTCCCCTGGGCTTTCTTATGGCTGATGTGTTTGTCTCTGCCCACAGAGCAGCAACCCACTCCACCTTGGGCTACTCCTGCTGTCCGTCCAGCCTTGCTTTGGGCTCTTTCCGTGCCTCAGAGCAGCAGAGAGCTAACCTGAAAAGGGAGGAGGGGAGAACAAAACCCTTTCCCAGGGCTTTGCATGCTGAAATGGCTGCGGCAGGGTCAGAGCTGAGGCAGGGGAGGGTGGCAGGGCTGCGGCAGCCGGCAGCAGATCAGCGTGAGGAGCCGCAGCCGCAGGCAGAAAGGAGATTAGATAACTCGTCCATTATCAAGTCTGCCACAGAGCCAAGAATGAATCAAAGTCTGAGTCCAAGCTCAGGGTCTAAAACATTGAAATACCTCACCTCTTGATCTTTGTATTTAGTGATCTTCTCCTTGACTGGTTTGACATTTGAATACATCCATGAGCTCAAGAAAAGACAGGCCTTTTTTTCTTTCTCTCTTTTGATTTCATCTGTAAAGAGCTGTGTGTGGATTTTCTTTTATTTGTGTATGTACATTTGCAAACTTGAGTGTAACGTAAGAAAGGAATATAAGTGTTCAGAGGAAAAATTCCATCTCTTAGTTTTCAAACAAAGGGGACTTTAGAGATGTTTCTAAAACATCAGAAGAAAAAATAGTAGTTAATGTGGTATAAAAATCTTGGCATGTTCCAGTTTAGAAGGGCTGTTTCTTGGATCCTGTGAGTTTATGCTTAAACATGCCTACAGTTCAGTGTGGCCAAAAACGTGGAGGCAAAACCTAAGTGGTTATATATTAAAGGAAATATGCTACATAGTGTGCTTGCAGAAAACAAAAGACTATCACTAGAAAGCTGATAATAAATGGCTGTCTGGAGTGTTTTAGAAATTACAAAGTCTAGACTTAAAAAATATGTGTTTATCCAAACAAGTTTTTTTTTTTTTTAATTTTAATAAGGCCAGACATGTTAGGAATAGAGTTGGCAATTTCTTACAAAACAACGCTAAAAATTACTCCAAGTTAAGCGATTTAGAAAAAATGTCTGTGGATTATTTGGCTATCAGAGTAATAAAAGGAGAATACTAATTACCATGCCAAATCTTTAATACCGTACCAATCCAATTCTCTCCTTTGGCAATTCTTTACTGTAGCCATAGTAACAAAAGAAGGAAACTTAAGTCATCCAGGCATTTGTTGCTTCTTCTGCTTTTCTTAACTAAGTCTTAATTTCCCTATCTAAAAAGCCCTGTTTTGTAGTTGTAGCACTTGCAGTTATACTTCCCTGTATTTAAATATAATAGAATATACCTTAGACATTTTTTAATTCCTGCATATCTCTCTTCATATTGGAGTTTCAACATTTGCTTTCCTTATTTTGCAAGTTCTCTTCAAAAATAAGCCGGAGTATTCACAATTGAAAAATATATTTATAATGAATACACTTAACCTGAAATAGAATAGTTGTTTTGAGGATTGTACATTTAAAAATTATTCTAAAGTATTTTCATGCTAAAGTGAAAAAAGATTAAAGAAGGTAATGGTTAGAAAGCTTTTCTCGGAAAAGAAATTCGTGTTTTTCTCTTTTCCAGGAAAGGTCCTAAAACATTTAATGAATCATGGATTCATTCAGGTTGGAAGGAGTCCTGAGAAGTCTCAAGACCAAACCCTTACACAGTTTTGAGATCTGCCTGGTTGCTCAGGATTTGATCATGATGCATCTTGAAAACCATTCAGTTTGCACAGCCTCCCTGGGGAGCTGTTCCACCACTTGCTTGTCCTAACAGTGAAAAAGTTTCTCGTCACATCCAGGTGGACCCTCTCGTGTTTCAATTTGCACCTTCATCTCTCACTCTCCTGCCATGGACCGTTGTGCAGAGCCTGGCTCCATCGTCTTGGGAGCCTCCTTGTAGGCACTGGCGGGGATGCTGCTGGTCTCCTCACACCGTCCTTCTCCCTGCTGAGCCAGCCCTGCTCCCTAGCGGGAGCCTCCCCTGACAGGAGAACAGCTCCAGCCCCTGGCTGCCTTGCTGGCCCTCCAGCTGAGCTTGCGCCAGTTTCTCTTTCCTGTTTGGGCCCAAAGCAGCACACAGGATCCATGATGCAGTCCAGCAAGTGCTGAGTAGAGGGCAGTCTGTTCCCTCAGTCAATAAGTACTTTCCTGTTAACAGAGCCCCACATATCCTTCTTTAATGCCAGAACATGCTCATCTTCAGCTTCTAGGCTTCCAGGACCTTTTCTGCAGAGCTGCTCTACAGCCAGCCAGTCCACAGCCTGCACAGTGCAGCAAATTTGTCCATTCCAGGTGCAGGACTTTGCATTTGTCCTTGATGGATTTTACACGGTTCCTTTCAGCCCACCCCTCCACCTTGCCAAGGTCCCTCCAGATGGCAGCTCTGCCCTCGAGAGGATTGACTGCATCTCCTGGTTTGATGTCATCTAAAAGCTAGATGAAGGTAGGCTCTCTGCACAGGTCATAGTTTAAAACTTCTATAGCAAATGCATTGTCTTATTTTTGATGATAGTATTTTGAGAACGATTTCTATTAAATTTAATTTATTTCCTCCCTATTATGGTCCATGAAACTTTATCGGCCTTGTAGGACAGAAGAGATTTGGGAATGGGAGATTTGGTTTGGGAGATAGCCTGAGCAGTACTTCAGGTGGGAACAGTGGAGTATTCAGTATCTGAGGTAGGAGCGATGGGTTTTCCAAATGATAGAGATACCCTCCTCCAGCGATACACATAAGTGCCATTGTGAAATTCCCAGGTGAGCCTCAGAGCGTACGCCTGAGAATTTCTGTGTCTATGAGTGTTTTAAAATGACTCCAACTAAGAGTATTTTTGCACATCAACTACACTTTTTTAAAATACATCCTTTGAGAGGGGATCTAATAAGTGTATATAAATACCTCAAGGGAGGAAGTGAGGAGGATGGGGCCAGCCTCTCTTTACTGGTGGCCACCGATAGGTCTGGAAGAAATCGCCACAAACTGAAGCACCAGAAGTTCCACAGGAACTTAAGGAAAAATTTCTTGACAGTGAGGGTAACATAGCCCTGGAACAGGCTGCCCAGAGAGGTTGTGGAGTCTCCTTCTCTGGAGATCTTCAAAACCCTCCTGGATGCCGCCCTGTGCCACATGCTCTAGGTGACCCTGCATATGCAGGGGCTTGGACTAGGAGATCTCTAGAGGTCCCTTCCAACCTCAGCCATTCTGTGATTCTAACAGAGGTGCCTTTCCTTTTCTAACCAATCACTCAGGGATTAATCCATTTGGAGGTGGGAGGATTTCAGGTTATTGTATCTGATATTAATTATGTCAAAATAAAGAGTGCTAAATATTATGGGAACTATGTACATAGCAATATAAAAATTCTCAGACTGAGAAAAAATCTCTTTCTATAAAAAGCCCTGAGCATAAAATCACTCATTGGTGACATAGGTACGTTGGCCATACCAAAAAGAAAATCCTTTTAATTTACCATATACAAATCTCATAAACATTTACTTGTGTCCTAGATGTGGCTAATCACTCTGTTATTCTTCCCGAGCACCACTCCTCATGTTTACTTTTTAAGAACATTTTCCAACCCTGGGACTCGCACCTTTCCCAGTGAAGTCAACATCAGCATTTCCACTGAGCCTGCTGTGACATTTGGCACCTTCTCTTGTCTCTTTGGGACACTGGAGCTGTTTAGACTTCACACAGTCTGTTTGTTGTAGTTAAAGAAATCCTCTTTCCCATTCTTGGCTAACCTCTGGCAGGTTGTTCCCTTTCCCATCAGCATCTTTGGCGGCGTAAGTGTATAATTCTTTTATCTTTCAGTTATTTGAAATCATATGAAATCTTCCTCCCCAGCTTGGAATTGTTTTTATCAGGATTTTCCAAGCCAAAAATAATCTGAAGAAAAGAAAAAAGGGCAAAACGATAAGAACTGAGGTATTAATCCTCCCCTTAAGGCTCCATGTCCCAAACTGCAGCCTCTGGAGGCTGCTGCAAACACGGGAGCCTCCCGAGGGCCCTGGTTGCCTGCGTGTCCGCGAGGGCGCCGCGGGCCCGGCCGCTGACGTGGCCGCAGTGGAGCGGGGCCGGGGGAGCAGCTTGGACCCGCAGCTGGCCGCAGCCCCCGGCCTCCTAAAGCCCCTGGCATTTCCTGCAGGCTTGACATGCTTTTCATCGGGGCATCCTAGAAATAGCTGCGCGTGCAGTGGGCCGGCCATTATTTACAGTTGAGCCTGATTTGGATTTATCCGGGAAGCATTCCGCAGTGTATTCCACCTGAGGGGCTGTATCCGGCCGGCATGCTCCTTGCGTGACTAACGGAGCCGGTTGTGCATGAAATACAGCAGGAAGAGGAGGAGGCGATGGGAGTCCCCAAGATTTCTCCAACTGGGGTACAGGGTGGGCAGCCTGGTTTCCATCCCTGGCTGGCAGAGGAGCTTTATGTCCACCTTTCACCACCGTCTTTTGCCTCAAAGCTATTCTAACATGACCTTTCGCTGTGAAGCAGCTCTGTATTTTAAAGGAATACATACTTATTTCCCTAAGGAGGTGGGGAGGAGCGCGCACAGAGCTTGTGCCAGCATAATCATGTTGTTCTGGTGTCCTGGGGCAGTTAGAGCTCCTGTCTGGAAGAGCAGAGCGCTGAGTCCTCATCCTTGCTAGAGTGATTGCGCTAAATGCTTTAGCTGATGACTGATTAACAAAAAATTCACGAACGTTAGCCTCCTGGCTGTTGTAAATCTCAGCTCAGTGCTAATGCTCTCCACAGGTGGAAGAGGAAAGGGACGTACCTCTCAGGAAGCCGGCTGTGTACTTGCCTGCCTGCCTCTCTCCTTCCCTCTACCAGGTCACTTCTGTCTCTCCTGGATATAGGCTCTGTATTTAGGGTTCACTCCTGGTATTCCCAAACTACAGAGCCACCAAAGAGCATAGGATGAAGTGTGTCCCAAGGTGCAGAACCCTGCGTGTACGAAACAAAGTGCACAGAACTGTTTATTAGGCTGGCACACAATAAAGAGCAAAAATGCACATTTGACAGCAAGATGTACAAGCTGTGCAGAGAAGCCTGGATTTTGTGGCTTACATATCTCAGTGTGCAAAGTAGCAAATAACAGAGGGTAAATTCAAACTGCTTTGGACTCTTTGGAGGCCTTTCTTTGCATGCCATATGCTAGAATTGCCCTTTGAAGACTTTTTAATGTTAGTGTTCTTGGAAAAGTATTGCTCTTATGTGTCTAGACGTACATGATTTTTAAATTAATGTGTGTGTGCTTGTGTATGTGTTCTGGGTTGTTTGGATCTGGGTTTCCTTTTGTTTGTCTTGCCTTTTTTTATTTTTATTTTTTTAAAGAGATTTAATATGTATTATAACTGAAGATATACAACCATAAAATGGGTTATAAAAGCAGGGTATAATCTTTATAACTCTCCCGGTGCAAAAATTGGGTGAGAGACTACTGCAGAATGATGCCATCAGAATAAAACTATAGGAGTTAGAGCGACAGGGATTTAGCTCTCTGAACAAGGGCTAGGTCAAGTTACTCTTTGCACTCTCTGAGAGTTATCTGATCTTTGTGCCGTTCAGGTAGGGCTGGGATGGATGCTTGGCAGCTGGTAGGCTGCATAAACCAGTGGCAAGCTGTGGGCAGATTTTTGAGCCATTTGTGCATGGCAGATAGTATATAATCTAAAATTTTAGTGTTATGATAACAGAGAGACAGAGCTAGATAATATTCAGTAGACTTCTTTCTCTTCTCTTCCCCCCCCCCTTTTTTTTTCTTTTCTTCATTAATATGGGACTCTACATGAAATAATTCAACCATACAGGATACCTGTGGTTTGTATCTGAGTAGCTTAGCCAACAGGTTCTTTCTAATCAGCTTAAAGCAGAAAAGCTGTCACTTGCGAGGCAAGGACCGAGATGTTGAGAGATTATGATTTATCACCAAACTCTGTTTTCCCAGTTGTAAAAGAAACAGAGGGGTCCTTCCCTCCACCCCCCCACCTTGTAACACCGCTGTAAAAGTAGGCAGCCCATTTACTAGATTATCTTGAAACTTCAGAAACTTGAAAGCATGTTACATGGAAGTGTAGTACTGCATAAACTCTCAGACTTCAACGAGCAAAATAAAAGGGAAATTTAATACTCCAATAGTATTAACATTGTATTTACAGCTGCTGCTGCTGCCCACATGAAAAAATGTTTCCCAGGGGCTGAGATCAAAGGTACTGCCACAGTGTGACATGCTATGGGACTGCCCTATAACCATTTTACAGATTTAACAGATTGTTTCCAATGAAAATGTGTGTGATATAAACTGCAGGTGTTCGTAAACAGAGATTGAGGGATCAAAACTTACCCTTTTTAAAAGAGCACAGGTTACATTTTAAATTAGCTACTTGCTTCAGCTGTTCAACAGCCTCAAGTTTGATCCTAAATAGCACCTCCTTTCAATGTAAATCCCAAGGAACTATGAAACTATCCTAGAATTTTGGTGGGACCATGAGTATCCTGTAACTACAAGCCTATCTCTTATAGTTATCCAATATGTGTTATTAAAAGCTTTTTGTTTGAGGAGCTCATTGGAAGTAGTTTTTGTGATACCGCATACATGGGGCAGCTTATATAAGTCTCTAAAAGGGGAAGCAACCCCCAAAGTTACTGTATTTTTGAGATTTTGAAATCTCTGAGACAGATTTTCAGCCGTTAGAAATGAGGGTATCTCTGTTTTCTCCCCACCGTCCTGGGTACATAGGAAAGGGCCCAGGACAGACCTGGATGTGGCGGCGGCTCCTGGCCGGGCGCAGCGGGAACGTCGCTGCCGCCTGCACAGGCATTTAGCCTCCAGATCCGTGAGTGCTTCACATACCAGCTCCCAAAGCAGCCCAACCACCCCGAGGCTTCCTTGTAAACGGCTTGGAAACTGCCCCTCTTTCTCCTATAAGATTTGAAATGAAAAGCAAGCCAGAGAGCTGGCCAGTATGCATAGATTTGCATGTAAAAACTGTGCCTGGACATAGATAGGTCTGATGTTGCCACGTGTGACTAAAATTGAACTCCTGTGAAAGGAAAAGGGGTGAAATGAAACCTGCCTGCTTCCCATGGACACTGCATTGGCTGTCCTCGGAGATGCATCTCCAACTGCAGTCCATGGACCGGGCTTTTTTTTATAGTGAGAGGAAAATTACTTGGACCAAGCGCTGTAGTCCATGGCCCTGATACGGCCATGCTGATATACTCTGTGCTTCTACTCTGGTGCAAAAGAGCTTTACAGACAGTTTCTCCCTCTGCTTGGAGAATGGCAGAGTATTCACACAGATACTGATGGGTGATAATGTAGGAAGGGAATATTTATTCCCCCCTAGATATTGCAGTGGGATCAGAGAGGGGGCACAAATGGGGGGTTTATGCAAAGGGGGCCGGCAGCCACACTGCAGCACTCCAAGCCTGAGTAGCATTGCTCCCATCTCCAGAACCACCCACTGCAAAGGTCCTGGATAAAAGTCAAATTCTTCCTTATTTTCAGAGATATCTTGAATTCGTTGATGCTTCCAATGTCAAAGTCAAGCTAGATGGTTACAAGTGAAGGCAGTTTTCACTTACTGCCCCACATGTTCAGAATCACCAGAGCTTTAACTGTGACTTATTTTCGCTTCCCACATCCCTGCAGCTGTGTGGTCCCCTGCAGACTGGGCAGCCTTCCACAAGCTGTAAAACAACTTGAGGACTGCCCTAATTTAGGCTTTGTTTAAAATTCACCCTGGCGGCAGCCCGTGCCCAAAAGTGCTATGGGGCCAAGCGGCAAAAAGCAGCCATATCACAACTAAGAGTCTGCCCCAAATGGCCTGTTTTTAACCAGGAGCACTGCCAGATATTGCAATTAAAAGGTAGCCTTTCCTCTGGAAGGACTTGCCCATTTCTTTTCTTGGTAGCAGTGAAGGATATTTCCCTGTTTATTTCTTGGTCCTTGCTAGTACAAAGTAGGCTGCAGAGACAACTTGTGGCTGGAGAGCGGACACAGACTTCATGCCTCAAGGCATAATGTGATCCCTGCATATAAGCTTTATATGGCTTTAAAGTATGGTGCATGGTGTTTTGCACGTGTTTTAAAAGTATAAACTTTCTCTTTCCAAATAAATAAAATACAGTTCACACACACACACACAAATATGTCAGAGAGAGCAACCACAATGAAAGCTTTTATCTTAATTTCTAAAATGTGAATGAAAAATGAAAAGGTAACACAAGACACCAACCTCTCCTACAAACTAAAAAAAATGAAAAGTTTCAATGCTAAGGATAGATTTAGTAAGGCTGTTTTTCTTAGCACACTGTGATTGTTCATTCATGAAATAATAGTACCATTTTGGGACTGCTTTTTTAAAAAAAATGTTAGCTTCACTATGACACAACGAGAAGTCTCTTGAAACATCCTGACTGTCTGGGTATGCAGCCTCAAAAGACTACGAATATATGCCTCAGGCAGGAGAGAAGCGTGGCAAAAAGTCACGTGTTTTAAAAGGCCACCATGTTGCATGGTGATCGACTTCTTAATCAGAAATGTCACATCTCGCCCCCTGATCCCAACCGTAACATTAATGCAGAATGCAGTGGGTGCCAGCTCACAGAGGGACAGCACTGGATTTTGAGTTGTATTTTGCTCAAAAAATTGTACTCCATAAACCAAGCACGTGTTGATTTCCACAGTTTTGTATTGATAAAGCCTGGCATAACCATAACACTCAGATCTTTTATTTGCTTCTGCAAGATTTGTTGTTGGGGTTTTTGTATGTTTGTTTGTTTGTTTATTTCCCTCTCTTGATTTCCTCACTGGCCCAATGAAAAGGTGAAGGAACTGCCCTGTTTTTACACATAGAATATTAGTGGATTTCAACCAAGAGAAGTTTAAGACTCCTGTGGTCAACACGCAAATTACCTTTATGTGCTAAGCAAGGAATATTATGTTTTTTTTAAAGTAATAGTTACAAAGATATATTCTTAAAAACATAGTAATTATCCAATTGTCATAAGAAAAAAGTCTACTTTTTTCTTTCCAGTAAAGTACGTCTATTGTATGTAATAGAAATCCTGGATTTATTGTTTGTTTCTTGCATTGGTCCTATGTTAAATTATCACAAGCTAATGTTTGTACAAACTGTGTGTTTTTTTCTCATGAAAATCACCTCCATTGTTTTGTTTTATAGCTTCATCCTGATAAAGCAAAAACATTCAGTAGCACTTTGACTAATTGTATGACCTTACTGCTTGAATAACACAGCAGTTTGATTTACCAAAGCTGGAAAATGCAAAATAATGCCATTTTAACTACATTTTATTGACTAAATCTTTTAAAAAGAAAAAATGAACTATTAGCCCTGCCAAAAATTCCTCAGGTATTGGCATGAAAAATATTCTCTTTTAACTTTCCTCCTAGTACCTGTGAAACTAATAGTTCTTAATTCCAGCCCCTTCCTTTCTAGACATGCACCGATTTCCATGACAATCAGTAGTTAAAGTAGAGGAGATACTGGATCTCAGTTTCAGCTCTCTGAAGTATTAAGTCATAGTTATATTAATTTCCTGAGAAGTTGGCAGTTTTGGCATTGGATTTTTCTAATACCTAGATGGCCTTGGACTCCAGATTGCTTTAGGCTCTTAAAGCAGACCTATCGAGTAGTCCTAGGAAATATGAGGAACACACAAATGAATTGCAAAGAGAAAAGGGACAATATAATAATAGTGTTGTCAAAATAATTCAGAAAATATGAGGACAGCTTTCTGTGAACCGTGTCTTTCTGATGCTAATAATTTTTTTGTGCAATGGAAGCTCTCCTTCTCCAATTCTTGTTTTAAGGTCTGCTGCTTACATGTTTTTAGGGTTTGTGAGATCCAGTAAAGTTAATATTTTGCAAAACACCTCATGGTCAGTGTAGCAGAAGGATAGCACCCTAATATGGGGCAGGTGAGAACACTGGTTCGGTGCATTGCTGTGGTGCAGCTCATATTTCCCTTGCAAGCAGCGTTGTCCATAACTTGCTGCAGATCAAATTGTCACAACAAATTTTGATTTGAGGGAGAATTCAGGTTTAGTGCCAGAACTGGTGCCCTTCTGATAAAACAGCAGTTAAAGCACTAACTCAGGAAGCAGTGGGATTTAAACTCGCCCCTTCCCCGCTTTTTAATAGCGTGTTTTTCTGAGGCCTGCTGTCCTAATGAGGAGCCCTGGGCTGGTCCCTCAGCTGTGAGGGGCAATTGGGTTTTGCTGCTGCTCTTCAGCTGGTGGCAATTGGCAGCACCTGCTGGTCTCCCTGTCCATGCAGTTCCTGCAAGCGGAGCTGTTGGGATGTGTTTTAACATGCCCAGAGGGCTGTGAGGACTGGCGTGCTGCAGGTCTGGCTCTTCTCTCTTGCTTTGCACTTCCGTGGTAGAATCATGCTCGTGTTTCAGAAGTAAGTTGCTGGCCTCTGATCTCCATGATGGTTATGAGCACGTTCTGAGGTAAGAAATTTATTAAAGTTTATATAAAAGTAGCGGGGTAGAAATATTGCTAAATAGGCAAATGGAGTAAAGCTGCAATTTGTATCAAGAGTCAACAAGTGCTTGTGCACTGGTTGTTTTTGGTGCTTGTTGTGGTGTCTTTGTGTGTCCTGTATGATGGGGTCTGGGGCTAGGGCAGTTTTGAAAAGACTGTCTCTGTGACCAACCTCCAGGTGCTTGGAAAGGGCAGTTGGGAACGGCAGCAACCTCAGGTGCCCTGCAGGAAGAGGTGCTCTAAGACAGAGAAAGGTGGTGTTTTCTGGCACGCCGCTCCCAACCCCCTTCCATGGCCTTCATCAGCTTTAAAAAAGCCGTGTCCATGATAGCCCAAAGAGTCCAGAGACACTTGCAAGCATCTCAGTAGGGTCATGGGCTCTGTTTATATACAGTTCAGCTCCAAAGTTAAAAATTCTTAACCACAAATGCTCTTTTTGGAAACACAAGCTAGTCCGTCCCCACAACGTGCTACAGATCAGGCCCCTTGTACTAGCTCCTCAGAAAGCAAGTCTTTTGGGGATAATAGCCTTTTAAAAGGAGAAAAAAAAAAAAAAGTTAAAATATGTTCCCAGGTTTTGGGGAAACTTGAGCTGAACATCCTTCTCTACCTGAAAGGCCTGAACCCTGTTTAGCCATCTCTAGTGGGAAAGCTTAAACTCTGTAGTTGTGAAGGGCTCTGAGATGTTTTACCTGTGGAAAGCCTAAGTTAGGCGTTTCAGCACCACTGTGTTTAATGTAAAATGGCCCAGCTGGCAGGTTCCCCCACCCTGGTAGGTTATGCAGCAGCGTTTGCCTTTTCCGTGCTCAGTTTCCTCATGTTTACGGGAGGAGGGAGTACAAGCTGCCTCAGGTCTTTCTTGCTGGCCTAGTGAGTTATTTTTCTACGCAAATGGAATCGCTTCTGTAGAAAGAAATGTTAGAGAGCTCTGGTGAAGAGTGGGAGCTTTTCATTTTCTACTTCCTTCAGCAGGAAGGGAGTTTAGTGCCAGATTTTGTTCTTTGGCTACAGGTTCTGGTATCTGTGCTGCTAGGACACAGATCTCTCCCCCCCCACCCTGCAGATAGATGCTTTCTTTTTTGGTGGTGCCTTTGATTACAGACTGCTTGACGTTACCATGTTTTCCCTGTGCTTTTTAAGTTGTGAATCCTTCCTCCTTACCTCTGAGAATGAGGTGGGATAATTCCCATGCGCTTCAGCAAAACGCTGCTAGTGTGGGAAGAGCTGGGTTGGCACGTGGGACTGCTTTTGTGGCCCCTTTTCCAGGACTGTGTGCCATGTATAGCATCATATCCAGTATGCTGTTTCACGTAGCCAAAGCTCCATGCCACTTCACTGATTAAAACCAGGTGTGAGGTGGAAGTGAGGCTCTTGTGGACTTCTGCTCTGGCTATATTTGCTAACTGTGGTATTTGTAATGAAGGGCTAGGATGGTGGTTTCCCTACTGTGTACTCTGAGGCTGCGGTATGTGGGCTTCACAATTATGTTAGACAAAATATCGTTTATGAATTCACACAGACTGTGCTTAGTTTGACCATGCAGTTTCCTTGACTTGCTCGTGTGCCTGCTGGTCTATAGGAAATGCCAAGCTATTAGACTAAACTAGGAAAATGTGGTTTAGTCTGTTGGTAGCTTCAGGAACGTGACAGAAAATAACAATCATCCCGGTGAATTTCTTGTCTGATTGAAGCCAATAGGAAATTTATTGTATTTTATTGTTTTTATAGAGCCTAAATGTCGCTTATTTTGTTTTCCTCCCTTCTTTTTGTTCCTGCCAAGATAGATAGATCCTATATTAACAGGGTGATAAACATGGGTGATGATTTCCACAAAAACGCAATAGGATGTCATTAGTTTGGCACATGATATCTCTCTCTTTTTTTTTTTTTTTTTTTCCCCCCCAGGCTGCTGCAAAGCTAAACATGTACAAGGACTTATCTTCAGTTGTGTAAATATTCCTTGTGGGAATTTCATTAACCTAACCGTGTAGTTTAACCTCTTTCATTCTGGAGGAGATTTTATAAGGTGAAAACAAACAGTCTCTGTTTTGCAACATACGTGGTGCAGACATGTGGACACCTTTATGACAGATTAATCGGTGTTTTGTACTGATCTGTTAACTGGGGAGAAGAAGGGGGAGCCCTGAGATTTTATCATTTTGCAATGTAATTTTTGATTTGAACGTGCAATGTGGTTTGTGCACACTTCTCAAATTCTCCTTGTCAGGCTTTTATCAGTGCGGGTGAGGAAAGCAGGATAAGAAATGTTTGTATTGGCCCTAAAATGGTGTGTGTGCGCTTGTGTGTGTACATACATGTACACCAAAAAAAAAAAAAAGTCTGAAATGGTAAAGGTGATTCCTGCACCAAAGTGCCAAGATCCTATGAACCACATAGACTTTCCCAGGGGTGTGGGAGTCATCTGATGTAGGTGCCTACCGTAGGCTGCCTGACTTTCCTTTGTAATCTTTGAAGAGAAACAGACAATTTTAGGGCTTAATTCGTCCAACCTGTTTTAGATGTCTCCTTGAAGATGAGATGAATTACTCTTTAAAATTCTTTATTCCTATTCACTATGTAGGTGAATTAGGTACACTTAATGAATAAATGAAGCCACCCAAGGTCCCTCATTGCCACTTTAACACTTTAAAATTACATTTTAAAATATCTGAGAACCCCCTTTCTGGTGTCTAACTGTGACGTGCTGTTGACATTAAAACTATGCAGGAGCCTGTGAAAATTCACTGTGCCACGAGGAGACCTTGGCCCTGGAATTGTCCTTTAGTGGCTCTTTGCTTCTGCCTCTTATCAGGACAGACGCCTCTCCTCTGTCACATATGGTCTTGTGTGTGTAGCTTGGATATTGTATTTTTCCACTAGATAGCCATGCACTTAAAACCTATGTCTGCTATAGTGCATGGTGCAGCACTGAAGCCCTGGGACTCTATTGTTATTTTTTAATTACTTATGCTTTAAAAATAGTGTACTATTTATTGGTTGTTCTCACTTTTTTTGTGTGTTAATGCATTAAAGTGGAACTCAAAGCAAAGTATTGGAATGGTCTCTTAGTTGCCAAAGGAGATCTAAGGTGTAGAAAGATTAATATCGAAACTTTCACTAATTTTAGAGGTTTCAATGTCTGAATTAATTATAATCTCATAAAATAGAGCTGCAGATATTAAGGATTTTTGATTTTTATCCATTACTTTATTCCCAGACCTTGGTTAAAAAAACATATATATGCATTATCTGAGGCTGAAGGATGAAATATTTTTAATTAAGTATCTGCCTAGAATAACTGACAAGGTTTTTGAGAAGTTAATCTTAAAATGTTAGCAGTTACCGGTATAACTATGGTGCTTAAATAGTTTAATTATCAGTTTCAGTTTTCTACACTTTTTTTCTCTTGGATTTGGTTTTATTGTTGTTTCTGCACCCTACTCTCCTTAAAAAGATGTTGGAATGAACTGTGGAATTAAGTGGATTTTTTCCCCCTCATTTTTAACATATGCTGATTTCATTTCAATCTGGGTTTTGTGTTTTTTTTCTTTTAATGGAAGAATGGGATACTTAACCCACTCTGAAGTTCTTTTTCCTCTGCAAGCTCTGAGGAAATCATTTAAGCCAGTAATTCTATCATTAGTCAACAAAGCACTCCAGCTTATTTTTGAAAGCCCTGAAATTATTAGGACTATGTTTATGTATTCAGTCTTTTTCATTTATATTCTTTCTTTCTTTCTTTCCTTTCCTTTTTGGAAGCTTCTTCATGAACTTTCTTGATATCTTAACTTCCTTTGCAGAGGGTGTCTTTGTTGAAACGTTTTACTTCACGATCGCTTTCATCTCCAATGTTATCTGTGCTTTGGATACTTTCCCTAAAATGTCCTGCGTCTTAATTGCGGCACGAAGCTCCAGCCAGCTTCCTAAACCTGCTGCCAGTGCATTGGGTTCACTTCCCCACCACACACACAGTCAGAGGAGTGTGCCTTATTGCAGCCATTCATTACCAAAATGGGATGTCAGTCAGTGCCTGTCTATCTAGCGAGCTCCCTCTCACAGCTAATTCCTAAACTCGGTGGGTGATAGAGATTAAAGCCTCGCTGTAGTTTACAGCTTCCTGATCACCTCAGGGAGGTTTCAGTAGGAGCTGCTCCAGAGGCTTTTAAGTTCTGTGTCATATACGTGGATCCCTCTGCAAAGAGATGGCACAGATCTCGGGCTCTGCAGCAACACGGGATTAATATCAATACCTCAAGTCAGATGAAGGCAAACACAGTCATGGCTTGTATAGATCTGCAGCATTTGGCAGCCAGATAAAGCTTTGAAAAATGAATGCTCGTTGTGAACATATCCTACTTAGGCGGTATCTGAAGACCAGCATTTCTTTCAAATGTCTATTTGGTGTATAACACAAGTACATGAGAAAGCGTATGCATTTTTCTAATAAAATTCAGTTAACTGGAGCTTTAAGTTACTATTTTTTTTTTTGAATGACTTGCGTTAGTTTTCCCAGTAATAGTAGTCTGAGAAGCCGAGTGTTACCAACAAGGCTGGCATCCACCTGGCCCTGTGTTCAAACGTTCAAGACTTTTCAAATGTTGTGGTAGATCATCCGCTGTAGGGATGAACCTTGTGGGACATCTTGTAGGTATGAATCAGTTCAGTTATCAGTGGAGCATTTGATTCGTTCCTGTGATGTTTGCATAGCAGGGTAATGGTAAAAATAGGCATCTTACACAAGAATAGGTGCCACCTTACCTGATGCCACTTCCAAGAGTGGCACTATTAATGTTCTATTGCAATGTTTTATATATATATATATGTGTGTGTGTGGATATTGCAATATCCATGTTGATGCCTGGTTTTAAACCTCTGACCACACAGGTGTATTGCCAAAAGCCTGAGCTGACCTGGAGGAGCTGGTGCTTCTGCAGTTTGTCACCTCAGGGGAGTGAGTCTCGCCCTCTACTAGGAGAATTATTTCTTCTTCTGTGATACTTGGCTCCTCAGTATTAATAAACACACTTATGAGTGGAATCAAGATGTATATAAGATCAAAGTGAGTTTTAAGAAAATAAGTGTGCAGAGTTTAAAAGGAAAACCACATTTTAGGTAGTTGCAATATGCCTTGCATTGCAGAAATATGGTACTAGTGAAAACAGAGTAAAGTGTAAATTGAAAAGATCAGAGTTTCTCCTCAGTAAATGGAAAGACAGAAACATTCTTACATAGAACTGAAAAGAATTACATACAAATAATGGTAATTTTAATGACAAGTGGCATGTTACAAAAAAAAAAAAAAATCATACCACATGCTAGGAAACATGACTTACTATTTTGATACATGATTTTAATGATATCAGCTCATTGGATTATAATGTTCTTCAGTTTTGTTTGGCCTTTGGATAAACTATGTGACTTCATGTTAACCACCAAAATGTGAAAAAACATTAACCCGTGTCCTCCACCCTTCAGAGTAATGGAAGAAGGCTGCTCTATTTCTGAGTTCCTTACCTCTGGATTAAATCAATTATTTCAGCACTATAAAGAACAAGCTTGTGTCTCGGGCAGTAATTACCAAGTAGGCTCTCTCTAACACCCAGAACAACCATCTGGATCATGTTGACTCCCTTTACCATGGCAAAAAGGGTGAATGAAATATAATTCCTGCTTTCTGATGTCATGAGGATTCCTTCAGTCTCACAGCAGCTGGAGCTCCCAATCCCTAAGGAGATATATGTATTTATGTGTGTGTGTGTGTGTGTTTGTGTATATATATGTATAGTCTTAAGAGTTGCAGATATTATATGTTTCAAAAACCAATTCCATAGCTTACTCTGAAACTCTGCTGTGTCAGATGAGGTAGAGGTGAATAAGTCTTGGTGAAGTTGTCTTTTGTTAGTCATTACTTTGACCAAAATATAAAGCATTAATGTAGTTCTAAGGTATATTAGTAAAATCAGGATAAAATAATAGTTACAAATTGCTTATTATAGTTACAGTTGCTTATTAAGCAACAGCTTAAGTTGTTGCATTTGCATTTTGTGCATGTGTATTCATAAAGTTTCCTTGGCTCTTTTGTATATTACATATATTTGTTTTAAGGTACTTATTTTCTAGCAGTTCTAGTTGAGAATAATACTGTCAATATAATATAATATCATATTTAGTGATAAAGTAGAGCAATTTGGCTCTGGGACAGAAGAAAACTATGCTAAATTTTAGGCTGAATTTTAGGCCCCTTGTCAGGTTTTAAAAAGAAAGAATCTGCATCAAAAATAGTTTGACTCTTTTATGTGGCGGATTAGTGTGGGCTTAGTTGCTTTGAAATCTGGTAATCAGATAAAGTTGTGCACAAAGCAACTGCAGCTTTTTGCACAAGTGCTTACAGTATGGACCAGCTTGAGGTCAGCGATCAAGATGAAGGTACATTTCAAAGAGGGGTTTCCCTTGGGAATGAGCGCTGAGCTGCACTCGGGGATCAAAAGCTCTGCTCGGCGGCAGTGAAAGGGCCCGGGGAAGCACTTGCTGTCGGGGAGGCACAGCCTGTGTGTCCAATGGCACTTGGCATCTTTCATAAAGTGCATGGCTATCAGAACAACTGAAGGCTTGACAGCCACTCTTGCCTCTCCCTTCAAAAGCCTGTGCTACATACTTCATCTTCGGCGTGGGATTATTTAACCAGCTGTGGCACTTCTCTTTCATGTCTGCACAAGGAGGCTTAAGCACCGGTGTAGGTTTTCTGAGAGGGAAGCGGCTCCGCTTCCCGTGGCGGCAGAACTGATTCCGTTTTGGCGACGTGAAGGCTCCGTGGCCGGCGCCGCGCAGGTAGGATCACGTCGGACACGGGGCGGGAAGTCCTGTCCAGTGGAGCCGGCTGCTGCCTGCGGGAGCAAAGCAGGGAGACCTTCCTACCCGCTCCCTGCGCTCGCCCCAGCTCGCAGCCATTCCCGCTGGCTGGACTCCCTATCCCAGCGGAGGCGAATAGGGATGACACCTTCGCAGCTTCTTTGTGATAAAATCAGACACATTCCAGCCCAGGATACATTGGAGCTTGCAGACAGGCACACACAAGCAAAACGTAATAAAACTGTTTAATTTGAGCTTTTTCCTCTCCGCATCAATTTAAGCGAGCAGAGAGTTGGCTTAGTGTTTCTCGTAGTTCAGAACAAGCGCCTGAGCTCACTGGCGTGCCTGTGACTGGAGAATGCAGCACATCTGTTCAGTGGGATTGATGCAGACCCATGAAACAAAAATCTTGGGTGACTTCTGTAAACGTGGTTGTTAATTCCAGTGTAAGAGTGTCTGAATGGCCTCTCCCCACTACCCTTACAAAATTCACAGTAACAACAACATGCCAAATAGGGTAGAACTGATTTATCGCTCCTTTATTTATTTATTTTTAATATCATGGCATGGGACAGCTAGAAATTGCTCAGGAGAAGGTTGTTTTCTGTCTTGTCCTTTAAAAGTACTTTCTGGGTGCCGTGTGATCCACCTGCAACTGAAGTGGACATGCTTTGGGGCTGGTGATGACCCATCACCAGTTTGGGGGTTTGATGCTGCTTTTGAGCCTTCCCCAATGTTTGCTCATGGGCACTGCGCACATCCTGCCTCGCTGGCGTGTCCAGCCGCGGTGCTGTGCTCTGACCTGCTCTGCCCGGGCAGCTCTGCCTAGCGGGGCCGTCGTTGCGACCTGCAGGAGGTTCAGCAGCCTGCCTCGGATTATAACTGTTGGAGGAGGAAGGTGCCACTGGAGGATGAGCAGTATCTGTGCTTAGTGGTGTGTGTGTGATGTAACAGAGAATGCATTAAAGTTTCTAGAATGATTTTTGGAGACGATTGCTTTAATATGTCTTATGTAAGCAGGAAGGCCAGGAAAAGAGTGAAAAATAAGAACTGCTTGGAAAGCCTTATACCGGTGTCCAGGAAGGTGATTACAAGCACTGATTTCTACCTTGGGACTGCAAAACCTTGGGGTTCTTCCTGTTACCCTTGGAAGGGAGAGAGCTTCCTGCCATGCACTGCAATATTTGTGCTCCCTTTGTTCCTGTGCTGGTTTCGATGGTTCTTCTCTCCTCATGGATAATGCTGCATTCCTGAGTTTGTCTCAGGGAGCTTAAGACTGACTTCTCAGAACCCCCTTGTAAAGTTGCACTGAGATTGGGGTGAGTTTATCCGTAACACAGCATCAACACGGTCTGAAACCCCGATGAGAAACGCTGAAAATGAGCAGAGAGAGCATTAGTATCAGCTCAGGTGGGTGCAGCTGAAATGTTTTTGGCTAATGTGCACAGCTGTTGTCATGCTGATCTCCAGAACCAAATGGAGGAAAAGGAAACAGGAAGAGGGCGCAGGGCAAGACACTATGTGAATTAGCTTTTTCATTTAGGCTGCTTTTGACATTTTCCTAAGATTAGAAAAAAAAAAATGGGGAAAAAAAAAAAGGTAGGTTAGCCAAGGTACTGAGGAGCAGCAAGGAGAGGGTACAGCAGCATTAGGCTGCTGCAGCAGTCCCAGGGAGGCCTCAGGAAGCTCACTCTCCATACATACACAGATATATATAGATATAAAAGCTAAGGTTTAAATTTTGCACTGCACTGAGGTTTCAGTAAGGGCAGCAGTTCTCCAAACCCCATCCATCCGAAGTGTTGTGTTACACCATGCTTGAGCATCTCTACCACGTCCCGCTACACCGTATTCTTGGTAGCTGTAGCTGGGAACAAGCAAAGCGTGGCTTTCAGTCTGAAGAATACTGTAATGCTTGGGGCTGCTCAACTGCTGAGGCAGCGTTGGAAGAAGACTTCTGTTGAACATTGGCTTTTCACAGGATTCGTGACCTTCATATGGTCAGTATGTGATATATGCAGTGAAATTCTTCCAGGAACAAAGCTACTTCTTCCTCTTATTATCTATGTCTTTGGACCCCCACTTTAACTTACATGGAGCGTATATTATTTGTATTTATATGTAACAACAACTTAGTTTCAAAGTTTAATTTTCTGATTATTTTTCATGATTTATTAGCTGCCTGTCTGACTTATTGCTGCAGAGTTAGAAGGACGAGAAGATCATGAATGGCGAGAGACTGGTCTGGGGAGATGCTTTGCTGGTAAGCCAAGACAGCCTGGCAAAAAAATCTCTCTGTATTAAAGCAGCACAGAGTTCCATATAGAGCAAAAAACTTCTCAAAATGTACGAACTGGTTAGATTAGGAGGAGACTGAAGCACAGGGGTCAAAGGCAAGTGTGCATGGTTTGCAGACCCCATGTGCCTTGCTTCCCCATAGGGCTGGAAAGGTAAAGGAAGATGTGCAGGGACTGATTTGTTCTGTGTGGAGCGGTGAGCTAATGCTCTTGTAGCCAGTGAGATACACCAAGTGGGTGTCTGCAAGTGTTTGTTACAGCTTTCTCTAGTCTTTTCATTAGAGATTGGAAGCTTATTAACTTGGAAACTTGCTCATGCTGAGATCTGAATGTGCCAGAGGTGCTTGGCAAAGGGGCACAGGGCAGAAATGATGTAGGTCTTAAGTGCTGAAATGTTAATGGGGCCCAAGGAGAGTCGAGCAGCTTGTGAACAAGCTATTCTGTAAGTATCCAGTTTGTACCTTCCTCAGGAACCTCCCGTTTTAGTGATCAGCAGCAGGAGGTCGCTGGCTACCAGCCTGATCCAGGAAGGCAATACTGTCCGAGTGTGGTTAAGTGACAGTTGTCATTGAAATTCTTCCCAGTGCTTGTTTAAAAAGTAGTGGGGTGGAGGTGGAAATAACCCAATTTCCTTTAAAGCATTAACCTAAATGCAAAATAGAAAGGAATGGATTGACCAAATGTTCAACTTCTATATTTACTTGTGTTTGTCCTTTGTGGCACCCCAGCTCCTGAGTGTGAGAGCGGCGGCCGCCTCCTCGCACTCCCTCGCTGCCCGGGGGACCCTTTGGGTGGGGATGTTTCGACAGGCACCACAGAACTCTGTCTGCACCCAGTCTTATTCTCTTCTGTAATCTTATATTTTGTTCTGTAATTTTATATTGGTATAGCCTCTTAACATAAGATGTAAAATATAGGTGATAGAACAGCAGTGGCTTTGTCTCCTCAGTTATGTAAGGCTGTTACCTAAAGATTTGCCTCTCTAAGCCCTCCTCACATTTTTCTTACCGCCTGATCTTGTAGTGGCTTGGCTGCTGCTGAGGCCTGTTTGCAGGTGAGCTGTGGTGGGGAAGGAAAGAGCAAGGTCCTGCCTTCCCGTGGGGAAAACTGAAAATTGTATGTGCGCTCTGTGGCAGGGGCAGATCTCCTTTTAATTTGCTGCTGAGTTGATCTCTTTGCACTTGCCACGGTCTGTGACTGAGATGTCAATCTGAAAAGGCTTTATTCTCTTATTTAAGATTATCTCAATGTGAAACACAGTTTTTCTCTTTGTAAACCAGAGAGCTATAATAGCAGTTTGGGATCCAGAACAGAGATGGAGCCAAGCAAAGCACTGTGCCTATTCAGGCATGGCAGTGACTAGGGGCATTTGCAGGAAACCGTTATTGATTTTGAGACAGCTGCTTCCAAGAAATTATTTTCAGGACCAGTTTTTTAAGGCCGGACACATAAACCTGCGGCCGGGAATTGCATCCCTTGCCTGTCTATTAGGAGTAAATTTGAGACTGGCAACATATCTAAACCATTTCAAAGGAGGCGCTTATGAGGGTGAAATAATGTCGTGCAGACCAAAATTTATGTTTATTTTGCTCCTTTTTTTACCAAATGATTCCGGGCTCAGGTATGCATAAGTATTTTTAAGTGCATCAAAGGAAAAGATATGAGAGGTGTTTAATAAAAGATATTAAGCACAGTGGTAGTGGCAGATGAAGAACTATCCCTTAGAGGTCATAGCCCATTTTGCAAGTGGCTCTGCATGTGAAGGCATGGAAAAAGGCTGTTTTGATCAGTGTTGGTTACTGACTGGTGGTTTAACCAGGTGCGTGTCCATCAGCTTGGGTGTGTTTGCTAAGGTGGATCATATCCTTTTAAAATAAGAATAATCTGGAAATGCAGTGAGGCAAAAGATGAACTAAGCTCAGTATTGGAATTATAATGATTGGCTTTCTCAAGGTGATTAACTGGATTGTGTGCAAGAGAGATACTGAGGTACTTTAAAGGATTTTCATTATAGATTCCTTTTTATGTGAAATGGAAGCAAAAACGCTAAAAGGGAAGAGTTTTAGATTTCAGTGGCTGACTAGTAATAGTAATAGCTTGAATTTTAGAAGTATGCAGCCAGTGCAGAACACTAAGATGAAATCACAGAATTAGCCAAATCTGAAACAATATGGATATATGTGAATTCCTTGTAGCTGCTCTGAAGATTTGTTATCAACAGATCATTGCAGCAAATAGATGAAATCCATTCTGTCTAGAAGGAATTTATTCCTCTGTCTGTGTCACTTATCTCGGAGATGGAGGAACTTTTGGGGCAGAATGGCTCTGCGTGCGGAGCCTTTTGCTACATGTGCTGTCTCTGTCCTCCTCGTGCTGAGGGCTCCCTACAAAAACCAAATCATATAAACATCTTCAGTACAAGTTTGTTCCCCTAAAAGGAAAAATAGAAAGCAGCATGCCTATGGGAAGGGAGTCCGACGGAGCTGTGAGCTGTGTGAAAGGGATGTAAACTGTTGAGCAGCCTTAGATTGCTGTGGTGGTGGTTAGACTGTGAATAACCAATTGGGGAAGAACTAGCACCTCGTGCAGGTTCTGTGAGTAAATCCTTTGAATTTAGTGAATATGAATGATCAGACTGACAGTAAGAACAGAACCACGAGGAAAGGACAAAAAGGAGGTAATGCTGGACAGGAGAAATATACGGGCTAAGGAGCAGAGTAGGATCAGAAGGTTATGCCCGAGCTTTTCTTACAGCTGTGAAGAGAAACAGAGAAACTGTGAGAAATGCCAGAGACGGCATTGAGGAGTGGCAATTTCATGGAAAACTAAGGGTTTTTTTTACCCTCAAAATATTTCTGTTAGAAAGTTCTGACCATTTTAAATAGGGATAAGTATCAATAAGGATAAGCAGATTGTAGGTGATGCACTATTGTGTGCCTCACAATTACCTGGGAGGTAATTCCCAGTATTTTGATATAAATTATAATATATACATAATAAAATTTAGCATAAAAATTGAAGTAAACTTGTTTTAATATGTCTTTAGTGTAAATAAGGTTTGCTCACTGAAAGCAAGCACTACGGTCAGCTACAACTATCTCTGCATAAATTCTTTCATCAATGTCAATTTTTGTGGCCTTGCCAGTGCATTTACATTGTCACTCTGTCTCTGCTAGAATTTAGCTTACTGAACAATTTTAAAGCAGAACTAGAACAATCTTATGATGTTCACTGACTTAATAGAAGTTCATTGGGCTTAACTATATTTTAATGTGCAATTAATTCTGCCAGGGGGATGGAGGTGGGTAGATGTGTCTGTAATCTCAATCGTTTTTGCAAAGTTTGTGTGGGGAAAGTGAAGCTGAGAAGAGTAGATAAAACTGCAGCTGAGAGGAAAGGGTTTGGAGCTCAGGGGGCCACCTGGATGGCCTCCCCCCTTCAAACTCTGTTCCAAGAACAAAATATGACTTTCTGATGAGTGTGCGTGTTGAAAAGGGAGGTCAGGAAGCATCGTGCTTCCGCAATATTCTGACATCTAAAGCAAGCCTTTGTATTGATTTTTGCTTTGAGGCGGGTAGAAAACATTTTAATACTCAGCACAGTTGATTTTCTTCTTCCCCCACCCCCCAATCTGGAATAGCCTGGGCATCATTAAGTGCCAAGTGCTCTCGCCAAACCCATAAACAAAAGGAGACTCCATAGTAAATCCATTTACTTCCCAGGCGGTTTCAACAAAACACATTTTCACTTATTCAAAGTGGGAGAATAAATCTGTAGCTCTTTAAAAAGAGACTTACTCCGGGGCCCTAGGAGGCAGACACAGTGCTGGATTTAAAACAAAAGCTGTAACAAAGGCATCCTCACCAGGCTCCCTAAATTATCCTGGCATTTTATGGACCTGCGATACATCTGCATGCGAGAGCTATTCAGGCAGTGCCCAACCTAGCAACACAGACAGCATGCGGGGGGAAATATGCGCTGTGGAGATGCCGAGTCCTGGTCGGCTAGAGCAGCAGTGCCTGAATCGGCTTTTGGAGCGAAAGGAGAAGCTGCGCTCGAGGGCTCCTGTGGCCACTGCTCCCGCGATGGAGAGCGTAAGCAAACGGCCCATTCCATCACCTGTGCGCACCCGTGTCCTGCTCGTCCTGGCTTGCCTGCCTCCTCAGAGATCCTCACCATTTGTAAACACCCGGGTGGTTAAGCTCGCCCCACTTCTGTGATGTTTGAGCTCCTTGCTCCAACAGCGGGCTGGCAGCTCTCAAGAAACAAGGGGAGGGGAGCCGGCCGCTGCCGCAGGGCGAGCGCTCGAGCCCGTGGTGGCGCTGGCCGGAGCGCGTCCGCCCGCGCGTGCCTGCTGCCCCGCGGCCGGAGAGAGCGGCCGGGGCCGCGTGCGGGCAGCGGCGACCTGTGCACGAGCTCCTCCCCAGCTGCTCGTTGGTGTGGGGCAGAGCCACGCGCGCGAGGAGCAGCCCTGCGCCCGGCGCTGCCGAGGCAGCTCCATCCCAGTGACAGCGACGGGGATCCGAGGCCTCTGCAGGGAGAGGCAGAACTGGATCCGTGTGGTCGCAGGCGGCCCATGTGCCGTGGATGTGGATTTGTGCCGCAGGAGGGTAGCGAGAGCAGCGCAAGCCAGGGCTTCCTAGTGGGATCAGCGCTCCTCCTCCTCATGATAACGTGCCCCAGAGGAAATTAAAATGTCCTTTCTAAAATGACGTTAAAATGTCATGGGGATCTTGCAGTCTTGAAATAGAACAGAACCAGTAACAGTAGAGACTACGGGAACTGCTCAGATCTCTTTCCCCGAAGCCGTTCATGAACTTGCCGAGAATGGATGGAAACATTGATGCTGAGAGCTCACATACAGGCTGTTCTGATAATGTTATAGAAATTATTATATTATAAGGAATATTTGGAGCTGACAGCTTTAATAGAGAAGATGGAACATGAAACTTCTTCAAAGTATGAGTAATGAATTAAGCGAGTAAATATTTTAATTCCTGTTAGAGCAACAAAAATCTGGGGGGTTGTCAGTGCCTTTGGGGATTGAAAGGAAGAAGCAGGGCCTAAGTCCAGCTGTTATAAATGGCAAGAGGAACATAATTTTTCTAATCACATCTACCAAATACTTTCATGGGCGTATGTGGTTAAGAATTATCTCTAGGGGCAACAGATTTTCTTTCACTATTCTGTGTAATGATGTTATTTCTTCTGATATGTAACTGGTAGATAACCGGTGCTTTGAACAGCCTCAGTATTGCCTGTGCTTATTTTGGGTGAGCTTTTCTATTTGGGCAGGTTTTTTCTGCTCATTTCCCTGTGCAAAACAAGAGCTTTTGGCCTTGCAAGAATAATCCCTGCAAGGCAGAGAGCTCGGTGAATGGCGCATGCTTCCTATTCCTTACCAGTTTGCCTCCTGCTTTCTCAGGGAGATTTCCCTTTGGAATATCACTCTGAGCTGGAAACATCCTTTCACCATGGAGTCTCACTGAGCTGGGTGAAAACCACTGGACAGCACACACTGAACTGCAGCCACAGGTTAGACAGTGATGGATTAGCCACATGATAGTGATTTTCAGTGCATCAAACCAGTTCCTTACCTTACTTTAAAACTGTAACTTAGTTTTGAAAGCTCTTACTTTTTTCCCTTTAGAAAGATACCAGTACATTCTTAATACTGCAGGTGATCAATTAAAAGTCTTTGTGGACTTTTCTGACTTAAAAAGAAGGAGAGGAAATCTACAGCAAAATGTTGGATGAGTGTTGTGACTGGCAGTTTTCTTAATAAGAAGGTATGAGAGAAATATTGGAATTTGGAGCAATTTGCTGCTAGGGCTGCAGCTCCCTGTAGACAAGACAGACATATGAATGTTAAAAATGAAATTCTTGTCATTCTTGGGACTGAGTTGAAAGCAGCAGTTTTGACTTTTATTGACTGAGCAAGTGCTGCGTACGGCCCCACGTGCACGCGTGGAGCTCTGAGCTTCCCTCCACCCTAGCCATGCCGCGGCCACCGGCAGCCCCTCACGGCTGTGTCCCTAGGGTGCTCCGAAAAGGAAGCGCCCCATCAGCTGTGCACAGCACAAAATAAGCTTTTAATAACCATGCACAGAAATAGCTCCTTGTAAGTGCTTTGAGCCTAACGCTGAGCATTCTGCTTCTTGGTAAACAGGTTCCTCCTGCGATAACTGCATGTAAAACACACCTATAAATGCTAGCAGGAAGGCCAATAGTTGCAATCAGTTCCAACGTTGGCCTACTCGGAATAAATTCAGGCATGCTCTTAAGAACCAAGCAGCTGACATCATGAGTTCCCGAGGCTTCCGATGTTGCATTTCCGAGCTGGAGGCCTGGTGACCAGCGTGCAGCCGTTGCTCCCGTTCGCTCCCGCCCAGGATAACGGAGCGGGTGCCCGGGAGAGACGCGGCGGCCACACTGGGGCTCCCAGCTGGAGGCGGCGGGAGCCTGCCGGGCACCCGGGCCGGTGCCTGAGGAGGAGGAAATGGGACTCACTTATATATGGCTCATTGCAGTGGTTCTGCTTTAAACTCTGGATTTCCAGAGATTCAGGAAAAGTGGAGAGTGATTTGAATTCAGCTCATGTAAGTTGTCACGGGTCTGCCAGCTTTGGTGGCTTCACATTTGCTACAGCAGAAGATTGGGATCAGGTTCAAGGCTGGTTTGAATATTTCGACCATATTTTAGATCTGGAAGTATCCATGTCATTGCATTTCTGTCAACTGTTGCTGCAATCCTCTGCAGCAGCAGGCTGAATAGTGAGCAATGAGAAACTCTTGAGCAGCCGGGATATGATCGAACATAGGTTGTACCCAACAGCTTAAGCTGTGATGTTCCTAGTCAGCATCTGCTTCCTCACTGGGTAATTCTAAGCACTTCTGCATCAAAAGGGTATTTCATAAAAGATATCTGGACAAGCATGTGTCTAATAGTTATAAAAGAGTACCATCAAATGAGGTAAAGAAAAAAAAATCCCAAAAACGTTAAGGAATGTATTTCGTTCTTATGAGGTTTTTATCCAGTTTTATATCACACCTAGTGCTTTAGACCTCTACTGTAAGACAAATATCTGCTTTAGAACAGTTTTATATTAAAAGTTGCCTTACAGATACTTTTATCTGAGTTTATCTGAGTACAGATACTCCGCCCAAGAAAACAGAATATAAAAAGAAATGCCATTTTTCTTGTCTCTTTAGGCACTATTTTTTTTTCCCCTAGTGCAGTGTTTGCTTTAGAAAAGAGAGGCTCAAATTCTGTTGTGTGCAACTGTGAGAGCTGCTAAATAGAGCTTTGCAAGACTGAATGAGGCTGAAAATTATGGGTCTCGGGGATTGCGATTGTGATCAGTGCTTGCACAGCCAGGAAGAAGAGGCTACTTGTTTAATCTGCACACATTCCTTATAAATGGTCTGAACTGGCAATCTAGAGAAGCCGATGCTTTGATTCAAGAATAGATAAGTTTAAAATACCAGGAGGAATATAATGAATTCTTTTTCTCACATCTTTCATAGCTTCCTTTCAGCTATCAAAGAGGCTCTCAGCTATCCTTTCCTTTCACTGAGTAATTGGACCATCAAACTCCATCTGAATAATTCAGGTGAGCAGCATGGATCCCGGTAAAAACTTTCCCAAACAACTTCAAATCAGACTGATAGCCACTAATTTCTTTTCCTCACTCCAGTTCTCTCTCAGAGTGTGGAAAAACACAGCAGGAATCGGCTGCGCGTCGCACCCCGAGGCGATTGCTGGGGCTGAGCCGGGGGGATGCATATTTATCGTCTCCCCTTGCTCAGCGCTGCTTCAGTGCTGAACGGCAGCATCGGAGATTGAACAGCTCCGGCTGAAAGCTGCCGGCTGTGCAGGAGGGGCCGCAGTCGGGAGCGACCGTGCCTAGAACAGGAAGGCTCCGAGTCGAGTCGTGGTGGCCCCTGTGTCTCCCAGCAGCCTTCCCGCCCATGCGGGAGGCCAGGCCCCTTCAGGCCGAGCACAGGGATTTGCTCCCTGTTGGAGCAGCCTTGGCACATTACTGGCAGCTGGGCAGGGCTGATTTAGATGTGCCGGGAATGATCAGCAGGAGCAGCTCATGGAGGAAGGAAGGGACAGTCACTTCTGCTCCCAAGCAGGAGGACAGAAGTTTGGGATGTAGAAAGGGAGACAAATAAGTTTAATTTAGTAATACATTACTAAATACAGGCTTCAATATCCAAATCCACTCTCCTGCTTCAGTCCTTTCTGCCTTCCCAGTTTCCCTTCAGGTTTCTTGTCTTTTCCATTTGTCTCTTCTGGGTGGACAGCAACACTGCTGGGACATGTGGGCAGGTTTCTTCCTTTTACCAAGTTACGAGAATTTCTACGCAAAGTTTTAGCGCATGCGGCTGCTCCTTGTCCCTATCGCTTCCCTCGCTGTCGTGGTTTAAGGTAGGACAATCATCCACCCGCTTAATTATTCAGCTAACTGTTATTGAGATAAACCATCTCTTATTTGAGGAAATAAATCCCAGCTGGAACCTTGCAGGCTTTTGCCTTGTGCATGGCCTCATTACTCGAATAAGTTTCATGCCCTGATCTATCTTTCCAAAGCTGGAGATGGCTGCAGGGTGGCTTTCTCTGTGGCTGTCTGAGCAGAGGTCGTGGGAACCCTTCTGGTTCGTTCAAAATACCCGAGCAGGTTGGTAACATTAGTGCCCAAGCAGCTCTGCATCATCTCGCACACTCTGAGCACCTCTGGAGCAGGGCCTGGCTCAAGCCTTAGAAAGCTTGAGTTTGATTTGGATTTGAAAATATTCTTAAGAATGTGTTTGTTCCTAAAGCCTGCTCTTTGCAAAAAGATTCCCCTTAACTTAGTCAGCTATTTGAATAATCAGGATGTAAAGAAAAAAAATCAAAAGGTTGCAGAGTGGACCCTGGGTTGCGGTCAGTTGTGGAATGGGACTTGGGAGACCTGGAGTCTCAGCTGGGCCACAGAATTCCCATGTGGACCTTGTGCCATGTTCCCTCTTCTGTAAAAGGGCGATAAGACTATTTTCCTGTCCCAAGACTGGGGGCATTAATGGTATGGAAAAATGTAAGTAGCTTAACATGGAAGTCCAACTCTTTTAGATATTGATCACAAATTAGTGATCCTAATTTGAGTTTTGTAACTGTAAGGCATAAAACAACAAAGAAAAGCCATCTATTTTGCATCCCTACTTAATGCTATTAATGAGTTTTCAACAAAAATGACATTCTGTTTGTACTTCAATCTCAGGTAGGGCACTTGCTCTTGGAAACTCGCTGCCTGGCAACTCTGCTCTCCTCTCGGTGCTTCTGACAGGAATGCCCCAGTGAGCGCTAAAAATAAATGAATTTTTTTCTTTCTTCCTTCTGTTCTAGCAGGCTCAACAGCTGACATTCAAAGCCCAGCTCCTCAGAGCAACTCTCATCACACTCTCTCTTCATACTTCTAGGAATATAAGTCTCAAGCGTTGCAAAATCACTCTTATAATCCGTGCAAGGTGACAGCAGTTCGGGCAGGAGAATCACAGAGTCCTGGGGAAACAAACGCAGGCCTCTCACAAAGCAGCACTAGGTGGTTCGGGTCTTCTGCCTCAGGGCTTCCCCTTTTGAGGCATTTTGGACAAAAGAGGGACCGGGGCAGTGGAATGAGAATAGCGTGGTGGGCAGAGCTGTTGGTACAACTAGCTCGTTTTCTCCTTAGATGCCACAGTCAAAATGGAATATTTTATTGATGAGGTGGTTTATTTGAAGTGAGATGGAAAGCAGTGCACTGCTTTATCCAGGGGAGGTCCACGTGCAAAGGAGCCTAAGGGGCTCCAAAAGAGTCGCTACCAGCAGGGGGAAGCTGCAGGCCCGGCGCGGTCCGGATGAGGGGTGATCGTTCCCGGCGGCTCCGAAGCCGTGGACACGCTGCCATCCGGAAACTAACACTGGCGCAGACAGGATGCGTGAGTCAGGGACAGTCGGTGAGACGGCAAACCAGCCGTGCGGGCGCCTGCCGCCCGCCAGTCGCGGGCACTGGTTGTGGTTCGTGCTGCTGATCGGAGCCTACTGGAAAAGAAACAGAAATAGGTCGGAGCGGGCTGGCAGCCGGCGTCCACCCGGTGGCTTACCGAAAGAGAGAGCTGTTTGGTAGCGAGGGCAGGACCGGGGGGTGGCAAGTGAAAAGCTCCTGGGTAGGCGTTTCTCTTTCCTTGCCCCAATCCCATTCCTGCCAATGCTCCTCAAGGATGGCAAGGTTTGCTGCTCTGAAACAGTGCAAATAACCCCACAAGCACAGTATGTCTGGTCACAAAAAGTGCAGCCCAGATTTTTGCTGTTTTCTTTTCAAGTGGATCTGAATGAACACCCGGAATGTGCAGGTCCTCAAAACGGAGGCATCGCAACCTGCCTCTCTTAGGCTGGGTTCAAAGCAGAAGAGCCAGGTAACCTTGGCCAGACCTCTTTCAGGACAGGCTTGGCTGTAACAACAGCACTACAGGTATTTGTGAGAGCGGCTGGAGTCGCCAGCACGTGAGGAAGTTCCAGAGCGTGAACTTCTGCATATAGCGCGTGCCAGCTGCTGTGGATTTGCAGGGAGCTTTGGACAGGGGCTTTTTTAGCAGCGAGAGACAACTACTCAGGAATCTGCTCTGAACAACTGCTTCTGATAAACACATAAACCTTCCCGACCCCCCAGGCTCTGCCTGAGCTGCAGTTCCAGCTCTGAGATATATATAGATATTTTCTAATTGATGCTTCAAATAATGTTATGGTCTTTGCTTAAGTACATTTGCTGCCTTGTATTTCTGAGCTCCATCAGACCATGTATGTGACTCTCTTGTTACCCTGCTTTTATTATCAAGAATAAATTCATTCAGCTATTGCGTCTGACCCGTGTAACCTGTTTTGGCATCTCGGGCATTTTCTGGGAGCAGAAAGTTCTGGAACTCTTATGAGGTTGTTTTATTTTCATGATTTTTTTTAACTCATTTAAGTCCCCTTGGTTATGTATGCTAATTTTATAAAATGCTAACCTGATACTCTGAATGTGCTGGGGCTTGTCCATTGCTATTGAACAGACGATGTAGTGGTGAAAATGCCTTTTGTGTGACTGACTGAATGTAGCTAGTTCATATATAGAGAAGAGAGATTTCAAGTTTCCAAAATAGTTTGGAAAAACTCCAAAGTGAAACTGTCAGTTATTTTAAGACCTACTGCCTGCATTTGTCTAGAAACTGCCTTTGCGTCTGCTGTCCAAAATTCTGAGTTTTCTGCTTGAGCTTTCCTAAAACCTAATCCTATTTATAGTGTGGGTTCTGAGTTGTAGCGCTTTCTTCTAGCTTACCTCACAGTGAACTGCATTTATTTGGCCAGCAAAGCTTGAGTCTAGAGGGCAGGCTTGATTGACTGGGTGTACCTGGGGATTATCTGAGCCCACTCATATCTATATATCATCTCGAGTTTATACATGGAGCCGCAGTGCTTAGAGCAGCTTTGGCCTATCGGATGTATAAAAAAGGCTTAGCTGACCTTTGTGTTTACACAGAGTAATGGATTTGCCTTTCAAACACTGATCAGCAACGCGGGTCATCTTTGATCTCCCAAACTATAACAGATTTCTAGCTTGT
Source organism: Nothoprocta pentlandii (assembly GCA_013398315.1). Taxonomy (NCBI): domain Eukaryota; kingdom Metazoa; phylum Chordata; class Aves; order Tinamiformes; family Tinamidae; genus Nothoprocta; species Nothoprocta pentlandii. The sequence continues at coordinate 2,953,577 of VZSG01000016.1, read as the reverse complement.
GAATGAATTCCCCGCTTCTATTGATAAATTCCCTCGCTGGCGGCATCACACTAACATAGTTTTAGGAATTGTGCTAACGGTGATCTCCGTCTAGCCAAGCAAAACGACACAAATAATGTCTAAAAAAAATGCTGAACTTTTAGCAGACTCACATTTGTCACGTGCATTTTATCTGGAAAGCAAAAACCTAATAGCGTGTGCTTGTTGCTCCTTCCATAACTCAAAAAGTGAAGTATTTTCTTTGCCTTATAAGGTAGACTTCAGTCAATAACTGTCCAGCATTTATTTAACCAGGCTGGTGCAGCCAAAGGGTTTTGCCAAATTACAATTAGGACATCTACTGTCCAGAATATTTATTGTAGTGCAGCTCAGTTATGTGAAAAACAACTTTTAAATGATGTGATTGTGACTGTTTTATAGTCCTGTTTTATGTTTGGTAGTAGCAGTCTTTCTTTGAAGACTTCTAAGGTTTCCTTTTCATTTCTTCTAAAGGATTTTTTTTAAAGCACCCGAACATCCAACTCTTCAAATGAATAAACACAGAAAATGTGTAAAGCATTATCCCCTACAGTTCCTCCAATAACATAGTAATTTGTGAGACACTCCAAGGCTCTGAAGGGCTTTCTGTCCCATTTGTAGGCACGGGCAGTTGTTGCTACTCGCTCCAATTAATTTGCCAAATCCGAAAGTAACTTTGGGGAGGATCCATCCCGGCAGGGCCTATTCCCGCAGGGGAGCCCAAGGCCGTGGGTCCGGCCGGACGGTCATGGCTCGCTCCCAGCACGAGGGCGGCTCGTGGGGCCGGCAGCGCTTCCACTCGCTCTTCTCCGTCTCCATCCCGAGCTCTTTTGCACCTGCTGTTTTGTGGGCTCCCGCTCTGCACAGTTCTGGCATCCCGTGTAAGCAGCAGTGGGAAGCTCTTTCCCTGGATATTCCCCACTGTGCTCTCCGGTGCCGCGCTGCGGCAATGAGCCCAGCGTGAGCTTCGGGGCAGCGGGTTTTGTGAGACGCTGGTTTTCACAGGTTACCTGCGAACTGGTAGTGAAATGGGGGTCTTTGCGAACAGAATGTGAGCATTGCTTTCAGATAACTTTGGGGGGGAAAAAAAATCCAAAATCCCCGTGCAAAAAAAGTACAGTGTTGTTGCCTGTGCTGTTATTACTACTAGGTAGTTTGATATTGAACTCTGATCATTTAAGGCTCAGGTATTTGACATACAGCGTCTAAAAGGGAGTTGTTGATAGGAGGTAGATATTTCTACCTGTCTGGGTATTTAGAGGTCCATTCACTATCACCCACTACAGCTGATGCTTTGTAATTTTTTCCCCTTATTTATTGTTATTTCTTTGCTAGTCTCTCATTTGGAAATGCAATATCCCTGCTTGTGTCTCTCTTTTTCTGGAAGAAGCTGAAGCTAATGATTCTGGCAGAGAGAGTAGCCAAAATGCTGGAGTGAGCACTTGCAAAGGAGAAAAACAACAACTTGGGTGTTTGGATTCCAAAAGTGCTACCGCAGTGATTAAAAAATAAAATAAAAAGCCCAAGCCCTTCATTTGATCTGAAACATGAATACAAGTTCATTTTGAGTTTACAAAGCTGAGAACACTGGCATCCTTCAAACGCCTTTGGAAAAGGAGCCAATTCAAACTTCCTGAGAGCGAAGTTTGTGGGAAGTGGCTTAACATATTGGAGAAGCGTTTTGAACTCCAGACAGAATAAGGTATTATGAACAAAGATGAACCTTAAGCTTAGCAAAGAAAACTACAAATTGTGAAACATTTGGTGTCTGGTTTGCCACACGCCACGGTTGCTGCAATGTGTGCTGCTCTTAACAACAACCTCCTTGTGGGCAATGCCTCATTAAACACATTTTTCCCGTGGGCAAATAAGGAAATGGGAAAGAGTTTTCAAACATTGTAGTCAAACATTCATCTTTATAGACTCTTTGGAACAAAGTAAACTCTAAAGATTGCCCCGATCAACCTTAGTCTAAAAAGAAAAAAGGCCAGATGTGTCCTTGGAGCCTTCCCCGGAGCGACATAGAGGCCCTTGTGTGTGAGCTCCGCTCCGTGGGACGCGAGCGGGTGCAGAGCTGAGGAGCAGGGCAGGCCCGAGGAGCCTTTTGTCCCCAAGCAAGCACGACGTGAGCAGCCAGGGTGCCGTCCGTCAGGTGGCCGCTTTGTAGTCTCACACCTTCCTTTTTTCTGCTTTTCTTAAAGCCTTGTCTTTGATTTCTGGTGGTATAAATCAGGTGTGAATTCTGTCAGGTTGGAAGCAGATATTCTGACCGTGGAGCTGCTGCTGGGAGGCTGCAGGTGACCTGTTGCTATGTGTTTCGGTGCAAAGACAGGCTGCCTTTCCACATTAGATTTAAGTGGCTAATATTTTAAAATGTATTTTAAAAACATACTTTGGGATGAAGTCTTGGTGTCTGTTCCAAAACCAAATAATTGTTAAATGTGCTACAGTTCCCAGATTTCTGTGCCTGTGTAGGTGCACAAGCTTCTCTAGTATAAGTAATTTCTCTAGCATAATTATTTTTGAATACTGATGAGCCTTAATTCGTCAGGTTCATCCCCAGAATTGCTGTCAGCTCCTATTTGGTGTCTGGCACAAGGCCAGGGACGGTGCCAACCATGGATGCCGGTCTCTGTGCAGCAAAGAAAGTGGGGAAAGATGTGGGGACAAGCGGGGGCTGCTGAGGGTGCAAGGAAAGAGAATAATTTCTGCTGTGACTTCCTGACACTCCTTTGGCTCTCCCATCTCTGAGACATGTCTGGTTCTTTGGATACTGCTGGTTCAGAAGCTGAATCCCTGTCTTGCTAGCGGGGTGTTTGGTATTCAGAGCTGCAAACGACGTTTGTGAATTGCTTTTTGCACCATTCACCTGTCTACAAAAGCTTCTAAAAGTGACAGGTACAAGCAAGTACCTCATAAATAGAAAGAATATTGATTTAAGTGTTCAGAACTGCAGCATACGCAGTACTGAAATAGTTTTCTGTGTTGGCTGTATCAAAAGATCTAAAAGTAAAAGCATGTGAGAAAGCTAGAATGCTTTTAGATTTGGAAAATGTAAGTTGTTTGGTTGAAAGGTTGTTGGGGTTTTGTTTTTCATTTTGTGCTTTAAATACAAAAGACGGAGAAAAAAAATGTAACTGTATCTCCTTTCCTGTGGTGACGGCAGCAGACAGTAGCAGGACATGAAATCCCAATTTCTCAGCTCGCTAAATGAGAGGAGGACTCTGATATCATGAACGAGAACCAAATGCTCTGCTAGTGGGCGAGCTGGATGACCAGCAGGTTAAACACCACGAGCCTCGGTGTGCTTCGCCCTCCACGTTGTGCTTTGTTCAGAATCAGAGCTGTACCAGAGCTTTGGCTTCTTGCTTTACTAAAGCTCCGGTTGGTCATTTTGTACTCAAAACTGTTCAGAAGACTGCTTTTTTAAATTTTTTTATTCCACCCCCACCCCAGCCACTTGCTCCTATCATGTTGTCGTTCTACCAGCTTCACTGAAGCTCAGTGTTGTTGTATGGAGAAAAGAAAAATCAGATAATGGTATTTTGTACTCTAATATTTAATGGATGCAAAGGGAAGATTTACCCTTGTTTTTCTAACTCCCTCTACAAAAGTTCTTAAAACAAGCAAGCCCTTTCCAGCACCTCCTCTACTGAAAGCAGTGCGAGTGTGTTCTGTTGCTTTTCATGGAACAGAATTTATGAGGCTTTGAACACGGGGAAGCTTTACTGGAAGGATATCAAAGCGTTCCGGAACTTTGTTTTCGAGCCGTGGTGTAAAGGCCCTTCATGGATATTGAGCAAGGGACTACAGCAGTCCCTACTGCATCAGGGTATCCGTAGTGCTCCTCATCGGCTTCCCAGAATTACTTAATCAGGATCTGAAGTTACAGCTTAGCAGTCCTGAAAAATCTGTTGTGGCAATGTCGCCTCAACGCGCAGCGCTTTGGCTTAGCTGTCTGTTGTTTGACCGGTTTCTTAACAGAAACAGGAAAGAAACTGCACAGAAAACGGGAATTTTCCAAAACGGGATGTTCCTTGAGGCCGGGCCGCGGGTGAGCACGGATGTTCCAGCGGTGCTCCCGTTGCCAAACCCCGCTGAGGGCCAGGGCAAGGCCTGGCGGCCGCATCTTTCACCTCCCAGGGAAACCCTTCCCTCGGCGTGGCCGGAGCCTGCGGGCTAGGGCTTCAGTGCGCGTCTCCTGCGAGGAGGGACACGGCTCGCGGGCTGCCTCCGTGTCCCTGATACCCGTGAGCTCAGCCCAGCGCCGCGGGAGCGGGGACCGCTGTGGCCTCGCCGCCGCCACTGCCTGCTGGCACGGCCTGGCGCCCCAGGGACCGAGCTCAGCCCTTCAGAAAATCGACTGCACGTTCGAAGGCGGACTCGGAATCCAGGAGCTCCAAGTCAGAAGGATCTGAGCAAGAGCTGGTTGTGTGGGTGAGGCACGAGGCTTCATTTGAAGTGCAGTGAATGCTGCAGACTGAAAGGTCGGGGTCTGGCTCTGCAGCCAAACACAACAAACGAGGCACAAAAAGGCCAAAGAAAGAACAACGGGAGAAAAGGGATATTTTACAGTTATTTTTTGTGTTAAAAACTAGTGCATGTACATGCAAAAATATTTCACTAGGAGAACAGTACTGAAATATTCCTAATCCTGGCTGTTACACATTCTCATAGGTGGAAGGGGCTGGGCTGTCCTAAACAGCAATGATCCCAGCTCGTCCCTGTGACACCAGGTCTTGAACGCAGTAAGCAGGAGGCGTTGCCACTCGAAGGCCTCAGTGGGTCCCGTGAGGTCAAAGCCTTTGTAGTCGGATATTTTTTTCCTGCTGTGAAATATGTATGCCCAAACTTACCTGGTCTAACACTTTACTCCCTGGTCGACGATGCAGCACCTAGGCCACACTGTTGAGAAAGGTACAGCAAAACTGATTTCTGCTTCCACTATTCTGCCCCAAAAAGTGATGTCTTCTATTGAACCTGCAGGAAGCCACAAAACCCTCTCCAGTGGCGCTGTGCCCTGATTGCCACAGCCTCTGTGTACACAAGCTACTGCTGGGACTTCCCCTGCACACTGTTTGTCTAGCTCTGGTCTGTCTTTGCCCACGGTCGGCCTTCTCTGGTGTTATGAGCTTCATGACTGAGGTAGATATTTTGAGCAATAAATCCTGCTGAAGAGCATCACTTCCCAAAAAGCCTAGTGAGGCTGAGTGGGAAAGGGCAGCCAAGTGCCAACACAAATACCATTTGAAAAGCTGGGGCTTGCAAAGGACTGAAATACAGGGTTGTAACAGCATTTGTAAACAGAACTGCAACGGCAGACATTTCTTTTGGGAAGGCTTCCTACTCAGTACCACCCGTGACGGGCTGACTGCTTGGTCTGCTTTTTATTTGGCCTTGACTGTCCATGACAGTGTAGCCGGTTCCCAGTGGTTCATTGCAGCTATGCTGCTTTTAGCCTTTAGTGACTGAAGTTGGAGCTTGTCTAGTTCTCCCACTGCACAGGCTGACTGAACAAAGCGCCAGTTCAGTGGCAGAACTGGCCAAAGAAGAGCCCGCAGGCTGGAGTTGTAGCCTCTAGGGCCAGGCTGATCAGTAATAAAGGACCATATAGCCCTGTAGGAAAGCTGCAAGTGGGAGCCGAGATATGTGGAGTCTAGTCTAAGCACTTCCTGTTAAATTGATGCTGGATTAAAAAACCATCCTCAAATGTGTCAGTTTTCAGCTGTTTTTTTTCCCCTTATCCTTTTTTGATGAGGCATGCTTCCAAGTTAATTATTTGTATGGATTTCAAAGCATATGGCCTATTCTTTATAGTTTTGCTGGTTTGCTTGACTTTATAAAAATCATTAGTACTTTCATATTTTGTACTGTGAGTAAATGTAAGCACTAACTATAATTAAATGCTGGAGGAAATGCTGCATGCACTGCTGGTTTGTGCAACGCTCTTATTATACAAACTTTGCATTTCTTTTCCGTAGGTGCACATAAGATTTCATCACTTAAGTTTTCTTTTTTTTTTTTTTAAAGAACTTGTACACATTTTAAAAATAATTCTATACTTTATTTTGTAATTCTGCATTTTATGCTGCAGGGGTGCCTTGCTCTCAGCTGCAGTAACAGAACGTGCTCTAATGCCCCCTGTCAATTCCTTGATCCTGGTTTCTCTTTTCTTGGGCATCTGACTATGAGGGCCTAGAATAATTAGTAGTAGAGAAAACCAAGACAGTAGAAGTGACTGGAGTTTCCTAAAATATTGCTCAGGTATGCAATGCATTTAATGGTCTGGCTGCAGTAGGAAGAAAAGCTGTGAGGATTTATAATGTTTAGGTGAGGCCGCAGAGCGGGGCAGTGCGGGGGCTGCAGCCCCGCGGAGTAGAGAGGCGCTCGAGGCCCCCAGAGCGGCTCTCGCAGGGGCTCCTCGGGGGGCGGCTCAGCCTGTGTGGGGCTGGGAGCAGCCCCGAGGGCGCCCCACCTCACGCAGTGGGATGGACGGGTGGGGAGAGCGCCTGGGGCCGGCCGGGGCGCTGGCTGCCGGACGGGTCCGCACATCGCGGGGGCTCAGACCCTGTTTCCTTGTTTCACAGAGGATTAAAGGATCACTTTCCAGTCGCTGTGAACTGCCCACAGGCTCCAGGCATGGCTTTATCCAGCTCTCTGATCTGAAAATCCTGCCCCTTCTGGACTGCCTTCTAGAAGCTTAGATGTTGGTAAGTAGACCATAAAATTACTGGTAAACTGAGTTCTCCGTATGGACAAGGGTTTAATAGCCTTTATCTTGTCTGCTTTCACTGTTGTTCAAGTCCCATGTAAAATAGCTCCACGTGTTGAAGCAGGTTTCTGCAGCGGGTTTTAAGTATAGATATCTTCCTTCATCTAGCCTGGAGCTAGACAAAGCTACCATGCTATTCTGTAAAGTACTGACAATGGACTTAATATGAATAAAGCATGTTCATAGTATATTTCATTTATCTCTCATTAATACTAAGAATTGATTAACAAGACTTATACAAAGGATATCAGAATAAAATGTTGGAATAGTGCTCATTTTCCTTTGTTAGGGTTAACAGACCATAAGAGAAAGAGCCCCTAGAGCAGTAGGTGCCACAGAGGGTAGCAGTGAGGCCTGGTCTGCAACAGTCCTTATTGCTGAATTCAGGACTCAAGCTTCGTTAGGGGAGTTTTGCTTTTCCTAATTGTGTGCCAGACTTTGGCAGTTGTTTGACTGACAAATCAACCTAATTGTTTGACAAAAAAAACTCAATAAACAGTAATATTCAAATGCTGTACCTAAAGATGATGAGTAATTATTCTGTGCTCACCTCTTGCTTTTTGACAACTAACTGAAGTTCTGAGCAATGCGTTTTTGGTCAAACAAGATAGAAATTGATGTTAAAACCTGTAGCAGTATTTTCATCATAGCTGCATTTCCACAAAAAGCACAAATAAAAAAAAAAAAAAAACTTGACTTTAATATTCAGAAATAACAATGTTTATCAGTTACATTTATCCAGAGAAATGCTTAGCACCACATTAGGTATTCTGGCTAACAGGACACTGTCTTTGCAGATTATTCAAGCCACTGACCCTTCTTACTGTATGTCAGTCATGTCTCCATACAACAATCTTATCAGAAATAGCTAGTTATCTTATAAGAATGTCATCAGTCACGTTAAACATTAAATGGGCTTTCTAGACACTGTTGCAGGGTGTAATGAGCCTTCTGGGAACCTGGGCCACTAGTAACTCTAGCAGTGTTGTTAAATTCGAGTTTCTTGTTTTCTTGTGTTATTACATGTTACTGAAACAGAAAAGAGGAGGTAATTTTTGTTTGGACAAACAGAGGCTCTATAATGCATCATGGTTGTATTTCTTTAGAACATTTATTATAAATAGTTTGTTATTTCTGATGTGGTTCAAAATAGAAGTTATTGTTAAGTAAGGAGATGGTAGGAGAAGGATGGGAAATAGCACTGACTTATTTACTCTCCTTGCAGTTATAAAAACACTGGATAAAAAAAGTGCAACGTCTCTGGGAAGAGCACTCAGTTGTCTGTGGCTGAGTTTTTCTCTGTTTCTAATTGTTGTCCAGACTTAAATTTAGAAATAGATTCATGCCAGATCTTTTCAGTGCACATTTATCATTCTAAAGAGTCATGCTGCTGATGCTAATGTGATCCTCTTGAACAGGGCAGTTGTATAAGTCTGCTCTACAGAGAAGTCTCAGATAAAGATCCCACAGTGGAGGAGCAGCCAAACATATTTAGGCCTGAGCATGAGCCTACAGTAGGCTCATGCTCATGAGAAGCTGCAGTACTCGCTCAAAGGGCAGCTGGCAACTGAATGGGGAGCATCTCCCTTCTCTGCACTTCCCTCTCGGCTGGGGTGGCCCTTCCTCCCAGTTATTTTTAAAAAATGAGAATGTTTAATCAGTTATACACCATGATCTTGCCCCTACAGTTAGTATAGTAAAAAAGGCTGGCACAGCACTGAATATATGTGCTGGAAATAAATATTGATATTATCACAGTGCTCAGCTAGCCTACATACACGAGACTACATACACGAGACTACGTAGATGAAGCAGCAGCAGCAAAGGTAAGGCACAAATTAAGTTAACAAACTTAATTTGTTAATTAAGTTAATTAAGGGGGGGAAAAAAAACATTGAAAGAGAGTGGTCATTGAAAAACTTGAACAAGTATCAGCAACAGCCTCTGTGCCCCAATTTGTAATGAAGATGTCAAATCCCAGAAGACTGAGGGTTATGCACTGCTTATAGCCATCAAAAAAACCAACAGGCCCTAGAAATGTGTGCCATTTATTACTGTTTGAATGACTGACAGGTTTCTTTGGGCTTTGTGTAACTTGGTCATATCCAACGACTCACCTAGATGAAAAGATAACTGACAGGTCAGCTCGTAAACCAGTGCAAGTGCAAGCAAGGCTACGCAGTGCTTACCTCAACATAATAATTAGCTTTTGGAAACAGGCTAGTCCAGTGTCCACCGCACAACCACCAGGCTCTCACAGCGATCATGTTTCCTGCATGGACCATCACTGAGGTTTGATTGGAAAAGGAGCCTAGTAAAACTATTCTGCCCGTTACAGGGGCTTTATGTATAGAGATATTTTCCATCAGCATCTCAGAGCACTGGAACACCTTGTACCAATTTCAAACTGAACGTGAGTCCTGACATTGTAATGCATAGGTTAGGATGCTTCTCTCTAAAGCGGGTTGTCTAGGAATGGAAAAAGGGAGAAATCCAGCAATGTTTCTTTATGGAAAGCATTCAACTGAGAGAAGACTAGCCAAATACGGAAAAGATTCTTTTCTTTTCCAGCTACTGTTGTTGAGTCCAGCTCAGTATCATTACTTTGCCTTGCTTGGGAAAGGGTCAGTTATTTTTAATCTTCTTAACATACTGTAGAAAATAGTTTTATTATTTCAAATGGTTTTCCAAATGCAAAAAGGAACTAACAGCCCCTTTATCCTGCTACCCTTGTGATAAGGTATTCAAACCTGAACAGCAGTCAGGAGCTCAGAAATATAATTTGGAGAGAACGTATTGAAGGACAAAAAGAGCAGCGAGTGCTACTGCCTCCGTCAAGGGCCTGCAGCACAGGCTGGGCTGACACAAACCAGGTGAGGCAACAAGAGCCCTCAGAAGGGAGCCACTTTTGTGCCCTTTTGTACAATGCATTGATCTTTGCTACTTTTTGTGTAAGCAAAACATAATATTGTGCTCATTAAAACCCCTTCAGTTATTTTTTTCTAATCAGCTCAACACTATTCTGCTCTTCCTGAGATAAATATGTAGTACTTTGCCTAATGGAATTCAGGACTAGTTTTTTTACCCTGTTTCATGAACCAGGCTGTACTAAATCAACTAGCATATATTTTGTAGTTTGATTTTACATCCTGGCACCTCTGCTTGTTTGGATATTTTTTGAAAATTATTCACCAGTTCAACAACTGATAGGAATCCACCTGGGAAAGTTCTCGCCTGGCACACAGTGGCTGTGGGATACCTCTTCCATCGGTCAGCCTGCATCTCCCAGCGGATTTTGGCTGACGACTTCCCTTGCTGTCTCCCTGGTGTTTGTGGCACCTTCCTTTCTTGTTGCGGCTTCTCTTTCAGAAAGCTCTAAGTGAAGGAATACACTCCTAGCTCTATCACCCTGACTCATGAGGGCACGCTGGTCCATGGTGCAAGACTGTTTTCTCCATCTAGGAAGGAGGCTTTGCAGCTGGATTTCCTTACCTGTTCCAGCATATTCTGAGCTCAGGTGCTGAAGAAACCCCCCTTGCACAAAGCCGGGAGCCTTTCTGTGAGGGGAACTGAACGCATCACACTCCCGGCCTCAACAGCTGCTCCTGCCACAAGATTCCTGTACAAAAAGTAAGCAAATAAAGTTGTCTCTCAATAGAAAATAGCAAAGCTGGGAGCTCATGAAATCTTGAGCAGGTAGTGCCTGCTGAGCTCAAACAGTTGAGCAAAGGAGGGTACTGGAGCACAGTTCTAGGTACATACAATACCTACATATTCTTATGGGAGGGAAATAGCTCACATAGCAATTGGGCTTCAATCGATGATGTGTGTGTGTGTGTGCAAACCAGTATGAAAGGCATACATATTTTTATTAAAAAGCTACAGCTTTCTAAAGCATAACTGACTGAATCAGCAATTCAGAGCTCTATATTTCTGCTGCTGTTTGCTAAGGTACTACTATCCATCTGCCCTGTTTCACAGCAGGTGCTGTGATTCTTGTAGAAGCAGTAACCAGAAGGATAGTTGTTGTAGCGATAAGGAGCATTTCCTGAGATTGTTTGTAACACTGCAGGGGAAAATAAAAACAAACAAAAATCCTGCTCACTGTTAATAAATGGCACAAATACTGTATCTATCTGACACCTCAGGGTTGTTTTTAAATGGACACTGAGGGTCCAGAATCCCCTTTTCATACTTTTTTTCTGCTCATCTTGCTCATTCTTACCCCTTCTGCTGCCTTAGAAGACTGTGTCTGCAGGAGGACAGCCCAGCCAGCGCTGTGGGCAGTGCCTTGGAGCCTGAACTGAGCTGTGCAAGGTAACTATCCCTAGATAAGCATCACCTATGCACACAATCATGAGTATTGCAATAGCTGGACTCAACAGAATTGAGGGAATACTATTAACATAACAGTAGCTTTAATACCAAATTAAAATTGAAAAGCACTTTTTTCCTCTGTTCAAGAAAAACATTTTCTTTCTCTTGAATAAAGCCTAGAAGCATACCTCTAAGTTAATGCATATTCCCAAATTGAAATATACATTTTTACATTCTATATTCACAAATACATCATTTACATTGCATAGGTCTCATCTTCCTGAAATAGTCAGTAGGGATTAAACACATGACATTAAACTGAGGCAGGGATACAGGCCTAGAGCCGCTGAGGGCTGCAGCACATACGTATCCTCTTTGATGTTCTGCTGTCTACTAACTGCTTTGCTCCCGCGATACCTCCTGCTTCACCTAACACTGAGACAAGAAGCTGCTTTGCAAAGGGAATTCCAAAATCAGCAAAGGAAAAAAACAGCTAATTTAGCTAACTGGTACACGCTGTCAGAAGACAGAGCGCCTACTTAATTCAGTATTTTCTACTGGGCACAGTTTTGTGTTTTGCTCCCTCCACTCCTGCCTGCATGGCAGGAGCTCAGTTTCTTATAAGGAAAAAATAACAGGGAGCAGAATCAGCTTTATTACAACTACCTCCACCCCTGAAGTCACCTACCTGGTGTCCTCAACACTCAGATTAATGGGAAATATCTATTTCTCATTCTGTCCTGTTTATCTGAGTACAAGAGCTTTTACTCAGGGAAGGTGAATTTTACAAAGATACTGGCTGAAATGATAGTTTTGAAGAATTTTTTTTTTTAATGCTGTTCACCAAAAATGATAGATATTTGGACTCTTATAGAGCCAGTCTGTGGTTATGGCATTCTGAGACTTGGGTTACAAAGGGATTTTTCATTTCCTGCAAATTTCTTTATACTGTTATTGAGTGTGTTCAATTTTTACAGGTATTGGCAAAAGAATTATGGCTTATCTGAAAATAATTTTTCAAGAACTCTTTTTTTAAATGTTTAAAAAGAGAGGGAAACAAGCCTTCTTAGTTACCTCAAGTGAAAGGGAATTCAATCACTTGAATCCATAATCACAATTTTCAAACGTCTGCATTACTGTGCTTTATTCTAGATCCTGAAATACGTAAGTCTTACCCCTCCTCTCCAAAGCTTTCCTCTCATTCTTGGCTTTCACATATTTCCAAACACACTGCACTTTGCACAGCGCTGAATTTCTCTAGGGCAGCATGGAAAAAACAGCAGCTAAAGAGCTGAATTGCAAATTAGGTAGCATATAGCCATGATGGCTGAGATTATGAAACCAGCAGAGATGTAGACACATCACCCACTCTTACTATGTGTTTAGATATCCAGGAGTCAACACACACCTGTATTTCTGCTAGTAATGCTAAAATGATGACTGAAGATAGTCCCTAACTGAGCACAGCCCAGAGCAGTGATGGAGTGAGCGAGCTGCAAAGCGTCCTGACTGTTTCACTTAGCAGGGGCCCTGGGATTCACAAACGGGCTTCCCTGAATCTCACACCCGGAGCTGGCGGCCGGGAAGGGCAGCGGTGCCAGGCCTTGTTCCTGCTCCCCACACTAAATCTATCACTTCAGTTACTGTTTAGTTTGAGACATGAGAACCAGAGACCGCTATTCTCCGTCCCAGACGGATGTCAAGCCGCAAGCTAGTAAATTGCCACCTACCTTCTCATGCTCGTCCCGGGCCTTAGTGCAGGATGCAGCGTTCCCAGCCCGCACGTTGGCACCAGTCCGAGCCCTGGAGCAGGGCAGAGGGCCGCCCGGCAGCCCCTTTCCCTGGGCCACGTTGGTGGCTTTGGAGGCCCTGCACCAGCCTGCTGGGCAGGCTGCTCAAAAGGCTGCTACACAAAGAACACATTTTCAGTCCTCCTTCCAAAGAAAGGTCGTAGTTAGTCTACAAAGAGAGGCTTCTAGGCTGGGAATCCTATGTGAAAAGAGAGGCCTAAGCCCAGGAGACAGGAAAGACATAAATGAGGACGACTGTAATTAGTTTGCAGATTTCACTTATGTCACCCATGGGGAGAGTCTCTCCCTAACAGATCTGAGGTTAAGCCTGGAAGCCTAAAAAGGCCAGATGTCAAATTTTCTACCTAAATTATGAGAGCAATTCTTATGTGCCAAGAAAATAGTTAGCACTTATTTTCCTCAAAGGCACACAAGCGCTATGCCAGTGGTGTTTTTTTTTTCCCATGTTTATGAATATTTTAATTCACTTATTCATGTGCTAAAGTTTAAAAATGAAATCTTAGGCACAGGCTGCTGGCCATCAGGGATCTTTAAGCCTCTTCAAGAATAAAAAAAAAAAAAGCTAGAGACTCGAAATGCCTACAGCAAAACCATATATTAAGCTTAGTCCAAACAATATATTATGGCAGAGAGATGCAGAAACTCTGAAGCTTTAACAGCAAATGAAATTAGCATTTTTTTTTTTTTCTCTAGCTGCATTTTACAACAGCAGCTCTTTACATTCTGGCAATTTTGTTTAGAAATGTTAGCTATACAGCTCGATAGTTATTCTAGAAAAGGAAAGCTCTTTGAAATGATATCATCACCAAAATTATACAATAAATACAAATGAAAGAAAAATAAATGAGCTTACTACTTCAAATAGAACATAGAAGAGAGCTCCTTTTAATGCCTTTGTTACTGACACACGTGGCAGGGAGAGAGATCACATAAACAAGGGCATTTGAGCAAAAAATAGTGATACATATTTTGCTGCCACACAGCAGGTTTTTTATTTACTGACAGTATGGGTGTCAAGAGCACAAACGAGATGCCAGCGCTGCAACTACTTGTCAGCCCCTATACAATGGACAGCCAGTGCACCATGTACTTTACCACAGGCACATTCATATTTTCCCCTCTCTCTCTCTCAAAAAAAAAAAAAAAAAATGGACAGGCACACAGTAAAATAATAATAACAATTAAAAAGCAGAGACTATATTTGAAATAAGAAAAAAAAAAAAATACTCCAGTACCACCACTCTTGGCTCAAATAATTAGCCAATAATTGGTACTTTACCTCTAAGAAAAGTTGATTTAAAAAGTCCAGCTACAGTCCTAATTAGATTTTCATTTCCCCTGAGGCACAGATATAACAGCAGGCAGTTTCTCTACTCACAAATCAAGCTAATTCTCTGGACTGAAATGCTCCCTCTCTCAAATGCTTCCTAAGGCGGCATTAAAAGTCTTCTCTGCTTCTTGCCTATCTCCTTGTTTGTTTGGTGCATGCTCCCAGCTGCAGGGTCCCAGCCTCTCCCGTGCCTGCATTTAATTGCTGCCTCATTTGCAAGAAAGATGGTGAGCAAACACATATATGCGTGATAATGTGTTAATATTAACCTGTAGAATTCAACAGATGTAAAAACATGCAGCTATTGAAAACATCATTAGACATTTATCTGGTTATAAACACATCCATAATGTGGTCTATTGTAAATGATCTACTAGAACTATAATTCAATATGCGTAATTCACACTTACCTGCAGGAAAGGGGCCTCCTTTGTACGCTGGCACTTTCAGCTGAACTGGCCACCTGCAACCACTGGTCCCAGCTGAAAGGCAGCATCAGAACTGCAGACTCTGAGGCACACTGCACTCTGCGGAAGCTGAAAAGGAACAAACTTGCCCAAGACTTTAGCACCTTTTGAGAAATGATGGTTAGCGATCTTGTCTTCTTGTTCACATGGGTGTTATCGCCTCCATTATGACTTCAGGTTTGCCCAGATAGGAAGGCAGCAAATAGGAATATACTTCCCAGCAGAGAACAGAGTCCAGCTGCAGTGGAAGCAGGAACACTTCTCCTCAGACAGTGCAGCCAGGACCTGTGCTAGGTTGCCTCCAGGAAAGGAGGTGGAAGAGAGGTTCTCATGCAGGCAACTAAATGCAACCTGGGGAGTGGAAAAAGGATGGGTAAGACAGAGAGACTGAATGCATAGTTAGAGGCAGCTTCCTAAAATACTTCCCAGCTACTTATGTGTTAGAAAAGCAGGTCCTAAGGTTTCCAGGGCACATCAAGGCTCACAATATAGCGAGCTGCAGCACTGGGGAGCTCATAATGTGCATGGCAGGAGATATAGGCACAGTACTAGTTTTGTGTAAGGAACGAGTATGTGGCTTAGACAACTCTGACTCTTAGCCTGTATAGTTTACACTAGGATTGAGAGCAGAGCTTAGGGTACAATGTTGAAAGAAAGTGTTTCTGATGATCAAAGCCTACTTTAATTTGGGGTGGAGTCATCCACAGACAAGCCGCTGTAGGCAGGCAGGAAATGGATCAGAATTAATTTTTGTGTAGTCTCTTGAAGGACAGAGACTCTTCAGGAGGCCTCAGGACACTCACCCGTAAGTGGAGGAGGGATCTGGAACTCAGCAAGTTGGAGACATACCATTTTCAGACCTTTCTTTCCTCTCCATACGCAGGTGTGCAAGATGGAATTGATTCTGAGCTGGCATGGCCTTTCTTTCCTCTCTAAAGCTTCAAGTCAGTTGTCCAAGTTCCAAAACCCTTGTTTCAGAGAAAAGAGAAGTTATTTCCACTTTGCCTAAGTGTATTTATGATAATAAGTTTAGTTATACTTCTTTGTGAGTGTAAATAGTAGGACTTGCCAGCACAGAAAAGGCTGGAAATGGTTGGTTGGAACAAGCAGGCACACATGAGCTCCCCAGCACATCTCTACCACCATGCATCTAGCCCTGCCATCTGTCTCTCTGCTGTTCCAATAAAGAGATTATCTTGAGTGACCAAAACGTACAGCTGTTTGTGAAGCAACAACATACACAAATTATTTTTAGTTCAAACATGTGGCATTACTCGCTGTGCAGCTGCTTTCATGCATTAATGCATTGTGATACAAAGCCCTAACTGCAAGAACCCAAGTTAATTGCAAGCAATGAGACATTTTGGATGGAAAACCTCTTTTGGCTACACTGGAATTGAATTGTTGACTTTTTAAGCTAAGAGAGATATGAATCATGGAAAATATTTCATTCTTAACCCCTCAAAGTACCCAATATTCCTGAAGTAATGCAAAATGCAGTTGTGTGTTGGCTTAGAAATTACAACCGCTCTGCCAAAGGTTAATTTAGACTGTTCATCCAAGATTAGTTGCAAGTTTTTTAAAGTGTAAATAAAATCTTGTTCCTAAACAGCACAGGTTTTCAAAGCAGGGAGTATAACCCTCCGCCTATAAAAGGAAAAGATTTAAAGCAGAAATGGGACATTTGACTTCTGCATATTTGGAACATTTAATCACCCTCTTGGTTGTATGGAATAAGTTAGACTGGCAGCTTTTTCTTCAGCTCTTTCATGAAAGTTCTTCTCTTTAATAGGGCCTTAATGCTTTGTAGGATGATTTAGAGTTCAGTCCTGCATCTTTAGCAGACAATTGTAGAACTCCTCTTTATTTCAGTAAGGAAGAGGCTCAAAGATTTTAAGTGCCTAAATCTTTGTACTGTAATTTTTTTTCTCCTGCTTTGCACAATACTATTTATCTCGGGTGCAGCATTCACATAGGATTTTAAGCAAATTATTGCATGCATACAGATAATACTATTAGAACTAGAAGGAGAATTTAGTTTCTTGCTCTGCTAGATGGAAAGGACTGAACAAAATTCTGCTATTTTTAACTTCATGCTTAGTGGGGGGGAAAGTTATAAAATGACTTTCTCAGTACTTATACTGGTATAGGAAAAGCAGCCAGGGAGGCAAAAAAACAAAAGTGATTTTTATGAGGCCTATGTCTCAGACAGACAAGCTTTGGCAGATTTAGCTGTGGCAGTTCAAGATGCTGGTGCTACTGAATCACCTCATACTGTCCCTTTGCTGAAGGCAACTGCCCACGTCTAAAGAACACGCTCCCTGTCTGCTCACATAGTGCAATCTTAACACACATTGGCCTTCACTATCACTTCTAGTTAAATGTTAATGTTCCCAGTTATGGTGTTAAAACATAGGCATGCATGTTGTTCTGTTGTTCTTACTGTAGGTCTAATGTAGGACCTGAGAAAATCCAGCAAGGAAAACTGTGCCATCTCACTGCATTTTCACATTTTGATTCTGTCTTTGAAATTTCTGTGGACACACGTGGGAGCATCTGACACGAACAGCGAACAGCTTATTATTTACAATAAGATGTAAATTTAAAACTAGAGGCGATATTATAATATTTAATACTGTTCTTAATGTCATCAGACTCCCCAGAGCTGCGGATAGCGCCATTACGGAGGTGTGGGTGAATCCAGGACAAGCAGTAAACAATCTAGTCTCCTGTTCAGGATGTGTCAGTATTTTGGGCTAGGTGCATCCTTTGATTTGAATGCTTACCCAGTCCGAGAGGGTTTAGCTAGACGTGTGTCTTCCCTCAGCGTGGTGACCTGCTTGCAAGCTTACCTGTGGCTGACGTCTGGAAGAGCTGGGTGCTGTACTGCCTGCAGTCGAGAGCACGTCCACGGCCTCGAAGCCCTTCCATGCAGTAACTGGGCCTCTCCCCAGGCTGGGCTGTTGCCATTCCCCGTCCCCGCGCAGGGACCGAGCGCCCACGCCTCGGTCCAGCAGGCAGAGCCCCTGGCGGGTCACAGCCGCACCGGTGTCACTAATGGGGGACCGTGTGGCACCGAGCAGGGAAAGCCGGGGCCGCTAGAGCAGGACTCTTCCAGCCACGGAGCTGCCCGCTGTCCAACGCCCACAGACTTGCCCTGTGTGCAGAGGCTGGCCCAGAGCCCCACCACCCTGGGCAGGGACCTGCCACCGCTGCTGCTTCGTGGAGGCCTCCCGGGGACCCCCCCTTGGCTCCTCTTTCTCCGAAGTCGCTCATCGTCGCTGGTGGTCTGCTCAGAAACACCCTGAAACAGGAAGCTCTGGAACAAAGAGCTCACTTCCACGGACGGATAGAGAGGGGCAATTAGACACTTACAGGGTTTGTCTTCTCTTACTGTTTTTTCAGGGCAGCCTGAATTTTTCATTGGAAAGCTAAATCAAGAGCTGTCTCTAGAAGCATTTATCATTGTTCCAGCAGCTGTAAATCAGAAATTGGAGTGGATAACCTTTGTGTGGCTACAAGCAAGAGTTCTTACATGGCCCATTCGGCATTTTTTAGACTAGTTGGAGAAAATAAGTGGCTCCTGCATTTGAGAAATATCAAATGATCTTTTTAAAGTTGCAGTGATAACACACATCACTTTACAGACCGGTATAAACAAAGCTATAAAGATATATTCCCTGAGTTGCCCCGCTGAAAGCACCATTATGTTGAACTTTTTATTCACATGAAGCAGCAGACAGCAGTGCATTACACCTCATCACAAACCTTGCTGAACCTGGTATAAAATACAAATAGTAATCATTAGCACACGTC
The DNA here is from genome assembly GCA_013398315.1 of Nothoprocta pentlandii. Classification (NCBI taxonomy): domain Eukaryota; kingdom Metazoa; phylum Chordata; class Aves; order Tinamiformes; family Tinamidae; genus Nothoprocta; species Nothoprocta pentlandii. Next base: position 2,935,046 of record VZSG01000016.1, on the reverse strand, counting down.
TCTCTCTAAGTTGCTCAGGTTTGTGTTATACCAACAAGTCCCTCATCTCTGTGATCTGACTTGATTTAAAAGAACTTTTGTAAATTAACTGAGAACCACTGACAGGGTGGACTAGCCTGCAGTCTCAGAAACACCCTTTCCACACAAGAAGTGGAGTAGCCTCATCATTGCCATAGAACTAGCCTCATTCTTCCCTAGATAAAAAGCTAGTGATTTGGTGACACACACGACACCCAGTTTCGTAAAGTTTATCACTTTTTCTTGATATTTGCTGCTAAAAGACCACTCTGGTACTAACATCATACCTATCAGTGTATTCCTTGTAGCTTCAGCCCCACTTTTTTTCTGGACATGGACTCCACTGCTTGTTTGGCATGTTGTGTTTAGCATGTGCTATGAATAAGAGCATCTCCTAGAAAGGGTTTAGGGCAATAATATGCTGACCAGACCCCTGAGCCCGTCACAAGCCACAGTCAAATTTCTTGCTGTTGGCAAAGGTCTCTCTAATGCCCCCAGGCCTCTCTCTGTTTGCCTACTGGATTGTGCTAGCAAGGAAAGCCGGTCAACAGCCGCCAGCCAGCTGGTAGAATAACTGTGACTGAGATGAGCCTGTGCACGCAAGGTCTGCTGGTGGCATCCCCTCTCCATGGCTGCACTGAAATATGCCAGAATACCGAGAGCTTGGAGGTAGAGCTAACCTAGCCCCTTGTAGTGACTTCTCCAGAGCTGGCATGCAAATATTTACGGTGTCTGTGTAGAGCTGTTACTATGGAGGAAAGACACGTATAAACAATTACCTACAGCACTCAGCCGGCTACCCCCGCTTCAGCAGGGACGTGTTCTCATCCACGCGCCAGCACTGGAAGATGCCCCTTGGACTGGAGGGATTGCCTGCTGCCCGCAGGCTCCTACATTCGGCAGTACAGAAAGGAGGGTGTATCTCCAAAGGGGGATTGCTGTCTTCTTCTCTAATAGCCTTGAATTAGCTAGGAAAGGTTCTGTTTCTGAAGAGACAGGCTACTGAGAATGTATTTTCAGATAACTACCTCTGATTGGGGTTCAGCAATTAGTAGGTGACTGCCAGGCAGAGCCAGGCATGTCTGAGCTCGATACAGATGCTAAAGTCAGTGCCTGCCCAGCTGGCTGCAACGTGCACAGGGTGTCAAACTTTTTGCTGGACTAGTAGTCCCTGTCCCTTGATGTTACTATTCTTAATAGCTTTGGCAAAGCCCTCAAGCCAGATGGGAAGGAAAGGTGAGAAGAGGAAACCGCTGCATTTCCACACTAACCGCCTTAAAAACATTCTCCTAAGAAACTGCCCTTGCTCAAGCTTTGTATCTGTCCAAGTTCTTCAAGGGTAGCAACACTACATTCTGTAAGCTATGATCAGGACTAGCAAATTGAGTTTAGAGCTGCCCTCAAGCATCTTTATTGACAGTAATACTGAATTATGCAGTGACAGCTGTTAGGTCAGCCAACGTGGTTAGCTGTCCATTGTGCCAAACACACAGTACAAAGTAGCCTAGTCTGTAATACTGCTTTTAAATAGTAAACTATAATAACCTCCCTTTCCTTCTGCCTTTCACATGTACAGGTATTTACCATCCAGGTAAATATCCTATCTCCCTTCTTAAAAGAAAATAAATAAATAAATAAGCTGCTGAACATCTTCAAATCCTTCTGTACCTTAAAATCTGTAGTGCATTTAATAGTGACCAAGCAGCTGTCCTCACAAGTACCTGGTAATGCTTCCATTAACCGAGCCCTCCTTCTGCTGTTTAAATAGATACAACTATTGTACTTTTATTTACAACTATCTGCAACTGCAACTATGTACTTTTATTTACAATTATTATTACTACTATTGTAATACTAGTGTATTGTTTAACTACAATTAGTTTTATTTATATGCTTTTGACACTACCTTTTCCCATGCTTATTTCCCTTACCTGTGGACTATAACACTTAAAAAGTGACAAAAATAGATCATAAAGAGAACTTCACTGTTGAAAAATCTGATTTGTCATCATTACTTTGGTACATCCAAAGCATGCACCAAAAGTAATGGGGGATATTAAAGAATAAGAGGCAATTATGTAAACTGGCGTAAAACTCATTAGCAAAGGAAATTTTCATGACCAGTTGCTGTGCAAGTATTGCCAAAACGTGCATTAAATAATTGATTCAGTTGTTAAATTTGTATTTTATGAGAGCGAGCCAGCTAACGTGGTTCAGGACAGGCCTAACACACACCATGCTTGGCCTCATCTTTTGTGTTAACTATTTTTGCCAGCTCTGAACTTAGCTGCATGATGTTGCATAGCAACAGGTTATGCTATTGTTTGTTTCTCTCCATTTTTAAATAGAGAAAACCTGCATAGTCTCTAGTATTCTCATTAAAGAGTCTTTCATCTGAAAATCTTTCCCATATTAAGATCACCATAAAAGACTCTTCCAGACCTGCATTAATGATATATTTCTTCTTACTGAACAACTGTTTCTCTATAGACCTGCAGTGTGCTTTGTGGTTTAGTACTTCCAACTATTTGGTCACCATGGCTGAAAAACCTCAAGTAGATGTCAGGTAAAGCTAAGATCTCTAAAAGTAAGTTCAGAAATTTTCTGAAGTTTTTGTACTTTACATAAATTTATTCTTATTCCTGTGACTGGCTGAAGATACAGGGTTCTGAAATCAAGCCTTGCTCACAAGGCTTTTCCCTCAGTGCTACATTGTACTGCTTGTTGTTTCCTACACAATGACAAGCTTCAGCAGTTTCCTACCTTCCAGGACTCTTCATTAGCTATTTATTCTCTTCGATTAACAGATGTCAAGCAGCAGCAAATTCCCCTTCTTTCAGCCATGCATCCTCCAGCAGGCAGGCACTACAGTTCTTCTGATCTCCTCCAGATTTAGAGGGAACACTACAGAAAGGAAAAATTACAATTCTAAAAGAGGACAACTCCTTGCTATATCCAGTCTCAATGGAAGTGGTTAAAGTTGTAGCTCCTACAGTAAGACCTGGTGCAAAGTAAGACTGGGCAAGTTGCCAGGGTTCAGGAGGGAAAAGGTTGGGGCATAAGCAAATGACTTCAGAGATTTTAAAGCTTAGATTTCAAGAACTAGCTACTGCTAGTAAAGGTCTTTGATATCTATATGTTACAGAGTTGTAAAGCTAAACATAGATTTTGACATTTACTCATACACCATCTTTGTTTCCAGCAGCTCTAATTGGACAGCTTGTTGGGAATGGTCTCTTGTATGCAGTCAAGATGCAGAAACAAAGTATCCTCATATTAAAGCTCTTACATATTCTCATCCTCAATTACACACCTTGGTACAAGTATGGTACATTACTAAGTTGACAAGAATAGACACTGGGATGCTATACAACGTAACTGAGCTTTACTCAGAATTTGAATGAATCAGATTTTCCAAATCAAGATGTTGAGTCAGACTTGGAAAAACTGAGTTTGTCCATCCCTGTTCTGATATAAGGCCTAAAACCAAAAAGATTTTTTAAACTCCGCCCTCCCTCTCTGTTTTGGCCTTAAAGATATTCTAATTAATGTTCTAGAGATTCTTATGGTATTGCTACCAACCAGTTTTAATCTTACTTTGAATCTTTTAATATTAGTGATACCCAAGAGAGTCAATATTTGCTGTGTGGGTTTTTGAGGCATCTTTGTGGCTTATTGCAGTTCTGCACAGCACAGCAGTGTGCATTCTCACCTTCATCCAATACAGCTTGCAGTGCCTGGTAAATGTATTTTTCTTGCCTGTGCTCGGATCTTGAACTGCTTTGATTGTTTTTGCTGATAAAAATCTGAATCTTAAAGTACAGTATAAAAATATATACAGAAATTTTACTTCTTCTATGTCCTTCACATTCACTTTAGAACTTGTGAGCAGGCAAATCCAAGGAAACAATTCTGCACACTCCTTAATCCATTTGACACATTTCTTCTTCAGAGGGAGATCTACTGCAGAAATGGCTACACCGTATCCTTCAGACAATAGTCCTGCTGGCCAGCTCAATATTTAGCAAAAATTAGCACATTTGCAGCCTGTATTTCTCACCCCTGTGTAGCCTGAATTGCCCCTTTTTTAGTACAGCATCTGCTGCTCACTGACTTGACAAGGTGGGGTGCAGATAACCCTGTGCAAGCATATTCGCTCCCTCCTGCACAGAGAAGTTTCCCTGCATTAGGCACATGAATCGTTTTGCAAAGTGAAGAGGTTGTTGAACTAGGAGATTTAGGCAATTGAGAAGGCATTCTCAAAAATCACCATTTTCATTAATTGAAAATTGCTTTAGGAGCATATAAAAAAAATCCCTTTCTTTCTCCACTCTTTTCAGTTGCTGTTAATCATACTGATACATGGTGTTTTGGAATACACTTTTCAGGCATGTAAGGAAAGGAGGACCAATGAGCTGATAATAGCTGATAATTTTCCAGGAGTAAAAGGAGGTTTTAGTCTTTAGGGGGATGTAAGATGAGGCACAGCATATTTCTACTGTAGTCCTGCAAGTTTTTACAGAACAGCTTACAAACTTGTTGACCTTTCCAAAGCACATCAGAGAGAGCAGCTTGCCTTCCTTCATCGCTAAGCCTGGTTTTCCAAGAGTTGTGCTCCTCCCTACCTTATATTCCCCTCTAAAAACATTCCTGTGCTTACAGAAGCTCCTTAGTACCAAGAAACTTGGTCTACATGACAGGTGGAGAATAGGGATCTTCAGCCTTTCAAAATTAACGCCTTTCTCCTCAGTTTCAAGGCCTATCTAGGCCTTAGTTTTAGTAAATTCCTGTAGCAGAGAGCATTTAAGAGAGTCTCTTCTTTTGTCTCTTTTGAAACAAAATCTAAACAGTGTTCCCATTTGGAAACTATTTTAACTTTATTTTAATTTGGAAACTATTTTAACTTTAACTTTAACTTTTTAACTTTTGGAAACTATTGTAACTTTAGAACTATTCTCAATACAATTTCATTTTTCTGGGAAATTAAATGGAAAAATCTCAACCATTTATCAAGTTGAGTGAAGCAGATTCATCAGGTGAAGGAAACAAGAAGGCCCAGAATTACCTGGCAGACTGATGATAAACTCTCCTTATTACCTGGAGTCCACGCTCTTGTTCTTGCACTTTTTATTCTAATCCAGGGAGAGCAGACCCGCCTTCTGCTTCTTCCCTTACAATCTTTCTGGGGATTTCCTCCAATTTCAGTACTTGTCTGTGATAATGTCTTCAACCGCCCTGTACTGCACGGAATTACAGAATCATTATGGTTGGAAAAGACCTTTGAGGACATTGAGTCCGAATGTAAGCCCATCAAGAGAATTACAACGTCCTTTCATTTCTTAAATGAAAGAACATTTCCTGTGTCTAAAAGGTAATTTTAGTGCATCTTCCCTGGGGGTTGATTTGCTTCTACAGAAGAGGAGTAATGAGGACATGTAGATAAGGAGCATAAAGTAAAAACAGGGAAAGACAGAACTGTTAATACTACACAGATTAAAATACTACTGTGGTGCTGAGAGAGTTAGCACATGTTGTTAGGAGAGCAGCACCATGAAACATGTCCGCTAGCAGAGCCCTGGGAACAGGCGAGGTGCTGAGGGCAGCTCCGAAGAGTCGGTCGGTGACCGAGTACGAGGCAAGCCCGGCTTCCCCGTGCTGGCAGAGCAGCGAGAGCAAGCAGCGCTCTCCTGTTGAGGGCAGTCGAAAAGAAACTCCGCTTAAGAACCAGACAGAAACGGAAAACCTGCTCCTGTTGAATTCCCTCAGAGCTTTGTGCCAGGAACCCAAACAGAGAAGGGTCTCGCAGGACTGTCTTGCCGGATTAAAACAGGCCATCCAGTGACAGCAGTCCCAAACCCAACATACTGAATGCCATGTCACAAACACTGATTGAATTGTGGTATCCTGACATATAAGGAGATCTTAGCCAAACACCGCTGAAACTTGTCATGCATGTCCAATCTAGCCATCAAGAACCTGTGACAGTCCCCACTGGCTTCAACAGGAAAAAGTCTTAATTGAGAGTGAGGACTAGGCTTAAGTTTTCCTCTGCCAACCACTTCCTGGGGAATTCACATGTACACGTGTTCAGCCTTTCAACATTCATCCACTCTCAGGGTTTACCTTTTGGCAATTATTTCCATAACCAGGTGACATCAGTGGAAATCCAGAGTGTAGTAACATGAATAATTCAAAACTGTAAAAGAGGGAAAGAACCACATAGATGTTTCTTATTCCAGTGACAAGGCACATTAACATTTTCCAGAAGAATTCACGTACACCCTCAATACAGTTTAACATGCCTATCAGGAACCTTCAATAAATATTACCACTTAATCTTTACCAGACTGTACATATAGTTCTCCCTGCCACAAATACTATTCCTTAAATAGAAGTCAAGCCTTATATTCTCAGAAGATGCTGAAAGCACCTACTTCTATCACACAAGATCTCATTTTGCCATATAGGCACCACAGACGTCAGGAAAAAATCACTGCTCTCCCGAGGTGCTGCCTGATTAGAGAGGTGCAGATTAACTACTGCTAGCAGCCCTCAGCTGGAGGATGCTCCGAGCACCAGCTGAGGTTTAACGGCATGAGGGCTCTGAGGGGACTCAGTAGCTGGGTCTGCCTGTTGTGCAGCGGGTACCACCTATTTGACGTACCAAGGCACACTGGCTGGCTAGAGCCTTCCAAATTGCAGGTTTCCTTAGCTGTAGATCACATCAAAATAGATTTGACAACTTAAAAAACAAACAAACAAAAAAAACCCACCAAACTAAAAATCTTTTAACTCCTCTACTTTTGGTATAGGTGACATACAAACTGGCTTAATGAATGCTGCTGTGCTTGGAGACTTGGAAACAGGAGAGTACTGGGAATATGCAGAGGGAAATGATACCTCTTTTGCCATATGCATGGCCTTAAGACTCCCTCTGGCACTATGTTCTTATGTAACTGTAGACAATATCCTTTTATATAAGAATGTAGTTGTAAAACTTTCATTTAACCCTCCGCCCCACCCCACGCACACATCTTTATTTCAGCGTTTCTTAATGCTGAGTCCCTGGTGTCTGACAGACATATACACAATGATTTATAGTCAAAGCCATGACCTTGGTCCTGCGGGCTGCTTAAACAGAAAAAGCCTGCATCCCCATAAAACCTAACAGAGCAATTCTTTAGGCTGCCCATAAAATATGCTCCACTACTTTCAGGATGAAGGTGTAGCACTATCAAGTTAGGTTTTCATGTATCGTTCCTGTGGGATATGATCCTCCTTTAATGGCACAGTGGCACAGCAGTGCAGCTTACACTGCCAGCAGAGCCGCCTCGCTTTTACCCGCACAGAGCTATTAACCTAAGGTAAACACAGAGCAGTGGCTCCACCATAGACTTGCAAGTATCCAACTATTTGTCACATCACGTTGACACAATTCTGCTATTGTAAGGTTGAACTGTGGAGTCTCAAATTGTCACTTGGTATAAAATCATTAATATAAGAGCGAACATACTGCAGAAAAATCAGAACACTTACACGTCAACACAAAAATCAGAGCTACTCACGTGTTTCTAAGAAACTGGAATTTGAGATTTCAGACTTAAGGAGCTGTTATTGTAGATTTTTTTCCTCCCCTCCAAGAAGTTGGGGGAGCTCTTCAGTTGAGTTGTTTGCATTAACTCGTGCACAAGCCTCTCCCTGGCTTCCTAGGAGCTGCATCCCCCAGCAGGCCAGATCTTCCCCGGGCAAAAGGGCGACTTCTCCAGCTGTGCTTGCAGTGCTGAAGACGTGCAATTGGGTGCAGCTTCTCTCCTTGCTTCCCCAGATCAACCCGAGTTTGGAGCCACTTTGAAAAAGCAGAGGGGTGGGCTGCTAGGGGCACCCCCCCGAGTTCTCTTTGCAAGCACAGGTCAGTACAACTGCCAACCCCCACGCCTGCCGCTGGAAACTCGGCTTATTTCTAGTGATTCTCTTCCATGTAAGACATGCAAAAAACAGAAGTTGGTCGTTTTTTTTGTTTGTTTGTTTTTCCCTGTCTATACAAGAGCTGCTTGCTGTAAGCATAATGATGAGAAAACACACACAAGTTAGCTGTTTACATATTTACCTTCATTTCAAAACAAATGCAAACTTTCTTCCCCCCCCGCCTCAGTGTTCCCTCAGTGCATTTAAACTAAGTTTTTGCTGTAACTTGTAGCAAAAGTGCTACATACTGAGCTTGAACAGGGGGTTGAGTAAGAAAAGCAGTTTTGCTAGACACTGTTCTAATCTGATGAATAGTACAGGGTCATCTCACAGGGAGTGACCAGGCAATATTTTTAATCCTCTGCTGTATAACTGAAATTGCTTACTGTGTATCCCCTTGTTTTTACAGCCTCATTGCAGAGGATAGGCCTGAAAGCAACAGAGTAAAAAAGAAAACCAAAAATATTGTTACTCTGAAATATGATTAATATATATTTTACTAATATTAACATTCTTTCATACACTCAGTGAATCAGACATTCTCAACTAATTTCTGGCTACGTATTCAATTCAGAGGCACAATCCTGAACACGTATAGTGCACAAAATAACTTGTCCTCACCCTCGATATCTCCTTTCCAGTTAAAATTGAAATCCACTGGTTGTTATTTCTGGCTTGCATCCTTTATGAGCCTTGTGTGCATCTATCACTAGGTGATAGTTAGGCTGTGCAACTAAAATAGCACTTGATATTGTGTTCAGGCACTCATTACCTTTCATGGGGAGATTAGCCCTGTATTTTTTAACTGAGAAGTATTCTTGTGGAAATCAATGGAAGAAGGTGGCTGCTTTCACAAAGAGGTCTGAAGCAATTACGCTGAAGTTCATACAGTTCAGCTATGTTTATAACCAAGAATATTCAAAACCAGCTAATTTTCTAATACAAAAATACAGAATTATTGTCATTTACTAACAACTCATACCGTGAGTCACCTGCAGGACCTGGTCCCAGACATGCCTGGAAGATGGAAATTGTAAATATAATTTAACTCACAAAACCAGAATCAGAATGTGCAGTGTGTACATTCTTGGCAGTTTGCCCATATAAGAGTTAAAAAAGGAAGAAGGTAGATTGCAGTTATGACTTTTCTTTCAAGGCAAGAATTCAAGTGGAATCATCTCTATATTTTTAAAACAGAACTATGAATATGCAATATCCAACCTAGAAGACCACAGAATTTCTCAAAAAGGAATGCAGGTAGACAGCAGCTTAGCAATAATCGAGCAGTCTATTCTAGCTGATCCAAAGCAAGCTTTATAGTCTGCTTTCTCCATTAAGACCCATCAGCTCCCCCCCTCCTTTTTTTTTTTTTTTTTTTTATGTGTAATTTTACTTCCCTTCAGTTAAAACAAAAGACTGCCAAAGAAAATTTATGATTTTATGTCGGTTTTATAAGCTGTGGAGAAATTCTAAGGTATTCTCCTGAGAAGAAATCCCTTCAAAGCCAAACAGTAGACAGCATTCACTACTTTCCAGATCCACGGTTTACTAAACCTTGATAAAAGAATCAGATAAAATGAATAATAGGAAAGAATAGGAAAGAATGAAAGAAATATATATGTCATACAAAATCGTATTTTATCACTTTTGGCACAGTAGGAGCTCCTTGATTCAGCTGAATCTATAAAGTTCAATAGCTCTGCATTGATATCCCCCAGGGCAGAGCTGGAGGCTGCATAAGCACTAGCCTGGGTAATTTCTTGAATGTAAATAAATAAAAAACATTGTCAATACAGAAAAATGAAAAGCAAAAACAGATAGTGTACAAGTCTACCAAAGATGCACTGGGGAGCACTGACCTTTTACAAGTGTTCTTCAAAGAAAACACACTGCTCTGGTATTCAGCGTTTATCTTAAAAGCAGACAGTAAGTGATGGCCAATCTACACTTTGGCTAGACAGAAGTCCAAATACTTTTGACTTTTCCTGCCTGGATGCACCTGGAAAAGCCTCCAAAGTAGCTGCTACCTCGGCACGTGTGTGCTCAGGCTAATCAGGTGCACATGTCCAGAGGCTGGCCGGGCGCTTCCTGGGCCGGCTCCTTGCACCTAGCACGGGAAGGAGCACAGGATTTACCTGCTTGTGACTGTGACAGCAGCTCCTGCTCTTCTGCCCTCTCAAGGGCCTTGCACTCCCCTCTGCCCTGCACCGATACAACACACGGAGACACCAATTCCTTGTGGATGCTTCCAGGAGAATGGGAATGAATGGAAGAGTGGTATAATAATTGGCCTAAAGGGAAAAATCAATATCCTGCTCTCAGTACGGCAGAGGTGAGTGTAGCAAACCAGCGTGTATTGAAGCTGCAGAGAAGGTAAAGGGTAGATGGCTCTTCCTCAGCTTGCAACTGCAGAGCTCTTATTGGGTATTTTCCTTTGGGAAAACACACTGCATACATGCACTGCACCCCGTGTGTGGTGCTGAGAGTGTATTTAAAGATAAATATGGAAGAACAGCAATAGATTCAGTTACACCATTACTCAGTTACATTTTCAGAAGTTCGACAAGTATGTCCATTTCGTCCTTTAAAATACATATTTGGACTATTCTGACGGTTTGCCATTAATTCAGGTTGCATAGGATGTCAAGACTCTACAAATACTTGATGCTGACAGTGGATTTTTCTCAAAAGTCAAGGATTTTTCCTTTTTATGATTACAGAAACAATCAGTGTAAAACAAGGCACATAGTTGAACCCCTGCCCCAAACTAACGAACTCACCTGACTCTTCTATCAGCTTTGACAGACCACTAGTTTGCATTTCCAGTATCATCAATCATGATGACAATTAATAAATAACCTTCACAGCAGGATTTATTTAACATGATAAGACTACAAATGTGTGTCCAAAGCTGGGCTTTTCCTTCCTTTCTCATCTGAGGTGGAACAAGCTACTGATAAGCAGGAGAATCAGAAGTGCTCTAGCATTAACTGAGACATTTATCGTGTCGCCTTGGAGCCCACAGAGCAAGCTGACACGGAGGTTTGCAGAGCAGAGCAGGGAGGGTAGGTGTGATGCGAGCACACGAGCACCTTGCTCCCTTTGAGCATCACCAAACGCAGCCTCGACAGGGTACAGACCCCAGGGAAGGGACTTGTGTTTGGTCTCAGGCAAGCTGGGCCTTGAAGGACGATTTATGAGTGACTTTTTGGAATAATGGCCTACCTACAAAATGCCTCATTAGGAACTTATTTTCATTCTCCTACTCAATGAAACACCGAGCAAGTAGTTGAGCAAGAGGACGTTTATCCGTATTTCTACATAGGAGGGAAACTTGACCCCCTCAGTTGGAAGTTGGCAGGAAGCAATGGGAGTTTAACATACAATAGGCACTCAGGTGGCCACGATTCTTTCCTTCTTATCAAGCTACTATATTTAGACTCACAGAGTTTTATCTTCTCAATAAGAGAGCAACAAGGCAGGGAAGAGGTGTGGCTCTTATTAAATGATCATAACCTGAGGGCACTGCACAGTGCAGGCACAACCCTGTGCTGCTCATCCTTGCGGGTCCAGGGAGAGAGATTGCAGGATAAGCTCAGAGCACATGGAGTTCAATTTCTCTGCAGTACTAAATTTTCCTGTCTGTGACAAGAGTTAGAAGTGGCACAGATGGCTATTTCTGTGGCATTAAAAACTGTGGAAAACCTGCTTTCCAGAAAGGCAGCGTTTACAAATTTTGCCTCAGTTTGGCAATGCTGAATAAGACAACTGCTGGCTCTCCTCTGAAACAACTTAATAGTGATATGCTGTTTGAGATAACGCCATTTTCTGGCCTGATCACAAGCAAGTAGAAAGAAACATGATTTTTTATTATAAATATATATATTATATATATAAAAATACTATATGTAAAATACTATATGTAATCATATACTATATATAAATAAAATTTATAAAGTTTTATTATAAAAAAAATATTTATATTTTATGTTAGTGTTGAATTATTAGTTAATATTCAAGCATTTCATTTTCTTTTTTCCCCACTATGCTCTACCAGAAGGAACAGTATCCCACCCACTGTCAGAAAGGACAGAATAATTTAACTGAACTGAAAATATACTGCTAAAGGAGAGAAGTCATAAATAAGATAACACTGAGATATAATTTTAAGACAAGTTAGAAAGAGTGAGAGTTTCAACATGTTTCTGCAACTATGTTGGCCCACATAATTAATAAATATTTCCTAATTGGAAAATAAATTACTTAGCTCTTCCTTATAGCTCTTTTATGTCAAACTCCATCAGGATTTTCCTTTGAAGGACCTTTCCTAAACACAGCCAGCCCACTCATATCAGTTTGAGCTGATCCTTACATGTCATGTTCCGTTTACTGCACTTTTAAGGAAAAATTAAAATATCTAACTTCTTACTGATATGGAATCACATCCTGTTAAAGTAGTCCTTGTAAAAGGGCTCATTCCGTTGATGCAGGAAAATGAAGAAGATATAATAGGATAGGTACTAATAGACAGCAGGAAGCAAAGACGTTAAAAATAGTTTGGGCAAGTCTATCAGATGAATAACTGAGCCCAGACTTTGCCCAGAACTGCAGAGAGGTTAATTCCCGAGAGGTTTTGCTGGGAGGCACTGAAAAGCATCTCCAATCCAAAGCACTGGGGGAGGTGGGGCTGGCGCGGGAAGTGATCCGGAGCGGGGTAGGGATTAGATTCCTCAGAGATTGCAAGAGTCATCTAGGGTTAATAAAAGGAACAAAGTCAGGAGAAAACATTGCCTGTAATGAATCTATTGATTATGAAACCGCCTCCAAAAGGAGTGGTGTTTGCCTTTTCAGAATACAACCAACCAAAGCACTGAAGACTGGCCTGTAAAAGGACACAGCTGTACTAACAGAGAGGGATCCAACCTGTGGAGTTTTTGCTTCTTCTTTGTGCAGTGTGGTATTTGTGTATGAATACAAATCAGCAATAAGTGTTTTTACCTGTCTCTGCACAGGTGTCAAGGCCGCTCTTTAAAGCTGCCAGCTGCTAGCGTGGTTTCCGAGAGCCCTCCCATCTGTCACAGGTTTGTAGGAGCTGCCGTCCAACTTGGCGTCCCAAGCGTTTTCCTAAATGGGTATGAGAGTATTTTAGAAAGTTGTGTTTTACTCTCAGCAGCAGTAAATCACTGGGAGCTCCAGAGGCCTGTGTTTCAAGCTGTTTGTCATAGGTTTCTTTAGCCAGCCCTAGAAGTCACACGTGCTTATAGCAACAACCAAGCCTGCACTGACTAGGATATTTATGGTTTTAGTTCTGTCTAGACCAAACCAGGTTTTATTCCAATACACACATTTCTCTCACAGAAATAATATATTAAGGTCCTCCCAAAAAATTGTGAGGGCTTCTTTTCTGTTTCACAAGAAGCTCCATCAAGGAGGTCAGAGCATACATTGTGCTAGGGGAAAAGTTCATGGTACTCTAGTGAGCGACAGTAACAACTGCATTACCTCCCTGCATCTACTCTCTCCCATCCCCAGGTATTTTAAGTCAACCCGCACCTGGTCCCTCACTCTCCCAAAACATTGATTTGGAAGACAAAGTTTCTCTACAAAGACTATGGAGAATTCTAGAAGCAAAACGCTTGGTGTATAGATGTGATGTTTCTTTGCAGGGAGATAGAATGCAATTTAAAGAAGTGTCCGTGGTCTTGTCTCTAAGGGATTATGGATGACCCACAGTGTTGCAGAGCCTGTCACAGCCTGGAGAACTATGAGGACATTTACAGAACGCTGAGAAAAGCCAGTCAGTGAAACAGTTCATCTGGACTCTGAGCTTAGGAGGATAATGAGATAGAATGGCTATTTCAATAAAATTCAATATAATTATAGAAATGAGGTGATACAAAATAATTAAGAAACTGAAGTCTTTTTTCCTCTCTCTCAAAAACAAACAAACCAAAGAAAAGCACTCAAGAACCACTCGGAATTTCGGTGCTGCTAGGCGATTAACGCTTCTGCCAGAGGATATTTGTCCTTACCCTTAATAAAGCTTTCAGCTCCAGAGTACATATCACTTCCAAAATGGGAGGTTACACATAACTGAACTGGTTCATTCAGTCCCTTGCAGTCACTCAGTAACTCCTACAAACATTGCATAGCTCTCAGGGGCATTAGGGCAAAATAAATCATAAAAGGCATTAATTGTGCAACTCTGAATTATGCAGATCTCATTATTGCCATAATCATATCAGGTCACCATTAAATTTCTGTGTTGGGAGTGCAGATGTGACGACATTACAGTGCATATTGATTCTGGATGTTTGCTGGAGATAGAGGTAAAAGCCTTCGAGAGAGCTGGGGTGAACCAAGACCATATGAATTAATATGTAAACTGAAGGAAGGAGGTTTTCATATCTCAGTTAGATATTGTGGATATTTGCACGGTATTAATTATTACTAAATGTACCAGCTTTATATGCCGAGTAGGCCTTTGCTGCATGGGCTCATTAGTTAACATTAGTTACCTTAACAGAAAGCAGCTGATGTCTGCCTATATGGGGGCACAGCGAGAGACAGTTATGGAGAATTCTCTCTTCCAGCAGAATTATGAGTTTTCTCTTTCCCTGTTCTAAATGTGTTCCAGGTTGAAAGGGTAGAGCAGTGCAGCAGAAAAACTCAACCTGGTGGCACCAGCTCAGGACGATAAATTAGATTTCAGTGTATGTAATTCATTAGATGCTCAGAAGTATCTTTCCTTTACAAAGGGAAAAGAAAACCCAACGCCCGCCCAAACTAACAAACAGAAACTCTTGGTATTTTGCCCTTTTCGATTGCTCAACATCAAAAAGACAACCACTAGTTAAGTCAGACTTGGTCGCTAGATGGACTGTGTTTGAATACAACCCAACCTAACATTAAAGACAAACTATGCAGGAGCTGCAGTAATTCAATGGGTTCTCCACTAGACCTTCTCCAAATAGATCTATCTTTGAGCCTCACAGTAATTATTGGCTGTGTGCAGATACCAGTTCTCTCTCTTAAGAATCCAATAGTATAATTAGGTCTCTCAGATGCACCAGAACTTATCCCAGAACTAGAGCAACCCTGCATGTCACTAGCTTACGGTCTCTCGGGAATTTTAAAAAGAAAGAAAGGAAGAAATGTTAAGAATTTCTTAATTTTCTTAAGTTTTTTTTTTTTTTGCTCTGCTTTTTGTACATGTTACCAACATGACTGATGGTGTTCTCTTTTGATCTCACTAATGGCATCGCTAAAAAACAGCAACAAAAACATGCAAGTTCCCTGACATTTCTTTCCCACCTGGGCAAAGGCCTGGCCCAGAAGATGGCCCGGGCTGTCAGGAGGCAGACTCTGCCCCGAGATATCAGCATTTCCTCCTGTCAACAGCTACCACGAGGAACGTCTCTCCTCAGCTGAACTCTCTCACTCCTTTGGTCTTGCTTTCTCCAACGTGTGCACACTAACACGAATCTGTGAACCCTTTGGCATTATTTATACCGTTCTCTCCCTGGGGAGAAAAGCAGCACGTGACACGTATTAGTCACCTTGCTTAAACTAATACTGGCAGATACTGAGAGAGCATGATAAAGAGGATAATGGTACACCCACACAAAATAATAGCAACACAATTTTCTGTCTGAAACATGCATTTGAAAATGGACTAATTTTTCATGTAAAAACTGCTCAATTATCTAAAAAGCCTGACTGATAGTAATGCTACATTCTTCATGGAGGCACCTTCACAAGAAGGCTCCCTGGAAACCGATGTGAAATCCTTTAAAACAACTGCTAGCACAAAAGCAGCAAGCTTGCAAGTTTTAACACTACCAAAAATGCAACTGCAGAGGAACAACAAAACGTTAAGTATTCTTGTGTCTGATCCAGTCAAAGCAAACCTTGCATTTCACTTATCAGGTAACCACAAGCTGTCCATGTGCTTTATGAGAGGCTTTAAATCAGTTCAGTTGTAAGTGCAGGAACTCATAATAGAGTTCCCATACAGTCAAGAAAAAAAAAAAAAAAAAGTTATGAGTAAGTCCCCAAATAATACTACATCACATAAACACGCCATAAAACTTACTCTGGGCTTAGCAGGAAGTCCAAATATATCTGTTGCTCAATAGGTCCTGACCAGTCTGTAGATCAAGCTGGAACTGACTGGTCTTTGTGTCCCACCTAAAAAATCATCATTAATCATTTTTCTTTAAATTAAACACAAGAAATCTTTGTAAGGGATTGGATGGCAGTCAGAATAAATGGGAACTAACAACATTACATAAGACAGGAGTTTTGTTTATTTAAAAAAGAAAAAAAAGACCACTAGCAACATGGAACAAAATTCCAGGGCTAACTTACATGCAGAACATCCATGAAACCCCACTGCCAGCTACTAACCAGCTTTCTTAAATAATTTCTCAGTAATTTAGTAGCATTCTGTCCAGGTCTCCAGATTAATTTATTGGATTGACGTTGATGTTTTCTATTTAGTGGCATTTTATCACTTAAAGGAGCATATATGCTGCAGATTAGCATCAATCACATATAGCATGAAAATGTCCTTTTTTTTCCCCCCATTCCTCTCTCTCCAGTAGCCTGAATGTGCCCTCTGATATTTTTACCGCTACTCCTGCTTATATCTCACTTTTCTTCCCCTGCCCTTCTGCTTTTCAGTGGGACTTCACATCTTCACTTTTAAGGCTCCATAAATCTCTGCCATGCCTAAATCCATCCTCACTGCCTCATATACCACGTACCTTGCTCCCCTTCATTAAACCTTTCAGCTCCTTTTCTTCACATGTTTTTCCATGCTAGTATTCCTGTCTTGAAAATAACCAGTGCATCTATTTGCTCAATCTACCACCTAAAACCCTAAACATTCCTTGAAAAAGGACCAGCAAGTTACAGGAAACACTGAATTCAACGAAGCTTCTTCAGTATCAATGCTAGCCTAAGTGTCAGTTTGTGCCCTACATGGTGCTCTGGGCCCATGCGAGGGTTTGCTCTTTGATGGATGTGGCTTAGGAAGAAATCGTGGGGAAGCAGGTACTTGGTTTGGCCTAGAGGTTGCTCTGCCTCCCTCCTCTTCTTCTGCTTCAGCTGTACAATGTCAGCCATGGATGTGAGCAGAAAGCTGCCCAGGAAGGAATCGCTGACACAGGCTCTAGCATCTTTAGAAAGCCTGTACCTAAGGCCGTGCAAATGTCACATATAGACGCAGAAGTCTTCCCAGCTGCATGCACTGTGTGTGTAGAAAATGTTAACAGAGACACCTTTAACTCTTGCAGTACTATATGCTGCATGCCAGGTATCACACTGCAAAGCTGGAAGTGGGGAGCAACGTCTTTAGGACACAGGTACAAGCGCAGAAGGTGAAACCCAACTGCTTCGGACGCTGATGTCTCGCTGCCGCGCTCCGCGCCCGGCCCACGGGCGCTCCTCGCGTGACACCCGGTGGCCGGCGCGCCGAACAGCAAGCCCTGCTCCTGGCATCGCTGCTGCTCTGCTCTGCGTGTGAACACGCAGGGTCCAACGCTGGAACCCACAGTGAGACACACGCACAGTTTGCCTAAGGGGCACACGGCGTTTCAGGCAGTTATGCACCCTGTAACATTCAACAGCCTGTGTGAAGCGGTACCTTAGCGCTCTCCCTGTTCCCAGCGTTTGCGTCGCTCCCGCATGTCTCTTTTGGCAGCAGCTGCAGGTGGGTGAGGGGCACTTCCAAAGCACCATCATCCCGGAGCAGGATTCAGCCAGGTGCCCTTATTCCAAGCTGGGGAAGATAAGTTCATCTATTTTTTTTAAAGTTACAGGACTAAAATGCATTTTAGGATAAAGAATCCAAAATAAAACAGCAACTGGGTTTAAATAAATCTTTGAATATCAATTGATTACTGAGATTACTACTGAAGATTACTGAGATTGGTACTGAAAACCAATTTACTTCTTTCTCATCTCAACTGTAAGTTAACAACCCTACTTAGTGAGATAACAGCTAGAACAGCAATGTTTGTTTATGGGCATAACGCAACTATCCAGGCACTTTGTTTGAATACGCATTTGCTTGAATACACATTAGCATATTTACTCCTGCACACCAAAGGGCACCCACGAGGCAAGCACAACAAACTACACTGGTGTGGAAACAGCAACAAAAACAGGTAATTTACCAACAAGTTACACACATGTGCTCACTGGCCAAATGAGCACGTGAGAATCTGAGGCTTGCTGCAAATCCAGCAGCAGACTGAAACCTAAACAAATGGGCAGCAGGGCACTGGGAAGAATGACCTCCCGCTGCATCGAGTTTAAAGCTGGGCATTGCCAAGAGACCAACAAAGCAGCTGGGATATGCACGGAGCTAATCCCTGCAGTACCGTGGAACCCGAGCAAAGAGAGCCCAGGGAAGGCAGCTGGAGGGTTAAACCCCAGCCCTGTAAACTGCCCATGGGCTCGGAGCTCTGCGCTGGAACAAGGGCAGTGCAGAGGGAGCCCTCACAGACCGGTCCCCCTGCCGCCTTTGTACTTGCTCCTCTCTGGATGCTGTCATGGTGCAACTGTGAAAAGTTTCAAATGCTTTCAGTTGCTTTGCAGTTCACTTGTCTTTACTGAAGAAGAAAACTAGCTCATGATCAGCTGGAAGGTATAAATGCCAGTTGCCAAACCACCCAACTGCTGCTGGGTTATTGCGCTCTCTCCTCCACCTGCCCCCTCCCACTAGACATCTGTGTTCAGCCAGTTTGTGATCAAAATGTACTGGGCTCAGGCACGAGAAAACAGCATTTTAACAGATGGGCGCAAAACAGATAAAAGGATTGAAAGGTGAAATTACATAGGGCAATATCATACACTACTGCAGTTACACGCATGCCTTCCACCATTGCACAAGCACTACCATATTTAGAGAGCTCTGAATATATGTGTTTATACTATATTAGAGTTAACAGTGATCTGATTGAGGGCAGACAACCTGAAATGAAGAGGATGAGCGATCCTAGAGGGAACCAAGCACAACCTCTACTCTAGTATTTCTGAATGGCACTTCTTTTCTACTAATGTAGAAGCCTTCTGCCAGCTTCAAAAGAACGTTAAGCCTTCTGCCAGCTTCAAAAGGCAGGTTTGTATTTTAGAAAAGAAAATGAAAAGAAAATGAAAGTCACGCAGGCCCATATACATGCAAAAAGCTAAAGAAAATCCCAGGCCAGACTTCCGTGTCCTAGAAGCAGAGTTGTGCAAGCCCAGTGCAGCACCCTTCAAATGCACCTGCGGTGGCCAGATGCAGAAACCAGGGCAGTCACTTCCCCACCACACTCTTGGCTCCTGCTGGACTTGCAGATACCCAGGGGCGGTGCCGCAGCCGCTCGGTGAGCGACAAACGTCCACGCTAAGCTGTTTATTGATGTTCCTTGCTTGCTCTTTAGAGTGTCTTTAATTAAATGCTTATTTTCAGCTGACCATTTATCTTCCTTGAGTAGTCTGAGCAGTTACAGTTTGCACATTGTGTAAGGGTGTCTTGCAATGAATTATCCTGGTATGACTTTATAAAAGTGTCTCAATGAACTTCTGTGAAGTTCCAACAACAGAGAAATTTCTTCTTCTCCTTCTTGAAGATTTCTTCCATTCTCGCATGGTATTTACATTCTTAAGCTTGGCAGCAATTGCTGGTCTTGGCATTCGCTGCTGTATGACTGGCTCATATGCTCATTCATGCACTCTGTTTTGAAGAATCCCCTCTGGCTGCTTTGCACAAGGATTTTGCTTTCAACTGTTGTTTACTCCCTTTTGCCTGTTTCTGCGGAAAGGAAGGGTGATGCCAGAAGCAAGATATTCTACTAGAGGGGTGAGAGATTCCATTACAGAGGTGTGAGAGCAGTGTCTTTTGAGATCTCACAGGTCAACTCAGTATCAGTTGAGTAGATTTATGAATTCAGAAAGCCTTTTTCTTTCCATCATTTCCCTGTCCTCTGCTCCTACATTCATTTGTCTTTTCTCATGTGCTTGCATTTGCCTGGAACCCCTGTTCTGATCTGTACATCCACTATCAACCACCCTTCACCATATCTTTACTAACATGACCATTTATAATTTCAAGAGGCATAAAATCCCATCCTCCATTGCTCCCCACAATGTTCAAAGGAGAGCTGCCTTTATATGACTATTTTGTGCAGCAAGATCTTCCTTTTATTCAGTGCTGAGCTGAACACATTAAACCTATATTAATTGATTAAAAATAAAAGGAATAAAAATTTATTGGAAAAAGACAAACTAGCCAAGTATGAATAAAAAAGGAGAACTCAAGGTCCAAAAACCAGTGATTATATCAAATCTTGACTACACTGTCCCTCCTTACTCCATACAAATGGGAGCTGCCATACTTTATCACTGTAAAAACTGTAGGCAGCCCATTTCTGTGAAGAGTCCTGAGGAAATCTGGAAGTACCTCTATGGTAGACACCACAATTCGAAAGCCTCACATTCACTTGTCAGAGTGAGAAGAATATTAATTTGGGTATTGTTTCATTCTACCATCCTGTTATAAATCATTTTCCTGTATCACTCATTCCTCCACATAAACTCTAAATGAATACCCTATACTTGTTGAACAGAACTCGAGACACTAAGTGCTTTTTGTAGCTATTAATTACTTCAGTAGTATTTTTTGTCAAAGTTATACTATTGGATGAAATTTTGTGGTTGCTATTGTACAATAAACAAACTCTTTAAAGAAAGTTCTCTTATAAAATCCAATTATACATAGCTTTTTCAAATTATTACATTCAAAGACATTATAATGATTTATTTCAGAGAAAGAAGTTAATGTGGAGATAAAATTGCGTAGCAATTAAACAAAAAAGCTGAACTCACAAGTACACCATTTAAAACAAAAGCTACCAAACAAAACTGTCTCTTTTCTATACTCTGTCCTACCTTCAGAGTCTTCTTGAGTTTAAAAAAGAATATGTAGTAGAAGCAACTTTTTTCTTATCCCCTTAGTTCCTCTGGAAGAAATAACAAGATGAAAAAAAATGAACAAATAAACAAGCACTCAGCACTTTAGTAGCACATTCTAAAAACTAAACCAAAATTCTGTCGAAGTGTTAAAAGACAATGCTGCTAACATACGTGCAGTCTCATTTGCCACCGTTTGGTTTGAGAAAACTTCACTTCTAAGGGGAAGGAAGAACCGAATTAAAGAATTTCTTCTTTTCTCTACCCCTAAAAAAAAAAAAAAAATCAGGAAGAAGGGATATTTTCCTAGGTATTCCATTTATTATTCTTCAAATAATAAGTACTCCTTTTTTTTTTTTCTTGTTGGGTAATTATATAACTTTTTGGAACAATACTTGTTTTCACTTTCCAGTCACTGTGTTTATATTTGAGGGCAGCATAGAGAAGAAAGGCAATATTGCAAGTGTGCAGAGCTAAAATAGCAATCAATAAAAGCATGCCGACTTGGTCGCGCTGAAGGTGAAATAGGTTTTGTATCTTCTGAGGAGAATAACTCCTCAGAACAGTGGCTCTTTGTACAGCCACTTGTGCTGCTCGTGCTCTGGGAAACAAGCTTTGGAAAAAAGTTGGAGAGAGACTTCAAATTAGCAGGACAAGTCAAATGGAAAATTGCAAGAGTCAAGGCGTATTAATGACACAGGAAACCATGTTCTCTTGAGCATGGGGACTGTGTAAATGGTGGTTTCCTTCAGTGCATGCATTTGTCTTCCTTCCACCAGCAGCTCAAATGACTTCATAAATAGCTACTACTGGCAAATGCAGCTAGCACTTTTAAAAATACCATCATCAGTGTTACTATGAGGATAATATGGGGTCCAGGTGGTGGAAATCACGTGTAGCCATGAGTAAACAAGTCAGGAAGACCTGTCTTAAATTATGCTACCTGGGCTATGCCTTGCAGATAAGCTAGAAACACAGCTTGGAGTAGGACAGAAAATTCTAACAGAGGATGTTCCGTTTGCAAATACAAGATATAATCCAAACAAGCTAGTGGCAGCAAAGCCTTTCATATGTTATGGCTGGTCTACGTTCTGAGAACCAATAAGGGAAGCAAAACTTAAATTAAGTATAAAATTATAGGGTGAACCTGCTCAAATAACCAACCACAATCTGTTGGACTGTGAATTAG
The DNA here is from genome assembly GCA_013398315.1 of Nothoprocta pentlandii. Classification (NCBI taxonomy): domain Eukaryota; kingdom Metazoa; phylum Chordata; class Aves; order Tinamiformes; family Tinamidae; genus Nothoprocta; species Nothoprocta pentlandii. The sequence continues at coordinate 2,912,914 of VZSG01000016.1, read as the reverse complement.
TTTTGTTCTCAGACATGAGCTAAGTCAAGAGGTTTCACCTCCACCATGCCTCCGTGAGGCTTCAGCCCCATTTCAGGCCTTCTAGAGCCTACAGCACTAGTGTAACACTCCACATGGCAACATCCACTTCTCTGGTGTCTTAAGCACAAACAACCTCTCAGCCAACTTCTCAGAGAGATAGTAGAGCTGCCCATAAAACATATGGGAGAGATTAACTGAATTTATATAGAAAAATCACCAAAGTGGATAAGCTGGGAGCCACAGAGGCTGATCAGCAACTTGGCACAGAAGAAGGCAGCAGTACTCATAGACCCACACTCAAACACGCCCACATTTATGCTTTCATACAGCTCATCTCATAAATACTCAATACCCTTCTTGCTGGAATAGCTCCAAAGGTGGATGGCACATTTTTAACCCAGGATGATTGTATTTTAGCAGCTCCTCTCCTCTGCACGAGGTCCCTTTTCCTCTTCTACCAAAAGCATGGCTGCTCATACCATCCCCACTGCCTCCTCCCATGAAATGTGAGGCACAGGCGCATTAAAACAGCTCCCCTTCAAGCCAGAAGACAACAATATTCCCTACTCGGTTTGTCCCTTGGCTACTGTACCTGACAGAAATCACTGGGATTTGTTCCAAGTGATTAAAACCATGGTCAGGCTGATGCTGGACTTGCTTACATTTTCCAAAAGGCACAACAGTCTCATTCTCCAAAGGGAAAACAGGCTGACCGCTCACATACAGAGGTACCTGAGGATGCTGACAGGGCATGTTAGGTGATTACAAACAGAAAAGCTGACTCTTACCGAATAAAAGAGACTGCCTCCACAAATACTTTCCTTGATGAAATAAGGCCCTGGTTTAAGCCTGTGCATACCTATCACTTGAATCAAGATGCAGTAATATGAAAATGCATACCTGGGCCTGCTCAAAGCCTGATCTTTGAGGCCTTAAATCTACCTTTTCATTATAGAAAAAGACTATCCCACAGTTCTGACATACTTTCTCTAATAGCATATGGCAGCTCTATTCCAAGTCTGAGTTAATTAAGAAAAAAGAAATCCTAGCTTCACTCTAGTTCCAAATTCTCACTGGCCGTTTCCCAGTCCATGTAGAACATGTTCAGAAATGTTTTGGCCAATCCCAGTATGGAGCAACAGTCACTTAATAATAAGCCTCCATGCAGAAGGGGTCTCTCTCATTGCCAGGACATGAAATCCAAGTAAGACTAGTCTGTTCCTTCATTCTACCATAAATATCAGTACTACCCCAAAACCCCAAACCTCAGAACATTGCTGGCTTTAACATGGTGCTCTATTTATTAAACCATTTATTAAAGCTAAGACAAGGGTCCTAAATGGGAAACAAAATACTAGAAATTGTTAAATCTGTTCAAAACTGGGAAGTTTTGCGTTACTGTGGGTAGAAATAGTTTTATTACCCACAAATACACTTTGGGAGAGGAAATGTGAATAGTTGTAAGACTGTCTCCCTTCTCTTTTCAACAAAAAAAAAACGTATTTCCTCCTGGTAAGAAAGACTTTTAAATGATAGCAATAAAATGATGGCAATAAAATAGACTTAAGTGAAAAACATTTTGCCAACTTTCAAATTCTTTTTAATAGCACTTTCTTTGATGGGAAAATGATTTTCTTAAAATGAGATCTGGGGCATTGAAATTTTCTCTGAAATTTAAATGTTGGGTGCGCTAGACTAAAGATTATGGGGCACTAGACTAAATAATACCCTGGGTGCCACTATATGTATCTCACAGGGGTTTTCATATGGCTGAACATGTCCAATAGGTGATGGAAGATTTGGTGAAAGCAACAAGACTGAGGTTGCCTAAATGGAGAATCCCATGCAAAAATGCAGTCCTATTTCCAAACTGACATTTCAGGTTTATAAAACTACTGAATCTTCTTTTCTAAGCAGACATGGGAGGCACTAATCTGTGGCTTAGTATTGCTCTAGGCAACACTTGCGCACTGAGTTTTAATAACATCAGCTACCAAGTAGGAGCCATGCTGGTTGTTCTGATTTCTATTCCCAATGCATCAAAAAACAAAGATGTGCAGAAGATAACATCCTGGGAGGGAAACGAAGAAGTTGTGGAAAAACAAAAAGGCCCACCGAAAACACACCCTGGATATTTCTTCCCAAGTAGTTTTGGTGGCAGACTAAGGCAAATAGGACAAATATAAAATCTTTACCATTACTTGTCGTGACTCTTCGACCATTGACTTTATTGAAGTTGTCTTTCTGGAAATGGAAGGCTGCCCTGGTACACAAGAATTTAAAGCCCTTCAGAGAATAATACAATTTACTTTCACTTCTAAAATTAGGTTTTATGGCCTTTCAGATTAAGAAAATAAACTGTAATGCAAACAACTCACTAATTAAGAGACACAAAGGGCTAATGAAGACTATAGCCTTGGAGAACTTTTAAAGTAAATAAAAAACAATGAGGTGTTATTTAAGGACATACCATTTTTAGCAGGTAACTAAGCTATGAAGTAAATATGCAACAAGCAGGACTTTCACATATTTTTAGCATATGATTAAATTAAGCAGTTGAAGTATTTCTCATTAAATAAATTCTTACATGACTACAGTTTCATGTATGGGAGACAAGTGGAGAAGCAATTCCAAGGGTGCCAATTGTTCAAGGTATTTAAAACACAAAATGTTACAAAATATACAGAAACACGCTTAAAGCAAAATGTAGCTCGGTCATTTCAACCCCAGGCATTTGGCAGAGACCAATTATCTTTGAACAAATCTCATTTTATCACAAAATGTTTAGTAATTCAACAGATGATTCCAGTGGGGTAAGTCTTTTATATTCCCCCAGTCCTTTAATTAAAATCTAGCCCAAGTCCCAAAATTGCAGATTAAAAATATCGTGGTGAACAGGTAAATTAATTTGCACAGCATGAAAAAAAGCCTCTCAGACCTTTGCAATAAACATAGCACCTCTTCAGTGCTCTTCAGGCAGTCCTTTTTTCATTTTTCAAAGTTTAAATTATCGGAGAAATGTTTCTGCTACTGATTGAAAATCAGTTTGACACTCGATCAGAATCTTCAGAGGTACAAAACTCCCCCTGTGGCTTGATCTTTGAATTCAACAGCCTGGCTCAGGGTTAAACAGTCCGCTGTATTACCACAACACGTTAAGGAAAGCTGCTTCTCAATGGCTCTGTCTGTCAACACCCTAGAGCTTTAGAGAAACGATTCAACCAAATTCTCTCCCATTCAGATCTGTTCAGCCTCACAGTGATGTCTTCTAAAGTATCAATCCATTCCATATTTTTTTATACTGACTCAAGTGTCACTTATGGAATTGTTCTCAGTTCATAGTTCTACATCATGCTTGTGTAACTTCAACTCAGATCAATGAATCAGCTACATAAGTAAATCATAATGCTACACTCAGCAGTATGTGGAAAATCTGTCTTTTATGTTTCCCTTTAGCTACGAAAACTCTTGAATAAAAGAAGGGCAGTTATATTAGGACACCCTTGGCTTCTGTTGAAACCACTGAAAAACAATATATCATAATGATCACCTCCCGTGGTGAGATGATCCATGATGATCATGGGATGATATACACTTTGAATGCAAAAATGCTGGTATTTTTGGTAGGAAGAATTCATACAGCTTTGCTGTCTTCCCGGTTGGATAAGTTCAGACTCACATAAGAGAAGTTGTAGTGTGCTTTGGTTTCATATACAAATTGTTGATTACTGGGTAGCTTTTATCTTATGCTGTATTAACTGGATTGTCTAACTTTTCTTTTTCTACACTGGTGTTATTCTCAATCACTTTAGTACAACTTGAGAAACTTATCAGTTCACATTTCTCCTTGCACTTCTGACAGGAAAAGAATTGAGCTTCATTTAAAAAATATTGTTGTTTATGTTAAAAAAAACAAAAATACTTTACATCACTTATGACATGCTATTTGTGGGTATCAGCATTTCTATCTGACATGATAGAAAACAAGAAAGAGATACTAATATCAACGACATAAAAATTATATAGTTATGCAATCATGTCATTTTCACTGGGCAGCTTCCAAGTTTAGGAACAGATCCTAAGTATATTGTAACAGAAAATGATTCTTGCCTTAGGAAGAAGATATGGATAACTGAGGGAGAATTCCACTTTCCACCGTTATTACAGCTAATGCCTATACTAGGAAGAATTTCAGGTCATTGATTTTCTGCTAAATAAAAGTGGACATAAATATTTTATTTTGCCAGTCACCACTTTAAAAGGTTATGATAAAGCCTCCTTTAAAAAATAAAACATTTTTTAAAAATAAAACATTTTGCCGTGGAGAGCAACAGTTCTCAATATTCTTCTGAATATTCATAATACTACATTAAAGGAAACACTGCTTTACTGAGATTTATGTTACATCCTGAGAACGAGCCTGTGATAAACTGGTAGGTCATCTGTTTATGGGACAAGATACTTTGGGGGAAGAAATCCTTTAGAGCTGGTGGAAAAAGGGTAAAGAATTCAATGTCTTCTCAGTATCCAAGGTGCTTTTTGTAAAATCCATTATCAAAGAGGAAAAAAAAAAGAATACTCCACTATCTGAGCAGTCTCAAAAAAGCCCCAAGGCCAGATTAATCTTCTCCTGGAAGTACTACACTCATGATTTTGCAATAGCCCTTAAAGTTATTAAGAATAGATGAAATAAAGCTGAAGCAGCCTGCCCTCCAAACTGAAAACGAATTACGAGAGAGACACATTAATATTTCCGCATACAGGCCAACCTCTTCTGGTAACAAAACAGATTAGACAGCAAAATTCAGAACATTAATGGATCAATTCCAAAGAGATGTCATGGAAGCCAGCTATAACTTAAAGCAGAGATATGATCAAAAAGAAACCTGGCAATCAGATGAAGATGCAGCACTCCTCATGCATCCCAGCTGCATAATTACCCGAGGATGTGTGCGTCCACATGCATGCCATAGGTAGAATTAAGACCCACAGAACCGTATGCTTCAGTCGTAGAATGAACTATTGTGCATCTATACAGTCTGCTTCAGGTTAAGCGTGCCATCTACCACACATTCTAAAGAGTACTTGTTGGCAGTGGTGATTTTGCTGATATCTTATGTTAGCCCATGTTATGTGGCCCCTCTACTCCATGTGCTGATTGCCAAGAAGGGAGATATTTTGTAACTGCTGAGAAAAGGACTAGGGAGATGGGTGAGCAGCATGAATAGTTATTTTTGCAGAAACAGAGCCTGAACACTAAAAGCATTTCCTTTGCGGACGTATCCATAATTTAGATGGGAAGAGACACAGAAGTCCCTTCCTGCCTCCTTTCCTTCACATCTCTGGACAAGAAACCTCTCATATTTGACAGTCATGTGGAAGAAGGTCCTAGCAGGGGCCTGAGGGGGTTCAGTGACTGTACAAGGGCCTGCATTTCCACACAGACCATGTGTACAGGCCGAGGTAAAACACCAAAATCACTGGTGTGTCAAGAAAGAAAAATATAGTACAGGTAAACATACCATCAAATCGATCTGTATTTCATTATGTATATTTGTCAAAAACATTCCTGCAGGTAGAAGGTTTCCAGAGAGACAGAGGCAGTGGCATAATGTAAAGTGCATAGCAATAAAGAAGTCGTTGCTGGTCAACCCTGTATTTGGATTGGACCATGTTGAGGGGGGAAAAAAAGTCAAAAAATGATAGCCTCAAAGTAGTTCAAAAGAGCACATCCGTCCCGCGCCTCTGGAAGGTCCCAAGAAAGACTGCAGCAAAGTGACCACTTACCCTTGGCTCAAGGTTCGGCCAGAAAGCAATATAGGTTAAAACCTAAATTGTTTTGCAGCCACATTACAGCCTCGCTGAGACCAAATTCCCTGGCGCTCCAGTGACAGCGCCTGCACTCACCAAGGCAAGGCCCTGGGGGGAAAATAACTTCCACTTGCCCCCAAATGACACACTCAGAAGGAAGCGTGGATTTATATTCAACCAGTCCAGGAAAAAAACACATTTGGGCCAGGTTAGCAAGATAAGACTCAGATATTTTCTTTTCAGCCCCTGACAGTGGCAGGAGTGTGACTCTGAAGGGGCGACAAAGCCCCTGGCATCCTTGCTGGGGCCAGCGCCTGGGTTGAGCAGGAGCGGCCCCGGAGGATCCGTGTTCCTGGCAGCTCCGGCCGCGGCGCTGGCGGCACACGCAGCAGCAGCAACTTCTGAACACGTGTGTGTGGCCACGGGGGGGTTCTGCTCCTGTATCACACTCAGCAGTCCAACTACTCCTCCGCAAAGGGGGTAGCAGCACACTGGCTGCACAGGAACTGGTTAAAAAGAGTAACTATTTGCACAAGTCCGTCAGGAGGGTAGGACATACTCTCTATGAGCTGGCCCACCAAAAGCTAGGCTGTGCTCTCCCTTCATTAAAAACTACAGCAGAATACCCTTCTTCTACCCATAAGCACGTTTTTTCTCCAGTTAACCATAAATTCCTCACTTTGTATCAAATTCTGACCACCAAGAATAGAATCACTTTTTTCCTTGCTATCATTCACTCCATCTTCCCCTTTCCAATGAAAAGTTACAGGATGTTGCAGACTCTTCCCCCACATAAACACTCATACATATTGCACAAAATTTCATAAATCTCACCCTAACAGCATGGCACTATTTGACTTGCACTTTTTTTCCTCCCTTCTATGTCCATTGGAACTTCTTCAGATTTATTTCTTCTAACAAAAATTCAAATATGGTTACTGTGGTTATTTCAAAAAAACCCACAACATTTATATCCTCAGGTGGTTTGCTTAGCTTTATAATAGTTGCAAAGTGATTTTAGTTAACATGATGAGTTCAGATCAAATATATTGAGATAAAGAAGTGAAGATTTTTTAAAAATTAAAATACGTTGTTAAGGATTATAGAAAATGAGAGTCAGAAAGCAGTTACTTCATGAAAGATCTGTCAAGGAAAAGGTGAGAGCAACACTGCAAAACAGACCTAGAGAATAGTGCAATTTGCATCATCTGGTTATAATTTTCCTGGCTACCTAGAAGCTTGTTCCTACTCATCTATAGAATGATTCTGCTACAACTACTAATAAATACAGCTACTAAACATATAGCCAGATTCTTCTCACATTCCCGCATTCTCTTTCTACCGAGAGTTCAAACAAAACTTCAGCTATTTATCTCACAAGGATTAATACATCTTCACTATAAGTCTACCCCCTGAAGTACAAGGTAAGTTACTTAAGTGCTCCATGATCTATATGTTAATATAAATTGCAAATGATTAATTGAAGAGGCAGAACTGGAGAAAGGCCTGCAAAGTCCTTGCAAAGACTTCAAAGTTCTGGCTTTCAGATTCACCTGCTCTGCAGTGGGTCACGCTGCCGAGTTCAGGTTTAGATTTATTATGTGCAGTCAAAGGTTTTGCTCATCAGCTTTTCCTCACAAGAGCCTTGCAGCCTCAACTCTATGCAGATACAGAGGACAAATGTTACAGACATTGGCTTTTTTCTTATCCATCCATCCAAGACCAAGTGTTTAAAAAGGTTTCTCATTCCAAAAATACTTAAAACATCACATAGTTTCCTTAAAGTCATAGCTTCAGTTGGCAGAAACTGTGCTAAATCACACACAGGAGGACTATACACTCAGGTGCTTTATTCAGAAAGCATCTATTCCGTGTCAGAGATTTCTATTTCTCCTGCTAATTACATGGAATGAGACATAGGTGAGCCTAAAAAAAACACCTCTTTATTTGAAATTAATCCTATTGTTTTCTACTCTTGTTTATTGCTAATGTTACTTTCTAAATCTCAGTACTTCAATGCCATTAGAAATTTCATTATGATCAACAGCTTTTGTTTCAAGCAATGCCTAGAGAATCAAAGCAAAGAAGATGCTGACAAAAGGTACTCGATATCTCTTTATCCTGGAACATTTTAAGGTCAGCAGAAAGTCCACCAGCACCAGCTGAGCCCCCAAGCCCACAGCTAGCTGGTTGCCCGCTTGCAGGAGGAGCTCATTGCAGCGGTCAGCCCCAAGTCCTGGTGCCCAGGCCCTGTGCTCGAGCTCACTTTGCCTCTGAGCTTGGCAGGAAGCTGCTCCTTGGGACAGAGGCGCCAGGTCTGATGCACAGGAGGGGCTGCGAGGCCCTGGCAGCGAAGAGAGCCCAGCGGGGAAGGCCCCGAGCCCCTCACCGGGGGGAACACGGCAGAGCGGCCACCGCTCGTCTGGCCGGGCTGCGCCTCGGCGCCACGGCCGAGCTCCTGCAAGCGGTGATCCCTGCCTCCCGGGGCACGTAACCGAGCTCTCCGGCTGGGTCCCTTCTGGAAAACTGTTGGAGAGCGCTGCACCGTCCCAGTGACATCCCCTGCGCTGCCCCACGAATGGGAACGGCAGCAGTTACATTACAGGATGATCTAACATCCAGAGATGGTGAGAGCTGAGTATTTAGTCCCATAGCAACTGAAACCAGTAAGTACTGCCTTGGATTCAAGTAGGATTTAAAAGAAGAAAACAGGGAAAAAAAAAAAAAAAAAAAAAAGGGAAGTACAATTTGTCAAAAAGAGAAACAGAATGCCAACATTTTTTCTTTCATTAAAGTGGTTTTTACATGTAAGTGGTCAGCGTCCAGATTTGAATTTATAGCATTAACAAAAAGATGATTAAATGGACAAAGAGCCCCACAGAATTAAAATCCTTGTAGTTTGTTATTGCCAAATATAAAGAAACATGTAGTAAGCTTAACAGAAGGGCATACTAAAACACTGGCCACAAGATGAAGACAGTGCCGTTCTATACTGGAAACGTTAGGATAGTTGACTTTTAAGTCTCAAGCTCTGCTTCTCTTCTACAAAAAAATAAATCTGGCAGGAAGAACATTCTTCATCTATTTGTTTTGACACGTTTGCATTTCTGCTCCTCTCCCTGTCCTGGAGAATAGAGGCTCGCACTGTCCTGCGCAGCCTTCTAGATTTTTCCACTTCTTAGATGTTTCACGGGTTTATTTTTGGCTTGTTTTCACATCACTCGCTCTGCAGCGTGGCCCTTTCATCTTTATGAGGTTTTCTCAGGAGTGCTGCAGTGTGAGCACTGTAAATGTGAGCACATCCAGCGAGAGCGGCGCGGTGCGGGCGGCAGCTCCCGCCGCCGGGCGTTGCCACAAGCCCTGCTCACACAGCGCGTGCTCCCTCTCCAGCCTCCAGCCAGCCGAGCGGAGAGGCCGGCGCTCCCGGCAGCCAGCGCCTTTATGGGAAACACATGGTGAGCAAAAGCCACAGCTACTTAGGAACAAGAATGAAGAGCAAAAGTCTAGCTCCTTTTCCAGTTCCCCTGAGAAGCCAGTCATTGCCCTCAAACTCACGGAACCACCTGCAAGGGCTGCTGTCCTCACACAAGAGAAAGTCCAGCTTTAACCCCAGGTTTCAGAGCACTGGACTGCCTTGATAGCGAGAGCCCAAGGGGGAAAGGGAGCTTGGATTCGGTGCTCTGTCATGCAAACAGACCACTTTGCAAATGCACTGTCTGCAGATATTCATCTCCCTCTTCACAGATCCACGACACCAAAGTTTTAGGTGATTCCCGGAGACACTAAAAACTGCTTCTCCCTACAGGCTTCAACCTCTAGCGTTCAGCAGTATCACAACGCTTTTAATACTGCCCTCTTCAGCTTTTATCAGTTGTTGGCAATTTCCAGAGTTACGGTTCAAGGGAACCTCGTGAAGAAACACAAACACAGATGGACTCTCCTTATGATCCTAAAGGACAAGGCACAGAGGAAACCTTCTCTACATGTCTTCTGGGCAGTGTTTGGGTGCTCCTGGAGAGCTTAGGTGACTGGCTATTTAACATCATCGATCATTTCATGGTTTGCTCCCAAGCACAGGAAACAAACCTTTAATGAGTGGTTATTTAGGAAAAAAACTGCACGGGAAGCAGAAAGCTCATTACAAGAGATGGGAGATTAAATAGAATAGGCAGAATAAAAGGTTTACAGTATGGACCTTTAAAACCTATTTTTTTTTTTCAATGAAAGCAAATGTCTGAAAAAAATGAATATTAGAATGAAAATCTGAATTTGGCATACATATATCTGCTTACATACATGAAGTCTTATAAGCTCCTTTCTGCTAAAAGCAACTTAAAATTAGCACCCACCTCAAAACTCCCTATGTCTGATGATGGCGATGCTAATTCCCTTCTCCCCCAGTCTCTGAGCACACAGTGCAAATACAGAGGAGGCTAAGCTGGCACAGACTAAACAGCAGCCACGCGCCAGCAGAGCGCATGGTAAACACCCCCAGCCCTGCACAGCATACGGGCAAGGCAGGCTGCAGGAGCTGAAACCATCCACATTATTCATGGAAAGAAACTTCAGCAAAACACAGCTTCAGGCCTGCCACAGCACTAAAGGTCTAAATCTAATGTAAAGCATTCTTTGGATTCCACAGACACGTGGGAACTGTAGCCCAGCATCATTAGCAAGGTGCTGAGGATCTACCTGGGCTGTCGTGGCCTTGGCAAGAACCTGTGCAGAGCAGCACAGCCGGCTAGATGGCATTTTCCAGCAAAGAACAACCACGCTGGTGCCATCGTTCAGAAGCTCTCCCTGTATCTCAGAAGGAGCATAGGAAATATTCCCAGCACTAATCCAATAATTAGCATTTCCCAGTTATCCATGATGTCCTTGGTAATTGTAATATAGATACCTAACAGCTGATTAAAGAACTCCCTGGACAGACAATCCTGGATGATGGGAACAGAGCGGCAACATTGGCAGTATTGGCTTACAAACTGCAGCAGTGATCTTCCTTCATCCGGCTGTTGTTTTTTTCTCCTAAAACATGGACTGTAAAGCTTTCAAGCAGAAGATTACTTTTAAATAAGGGCATATTGCAATCAATAAGAAGCAGGTATTATTATACTAAATAACCACAAAATATAGTTTGCATCCCAAATTCTAGTTGGTTGTAGCTCTTCGCAGGTAGGGTGCTCAGTGTTTCAGAGACCTTTCCACAGAAAGGACCACTTCAGAGATGTCAGAGGAATGTACATTTCTGAAGACAAGTAGAACAATCTATATTGTAGATTCTCTATGAAAGGCTTTAGAGCAAATGGGTTTATGCTGAATACTAACGTGGTTAAAAATGAAGGTGACTGATGAAGTTTTCAGTGGAATTCCAGTTGGTACAGAAAGTTTGGATTATGGATTTGTTTTCATAAAGAAAGTTGCAGTGCAACAAGGATAGAAAGAAATAGTTGTCTATTTTAGACTGTTAGAAAAGAGGAACTAAAGCAGAAGAGCCCTGAGACATGAAAAGGTGTAGTTTTTCCAGCTGATATCACAAGTATCTTTGTGTTATCTTTGTATTTTGCACTTTACAGTGTGGCACTGGAAGAAAAAGGTGTCCACTTAGTTTTGCAATGCTCATATCACACATTCTGAATGTCTGTCTCATTGTCTCATCCTTCAAAAACAAACAAACAAACAAAACCCAGGTCTTCTGAAGTGAAAATTTTAAAGTAAAAAGAGCTAATAGCTAAAGGCCTGTCTTACAGTAATTTTTGCTTCTTTTTTGGTCAAATAAATTGATTCTAAAAGGATCCATATCAGGTCAACTTGTGTCAGGCATCTTCATACAGTCTGTATGAGCAAAATAGAAAAGGAAAAAAAGACTTTTAGTCTAAATGGTCAGCCTCTCAATTTGAGAAATTTCTCACCAATATCTGAGAAATTTCAGATATTTTTGCCCTAAAAGTAGCCAGACCTCTAGTCATACTAGAGGTTAAGAGAAAGTTATTTTTTATTCTTGGAGCAAATACAGCAGTCAGAAAACGGACAGTTTTCAGATTCCTTTAATAGAAGCATGATTTTACTTAATCTTCACACTGGAAAAATAGGAATGTCTTGAGAGATTTTCATTAAAGAGGACAAGCTGCAAAGTAATACACTTTTGCCAGTTTACCAAAAGAATAAAATAATAATTAAAAAGTCTAGTGACACATGTGTAATCCTGTGTTAGGTAATGAGGACATAAGAAGAGAAGGAAACATGGACAATTGCCACATGACCAGGCAGAGAATAGCTCTGTATACCCTGTACTCCTAGACTGCCTCTAACAACTGAAATAAACTTGAAAAGGTCGTGATTTGTTCATTTTGGGGGAGTGTAGGAAGCTTTTTACATCCCCCTTCTATTACGAGAAAGAAGTATAAGCCTTATTGTGACCAAAGAGATTGTGGAATCTCTATCCCTAAGTATGAAACCCAAAGCCAGGAGGACGTGGTCATGGGCAAGCTGCCAGCTGACCCTGCCTGAGCAGCCAGTTGGACCACATGATCCCTAGAGATCCCCAGAGATGCTTTCCTTCTCCTTGTTCCACTAGTGGGCTATATTCTCCTTCCAACACACAGCCAACTACTTCCCACCTACAAAAAAAGAAAAAAGCCTTTGGAATATAAGACTTATTTAAAAAAGAAAAAAAGTGCAGTAACAAAACACATTTGAAAATGCCCGAATCTTGAAACAGGTTTATTCACGTTCCCATCTTTATTCCCTCTACGCAAGCTACACATTGAAGATTTGCATTTGAAAAGCACTTGCTCCTGCTCCCCATGGGATGAAAGCAGGAGGAAGTCTCACTCTTGACTCCAGAAGGTCATGAGTTCCCCCAGCATAAGCGCTGCTGAAGCACGGGCTGCTGTGGCGCAGGCTCCCGCTGGCGGCTCCGGAGCTGCCGAGCGCCTGACTCGGAGGAGCTGCACGCTTCCAAGGGCAAAGCTGCGCTCCGTGGGGAGCTGCAGCCCAGCTCCAACTCCCCCGGAAAATCTCCTAGATCACACAGTACCTTCCCCTAACATATATATACACACATGTTCTTCTGGCTGCTAAGCATTGCAGTCGGAATTACTATTAACAAAGCATTGCTCCCAAATTTACAAAGTGAGATTTCCTGTGTGAAAATAAATAAAATCCCTTATTTTCTGCAAGACTGTTTCTTGATCAGCATCAAGATCCCATTACCTCTGTTCCTTTGCTCAGTGCAACAGTTGCTTTTCTCCTTTTTCTCACCACTGCGCACAGCTAAGATTTTAGAAATTTTTGCTGAGATATGAGAACCAAGTGTAACTAGTAAAATTATTTTTGAATAGGAATTAATCAATGTATTTACCCAAAGACAATACCTATTTGTGTAAGCAAAAATCAGAATGCCCCAGCTTGCCTTTTAGTAATATTACAGAAAGGATTGTAGTTGGTGCTCTCTGGATATTTTTTCATCCTCTCAAAGATGAAAAATATTCACATACATATCACTTTGCAGTAAATAATCAAAATGGCCCCTAAGAAAAAAACATTTCTCTCCCAGGCAATTCTCAGAAATGGAAATAAAAAAGAAACACACAGACAAAAAAGGGAACTTCCCTTGGCCTTAATGGCCAAGCATGCTTTGGAGTTGAATGTCTTGGGCAGCATTCATACCTACTGAGTAGCAGCACAAAATGGAGGCTCCCAGTAAATTACTAAAGAAGCATGTCTGATGTATGGTAACAA
>VZSG01000016.1:2836989-2899218 GCA_013398315.1 Nothoprocta pentlandii | reverse complement strand
GGCAAGTTCAAAAGGTGGGGGAGATGAGAGAAAATAAAAATTCACTGAGAGATGGAATCTTATTTCAATTTTTATCCTAATGCCAACATATCTGTTGAAGTATTTTATCCTTCACGTGCAATGTGCATTGCTCCCACAATTGTTTCAAGCAGAGCTTCTTTTTCTTGTCCTAACTGAGTAGGAGGAAAAACGTGAAGCTTTCCAGTGATTTCAACAATGAAAGTCAGTTAACAAGTGAGTTCTGTTTTTAAGAGTCAAATGCGTTTATAACGGCATTCATACTGCATAAAATAGAGATACTCTTCTAAAATATGTGCTAACTTCCTATAACTAGCTGAGGTATTTCTCTATTACAGTCTAAAATGAAGATGTAGCTTTTTACAGAAACTGTACTAGGTTAATTATATTAACAAGGGAAAGAGCCAAGTAACATGTGATATAAAGCAATCTCTCTTCTCAGTTCCTCCAGTTCCTGGACTAGGTACAATTCACCAAAGCAGTATGTGGAAAAATGCCAGTTTAATGGGATTTCTATCTGCATCAAACATAGAAGGGTCATTGGTTTAAAGATATGTCTTCCCTCTGATACTTAGTCCAGATGTCACTAGCCTGAATGCCCTATACCTGCACATATTTCTCAGGTTATTTAAGACACATTACTCAATATGGAACTTTCAAGACTTATGAAAAGCAATTTTTGGATTGCAAAGTCTACAAAAGTGCCAAATAGTTTTAAAGTCTGTAATCTCTTTTTGTTTTTTTTTTTCTCTGCATAGTTTGAGGTCTCTGCATCTGCCATGCAGCGGGAGCCACGTGGATGAAATCACTGCTTCTGCCTCCTCAGCATTCAGGAAAGACTTTTCCTGTGGCACTTAGTCTTGGCCTTGCAGACTTTGGGGAAGACAAGGGCAAGGGTGACAACGTGGAATAAGAGCCAGAGCTACTGGCTTCAATGCTGATACCTCTACAAAAGGACCTGCCAGTAACTCGCATCTTTCTTTCAGGGGAACTTGCTTCTCTTTACCTCATTAAAGGTGATCCAACAGTCCTGTGTGACTCAGCCTGTGCTCTCTGATAAAGTGCTAAGAACAACTGAAAAGTGATGCCTCTTCCATATTACAGTAAGCAAAATACTTCCTGTGGCTTTGATTTTTATCTTAAGCTTCATGTCCGATTTGTTAACTTATTCATCTAGAAAGCGTCTCCAGCTCTCTTTGAAGGCTGGTTTTACTACTCTGCACTTTCTCTCTCTTGTAATTGTTATAGATTTAACAACAGATCCAATTTTTTTTCTATATGCCCATAGTTTAAAAAGCCGCACGTAGCTTAAATTATTTGTAATATCATTCTCAAAGAACATTACAGATGCAAATCAAGTTAGGTAGAATACACCACGTTCACATGTGAGGACAGCGTGGAGGCTACAAGGAATTCCTGGAGTCTGGAAATCAGACCTGACAGTGCCAACCCATCCTGACATAACAATAAACCTACATCTTTTGGCATTGTTGAATATCCACAAGAAAATTCATGTGTTTCCCAAGTGTTCCTTATGGCTTTCCTTTAAATCTTTGGTTTCTCAGTCTCATTCCCTTAGAAGTTCCATTTGTCAGTTGCTTTTGGTGTAGAACAAAAAGGTCTAGTTATCAAAGGCTGACTTTCCCTCTGTAAAAACACTAATAAAAATGTTTAAAGTTGTGCTAGAATATTCAGTCCGCCCTTCCTTCTCAAAGAATCATTTTAATTATTTTCTTCCTGTCACAGACCCAAATGTCTAATCACGGTATAATTTGTTGCTCACATGGTTTCATAATATTATTTAACCTTTAAGAAAGAATGCCTAAGCTCTGTGGAAACTAAAGCACTTCAAATAGGACAAACCAATCACTACAGCGGTGTAACTTACATTTACTGGTCTTATTTAATTTTCATATACCCTCCTAGGACACCACATGCAGAGTGTGCACATACCTCACCCATAACTAGACTTAGTTTAAAATCCAGAAAATATAATTTTTCTAATCCTCTATTGAATTTTTTTCCATCTCTTGTAGGGTATAGATGCTATACTGGATAATGCACATTTTAGTTTATTATATCAAACTTGTTTTATTTATGCTTTAAACCTGTATATGACAAACAGTTCTCCATATTTGCAACTGCAATTGCGTTTGGTGACTGGTTTGCAAGTCTGAACTCTGAAGTTACTTATCTTTAAAAGAAAATCTTGCCTGAAAAAGATGCCCATTTGCAAGCCATTCTGAACAAAAGGCTAGATTTACTTTGAACATGCATGCTTAAACCTGACACACAAGATGACAGGACAGCAATGGGTCTTGCCCACCAAGACTTCACTGTTTGCAAAATACTTAAGCTTCTTTGAATACTCAATTGAATGTTACTATATTTCTTCATAGTCAGTTCTTCTATCCTGCACCTCTGTATTTTCTGCAAAACCTCAAGAGTTCTAAAAGTATTTCCAGGCACAACAGGAATCTGCTTGCTGTGAATGTGCCACCAATATATCTGGTGGTGACACCAGCTTCATCCTAAAAGTTTGGCTCTGAAGGCCTGTAGCATCCCAGTGCCACACAGAAGTTATCGTGGTTCAGATTAATGATTAAAATATCTGTATTTTAATCATTCAGGAAACTCAGTAAAATGGTTTCTATCTTCAGTGTTATACGATAGTTTTATAATGCAGAATCATAAGAGAGTTGATGTTATTTCTGTGTCCTGATTTGACAGCTCTGACATTTATTTTTTGCAACAATCTATTTCCACCCCCTGAGCCCCTGGAGATTGACAATACTCAGTGTCCTAATGCTACCGAGGAGAAAATACTGCCAAGCACAGTCCTGTAAGAACATCTGCCACTACTGCGACAGGTTAACTCCTGTGGGCGGAATTCTTCGGAAAGTTGAAGAAGAAAGCATGCAACTGGCTGCTACTTACCTGCTGCTGCAACACTTCAGACAGCTGGACAATTTTTAAGGTTGTTCCATGCCTAAATCTACGTGTACAGCATTTGATCCAAGACTGTTACTTGAGAGAGTTCTTATAAGCTGTCAAATGTCCCCTCTGACATACTTCTATTTGCATTTTACAGAGAACTTTACTATTCTTTTTGTTCCTTCCACTAAATAGTATAAATATTATCCATACCTTCCCTTCTAAAGAAAGACAGAGTATTGCTACATGCAGTAGAGCAACATATGTCTATACATGTGGTGGTACATAGATACACATATAAATATGTACATGCACATACTATCATCGTTTTCTCATAGGTTTTGTTAACCAGGCAAAAAACTAAGGATAGGAGTTCTCCTGCACCCTTTTTCTCTCTCTGTTGTCACATCATTTTCTTTTGGAACTTTTATGCTACCTAAGGTAAAGCAACACCAAGAAGTCTTGACAAGCTATTTGAAGTACAATATGCATCCCAAATCACTATTAAAATAAAAAGCCCAAAGCAATTAAGTCTCAATTCAACATGTTCTCTAACACCATTTCCTTCATAAAGTGATAATAAGCCCAATTCTCCAGCCTCTGATGAGGTGGAGACATGACAGTCTAAAACACCTTCTGGATGACCTGCAAAGATGTGAAGGATGTGTGACGGATTCCCATGGCCCTAAGATGCCTCCTCAGCCTCATTTCCAGAGTGAGGCAGCAAACCTCCTCTACAAAAACAGCATAACCACAGAACCCTCAGTTTACCTTCATTTAACCAAGTTAAGATCCTGAAGACACGAAGAACTGAAACCATTTTCAGTGTCCACTCCCAGCTCCCCAACTACACTGTGTCCTCCCCTGGGTCAGTATGAACACCTGGCAGAAAAGGCAGCTCCTTTTCTGATGCCAGGGAGTAGCCCCCAAGCTCAAGCAGTAGCCCCTCAACAGGGAGAGCCCACAAAGTAAATAGGGCTCATTTCAGTGGACCAAGACCAGGCTTACTGAAAAGCTCCTTGGCAGCCAAATGGAGAGTAGCTCTGGAAATGAAGACACTAGACAAAAATTTCTAGCAGGTGCTTTAACTCACCAGCTACACAAATTCCACCAGCTCACCATGGCATGCACACAGACAGGAACTAGGATGCAGCATTCCCTGTGGAATGTGATGCTCCTAAAAATGATTGTACCTTTCTGAATCCCCTTAAAAAGCCATTAAAAGGAATCTTACTTTTTTTGAAAAGGCTAAAGAAAACCATGATCAGGTCTTGAGGAAAGGTTCTGAAGTGATTTTGGCCAGATATCTTGAATCATACATTATGTGTTTTAACAGATGAAAAACATCTAATCTAACAAGCAGACTTTCCACAGATTTCAGGTTCATCAATTTGAAAGGCCATTCTTTATCTTTGGTTTTTACTATTTGTAAGGATTTATTGGATAAAAGGCTTACGAAATAACTAACCCTTCTGTGCATCATATAACTTTGAACATAAACAGGAGGAAAATAGAAAAATGTGATTTGCTTGGGAGAGATTTCAGTCCAAAAAGATTTTTTTGCCCCAACTTTCCCTGTTACTTCATTACTTCTAAACTCTCCAGGCAAAAAGAAAGAGGGACCTAATAGGATTCTAGGATCAGCTTCATTAGCGCCATGAGATTTCATCCAGGAAGTTCAGTAAAATAAAGAAGGAAAAAAGAGAAAAACACTGTTACTGTGCAAAATTATTAGGCAAACTGCATATTAGCACTGCATTTGCCGACAACAGCCCAGTCTCCTCAGGAGCACACTGCCTGCCAACCAGCCAGCTACCAGCACAGGCCACCACAGTCAGACCAAGCTCCTTCTTTTGCCTTTAGGAGCTGTGCTCTTTGATAGTCTGAATTTTATACATATATATATGTATATATATACACACCTACACACACACACATCTATTTAAATAATAACCTGTTACAGAGATGTCAGGAACGGTGCAAAGGCCCAGGAGGTTTGGCATGCAGGACATCTGGGAAAGTAAGTATGACTAGTGGTAAAGTTATCACTGCGGGCAGATCCAAGTGGTTAAAGTTTTTGATTCTCCTTCCAGTCACTAATAAAACAAAGTTATCTTAAGTGCAAAGGCATAATCAAGTTGCAGCTGGAGATTATGTTCCTTTAAAATATAATAAAAATCACCGCATTCCCAATGCCTAACACTAAAATACAGTTAATAAAGGACTGAAGACAGAAAAGGGAAAACAGAATCTTGGGCAATAGAATTGCATACAACAGGAAAGAGAGCTAAGAGTTTTGGCATACATTAAGTTTAATTCTCATTCTTCAGGCTATACTAGAGGAGCTCAGTGAAGAAAAATGCACCTTCCAGGCAAGAGATTTTCTTTGCCAATATTCAAGAGTGGCACAAAAGTTGTGTTTTCTGCAGTGGGAGTGTTGCAATAGTACAAAAGTCAGTCTGTTGTCCACTCTGCCACATACACACACACTCTGCTTAGTGCACAGGCAGCAAAGAAGTCACTTGGACTATACAGCAAGAAAGACACCAAGGATACTCTTTGACTGAATATATGCTAACAAATCCCATGCAGCAGAAAAGGAAATTTTAGAATACTCTATATGAAAACCAGAGAGAGAACTCTAATTATCTAATTATGCCATTATATGATCATAAATTGAAAAAATAGCTTATAACAGAAGAACTGTTAAGCATTAAAACAAGTCACATCTAGTACAGAGATGGTCCTTCACAGTTTGCATCCTTCCCTGCGACATATTTAAAGTGAAAGCAGAATTAAAATCAGAAGAAATTGATTTCACAAATTCAGACACTCAAAGGTTTTTGCTGGCCAGAACCAGGCACACACAGGGGTTGAGATTCCTATGTCCCAGCCAAGCTCTACTGCTCACCATTTGCAGCATTGCCAATGCTCAAGCATCAAACACAAAATTGCTCTCTGCCAGAACACACCTGCCAAGTACAACCTCTCCCTGCCTTTCCTTACCTTTCCTACAACATTCTCACTGCAAATCTTGAGAGGTCCCTCAAGCACTGACTCCAGTTTTCCTCTTACCTCCTAGGAAAAGCATGCTGTTGCTACCACCACCAAATACATGTAAATAAATCAAACCTACAACTCTCCATCTGCAAACACCTCGATTCAGCAACTCTTCGTTCCTGCTGAACCAAGAAATGGTGTAAAAGAGGGTACACAGGGGATAAAAGTCTGCCCCAGATTTAGGCTGCAACAAACTAAATCCAGCCAGGAGCTCGAGCCAACAATAATCACCATTAACCTCTGACAGCTGAGCTCAAAGAGAAGTATAACCGCAAAGTTTGTTAACCCTTCACATCTTTTAAACCTTGGTATTTTTATTGCACCATTGCTGGTTCCTAGCTACATAAAAAAAGTTAAATAGCTTCAGACAGATAAGTAATTTAAGGTGGCTCTCACATGACTTGGTAGAAAAGTCACACAGCAGAAGATCTAAAAATATTACTGAGCTTTGAGTGCTCAGTAGAAAATTCCAGCTAGTCTCTTTATTGGATTTGCAGCTAATACAAAGATGTTTTTAGTGAATTTTTGTCTACTTTAGAAATAAGTAATCTGATAAGTGATGTTCAGTCTAAGAAAATTTAGCATTAGAATTTTTCAGAAAATATATATCCCTAACATTCAAGATTTGCTTCATTTGAATCAAAAATTATACATTTTAAAAGCTAATTCACTATTGCTTATTCAACAGTAACTTATAGCACTAATATTTTATCAATGCATTGCATTACATTAAAAATTGCATTATTCTCCTGCATCCATAAGTGTTTTTCCCTTTACTTTAAAAAGAAACATTAAGAAAATGGGAAAATAGTAATGTCTATTAATAGTGAAAGAGCTAAAAATATAATTCAAAAGCCACAAAAACATAACATGTAGCAGAGATTTTATCAGGATATTTAGACAAACAAAAACATTCACTGGAAAGCTGTGGGAAATACTGGGGCTTTAACAAGGAAGGCCTAAAAAGCAAATCAGTTGAGAAGCTGCAACACATTCCCCTCTGCAGGATAGTTAATTTTCAGAGCACAAAGTCAGAAATCTCAGAGAAGAAAGGTACCCCAGCATTAGTTCAGATTACGCTTTTTAAAAAACTTGCCTGAGACAAGCTAGATCACAACTCCGAGGTTGCCTTCTGCATAGACATGGTAAAAGAAGGTAATTACTTATGCAAGAAACCTGTCTTTCTTTCCCCCTCTGGAAGGGGAAAGTGAGTTCAGCTGAAGCCCTCCAGCTGCTGTGAATTCATGGAGAATTCAGCTAATCACTGATGGTTAAAATCAGTATCATGGGTGATAGGTAGCAAGTTGCTATTGCTTGTGACATTCCCTTGCTAACATCATTAGGGTGTTATTAGCTATATGGGAGCTGCTGCGCTCTGCTAGTTTAGGAATTTGTTGCTAAAGCTCGCAGGCAAGCACATCTTCTGTTTCATCCTCAGGCACGGAGCGCTGCTGCAGGCAGAGGCCCCTGGCAGCCCGGCGTGAGTGTGGGCTTGCACACTAGATGGGCCCGGGCGTTGCTGCCAAGTATTTGCTGAGCCCCTCACCTGCTGATCCTGCTCACCTGTATAGCCCCAGAGCTCCCTTTCACCCACTCCATATCCTATTGGGAATATTAAAATTTCTTTTGCAGCCCACGCTATCTGCTTATGATACATCCCTTCACTAATCTGCTCATTAAGTGGGGGCTCTCCCTGTCATAACATTAGACCTGTGGGTTTATATGCAGCGTGCTCGTATTGTGTCCATAATTGTACAGCTGAGCCTTCCACAACCGGAATTGCCCCCACCATGGGCTTAAGAGGTATGTGAGGGCTGCTGAGCCAAGCTCAATTACAACAGAAACTAAGCAATATAGTCAGGAATGCATCGGAGGTATTTGGTGAGACAGGAAATCTCATTTGTGCCTCAGGTTCTAGAAGAGAATCCTACCTGCAGACAATTCTTTTTTTTTTTCCTCTGTGTAAGCACTGGTGTAAGTGTAAGCACTGGTGACGTGCTGAATAGTGCTTGTAATTTTTTCCCCTTGCCTCTATACTTAAGATATAGATACAATCCAATGAATAAAGAACAATTTTAAAGTACATTTTAATCAAAGGTTTTAAAAATAGAGTAAAAGTAATTTAGTAACTTATAATGCATGCAAAAGTAAGTCTTGGAAAAGCTACTATTTGACCAAATCTTTGTCTCAGTTTTCACAGCTTTTCATTTCCTAGATAAAAACTTGCTGTATTACATATTGACCCTCTTCAGCTGGGGAGAACTGAATGTCACACATTTTATTATGCCCTACTGTAAAATAATATCCCAAACTAGACAAAAAGAAAATTAAAAATACTGCCGTATTGAATGTTTAGAGATCTGGTTCTTTCCAACTACCTTTAATGTAGTGGCATGGAACACATCTGCCAAAGCCTGTGTGACTCAAGGCACAGCAACCTAGTGAGACAATTCACTCTGCTTTAGCAAAAGGATCAAGCACTGGTTTTTGTGGCATGGTGAACATAGCTGAAATATGAATTTTTGAAATCTGGACCGTGTGCGGATCATCATGAAAAATGATGATACAGATAATATGTAGCTCTCTATGTTTATACTGGGAAGGAAGATGAACCTTTCTCTTTCCTTGGGACTTCGATGTTTTGTATCTGAGAGTTCACTATGTGCAACCCTGCTGGAGAAAGTCTCACGTCATTTTCTAAGACTCCTGTATAGAGATCATAACCACACTGAGAGAAAGCACCTCTAGGTGCCTGGCTGGAGGAATTAGCGTTAGCATATTATTATTCAATTCGGGAAATTCAGAATTAGAAAAACAGGCTGACATCCACAAAAATGTCCCTCAAATACTTGCTTGGTAGCTATGCTCATTTACTTGAGCTCTTGTTTGTTGGCAGTGGGCTTCCAACACTAAAGCTTTTCTTTCTCCTTCGGGGACTTTTGTGGCAGGCCACTATTATCCCCTGGCATGACAGTTTACTACCAGCCCATTATCCATTACCTTCCTGGCATGTGCAGACCTCAGAAAAACCTCATCTGGGACTTGGCACTCTATCCAGTTGCTGATAAACCTTATAAATTTATTCATTTTTGGTGTAAAGTGGAAAAATACTGTGTACAGCTATGTCAGCCTTAAACTGTCCTCTGACAGGGCTGTTTTTCACTGTGAACTCCTTAAGAAACAAAACAAAACAAAACAAAAAACAAAAATTTAGGCTCCTTTGGCTTTAAAGGAGAAGGGGGAACATGTCATTTCTCTCCAAGAATATTTTCCCTCAAAGCTTGTGCTTTGAGAATAAAGCTACTCATTCTAAAACTTTGAAACTTTGCCTTTAGATCAATAATGGCCTCATCCATTTCTGAGTGCACTAAACATCAAAACCAAATAGGTTTCTTTGAACAGAAAAACTTTGTCACAACTTTGCTATAGCTTCAGAAAAGCAAGAGAT
The DNA here is from genome assembly GCA_013398315.1 of Nothoprocta pentlandii. NCBI lineage: Eukaryota > Metazoa > Chordata > Aves > Tinamiformes > Tinamidae > Nothoprocta > Nothoprocta pentlandii. The sequence continues at coordinate 2,889,758 of VZSG01000016.1, read as the reverse complement.
TCAGAGATTAAAGGAAAAAATTCAAGGAAGAGAACCTGGATTACAGGTAGAAGTGTCACCATCACTATGACCGGAATGTATATGTGCTCATTAAAAAAAACTCATGTAATAGTTTCCTTGACATAATTAAAATTGTGGAAATTGTTATTTTCCATATTTTGAAATTGTGCTTCAGCTCTTATAAATTGCCTAGACCTTACACATATATATGTGTGTGTACTCACACACACCTATTTACATATACTTACATATAAGCACTGCCTCAACCTTACACATACTGAAGCAAAATATTCTCGTATTGCCAATTAACAAAAAAAGGTTGTGAAGACAGAGTATATCCTGTCCATTATTTGCCTAATTGTTTACAGTGTGCTTTGGCTCACCTAAGTAAAATTACTGTTTTCTCTTCCTAGAAAGATATAGCCTTTTAAAAGCAATTATTGATAATATAATATATCAATATTCTGGATCTGAACTTTGATTAGTTTATCACTATTATATTTTATTATTATTTATCATTTTTTTCTTTTCCCAATAATATAAGTATTACTTTGCCATTCATTTTAATATGACTAAAATTTTAAGAGTCCCTTCTGGTAATATATCTATCACATTATTTTCCCTTAAAAATTAACACATTTTATTAATTTGTATGATTTAATTTGGAGAAAATAACATAAAGTAGTTGATTTCAATATAAGATAACTTCAGGTATGTCACCTAATGTGATTAAAAAAGTAGCTATCAATAATCCAGCACTAATGTACCTGTCAGGATGGCAAGAATATTCCCTCTGACTTAGGCAAAATTGCACTGATATTAGCCGAGGTCTTGGAGAAACAGGTAAGTCTACACTGAGCTGCCCCTGTGATCCCAAATACTTACCTAAAGCTGCATTTGACTTGCATGTCATTGGATATTTGCAAATCTTCTCAAATCCTGAGACTGCTGAGATAAAATCTAACACCCAGGTGACATTTTTCTACTCATCTGTCCCCTGTTTTGCTCTGAAAATATTGTGAGACAAGTGAGACATTCATGGAAACAGTTTGGTATAAAACTAAATTTAGGACAGACGCCATTTCCTATTTTCCTCAGCAATTGAGGATTTTAGTCACTCATACCTCCTTTGCCATGTCTGCTCTCCCAAGCTGAAACAACCATTCAGTGATGAGGGAAGAGACAAACACAAAGACACAAGCACAGACACACATCAAAATACAAAAAAATAGACACTGAATGATGATCTGGAAAAGAGAGGTTTAGGGCCCTGATCAAATTAGTATTTATCTCTACAAAACTCAGTAGTTCCTGTCAGAGAGACTGAGAAATATTTCTCCCAGCCAGTCCACTAGCCATTCCATCATGTTTTCATGTGAAAGTTTGTCTCTAATGGCCAAGTTCTTCAAGCAACCTACTCAAAGTGAAAGAGGAGTTCTGTAAAATGGTTGTGAACTGAACCACTGAATTCTGTTATTTCTGCAGTTGAATTACATATCTGCTTTGGTAAGGATGATATAAACTTCACAACAAAAACTCATTTGTAAGAGTTGCAACCTAGAGTTGCTCCACCATGAAGAATTACTAGAAGTCTCTTCAACCAGCATGCCAGTTTCTATTAGAATAACAAAAGCATAATAATAAAAATACCTGTTTTGTACCCAAAACAAATGCTACACTGTACTGACAAAGGGCCATGCTAAAGGTTTCTAAGGGAGAAGATGCTCCATTTTGAAGCGTTCTCTTTCTCCCCTTGAGCAGTCAGATGTGTATCTAATTGCTCTTCATTTCTTCACTTCTCTGGCACTCTGCAGAGCTCATTCACCTATCAGCATCTGGACAAGAGGGAGTCACCCTCACCTTCTGCGGAGACCTGGCTGTTCTGGAAGGCTGCAGCGAGCTCACGCTCAGGAACGTGCAGCATGACTTTTTTCCTCCTAAAGATGCTGAAAACAGACATCTAAAATAGGTGAGATAAATCACACCCTAAAAGTGCCCCCCTCTCTCCTATGACTCTAGAATAATGTGATTAATTCAAACACAGGTGCACACATAGCTGAGGTTCCAAGTTATATGAATTAAGTCCCAAACTACTAAGGCCCATCTGATTGACTTCTACTAACTAGATGTTTGGATTTATATTGAACGAATACAATTTGGAATCTGAGTTATCCATAACTGTTATAAACATATACTAAGATTTCATCATATGGTAACTTTTGTTTGACTTCCTTACACTGTGGAATTATAGAGCCTATAAAGTTCTTTTTGGCTCTCCCAATTTGAGTTCAGCTATCATTCTCTTTATAAGTATCTTACAGAATAAAACCATTTTTATGACAAACGTAAAAAAAATTACCCAATACCAGCAGACTTAAGAAATCTTTCACCACAACATACAAATCAGCCTGCCAGTCCTAGTTCTGAGACTTACCGGAGAAACCAAAGGGGAAATAAAATCGGGCAGATCAATCACTTGACTGGAATTTAAGGAAAGGTGGCAAATTCATGTCTAAGTAATTACGCAACCACTTTACCCATAAAAATCATTCCTGAGGCTGCCAAACATCCTGACACAAAAGGGAGGAAATTCTAAGTAGAAATAAAAGAGACACCAAATTAAAAAAAAAATGGAAAAAGTAAAAAGAAAGAGATATCTTAATGCGGCAGCTTAGACTGTCTGGCAGCACAGATTCAAAAGTTATGGCTGATTCAGGCACTTCAAATCTTCACCACTCAAAGAGAATAAATTGAATGTCTTGAATGCAGCTGTGAACAGATCTTGAAAAAAAAAAAAAAAAGGAAGGAAAGGGGAAGAAGAAGGGGAAAAAAATGGAATGGGAAAGGGAAAGGCAGTAAAAAGAAATTCTGTGCTATATGGTTTGCATGAGCATCAATAATCCAGTGGCTACTTCAATAACAATAACTGTTGGCACTTTGCCTCTGTCTAGCATTTTTTATCAGTACATTGACTCCTGTCCTTGTTTCCAGCAGTGTCTGCATTTGAAAGCTGGTGCCTGTCTGTGAAACAAAGTGTACTTTATTCTATACTATATGACTATAGAAATGACCATAGAAAGCAGAATGCTGTCATTGGCAGCATTACCAAGCCCACCAATCAGAAAAAGTTCTGCATGTGAAATAAGGAGGACGATAAAGGTGAGAAAATGAAACAAAGGGGCAAGACCAAGAGAAAATTACAAGCAATGTAATTCAAAGAAGTTAATAGATTAGCATTTATCACAGGATAGCATGGCCTAATAGCAAAACAATAGGCTAATATAACACATTTCACTTTTTATTTTCCTTTCAGATGCAAAGATACTAAATTTTTTTGAATTAAATGTCAACTTATTTTGTCCTTAGCAGCTATGCTGTTTGGGAGATAGCTCCAGAAGACTCAAAAGGAATCTGAGCAATCCTGCATGAGATTGTGTGGCAAAAAATACACCCTGACTTAAATTAGAACATCCAAATGGCCTGGGAAAGACAACTATGCACCACTGAAGTGAGTCACTAAAGAGAGAAGATAAAAATACTCAAGCCACTGCTCTAATAAAAATGGGTATTTTTGAAAGCACCATGTGTGTGTTGAGGCTTTGATGCAGGGTTATGACTGATACATAAGCATACCAAGAGGGTATTCAAATTACATATCCTATTTTTTCCCTTTGTTTGTGCACTCAAAAATTGCTAAGCCTGTCTGCCTTATTCCCTTGCTGATTGGATTCAAATCAAATTCTCATCTTTATACCATACATACATATACCATACAAACAAAAGCATCTTATTGTGACGTGTCACTATGTTTCAAAAACATCTCGATCCATGCAGGGCACAGAAATCAACAGATATAATGAGCTAGACTTACGTTCCCCAGACTAGAGTTACATACATGTCTGCTGTGTCGCTGCATGTAGTGTGGGCTTCCCTGGTGACTTCCTGGCCTTACTGTGCCTTGTAGCACAAAGACTTTTTGGCCCACATTGAAGATGACCACGACTCGCTTGTGGTTTTGCCAACAGTGAGTAATATAAGGTCATCCTAAAGGAGTGCAAATAAAAACTTTATATCATCCCACACTTTCAGGAATTCTTTATCTAACATATAGCATACTTGAGAAGTAAATTAAGTGATTTTAAAAAAGAAACTGTCCAGATCCTCTGGATAATCTGAGAAGTGTTTTATGAAACCTGAGGCTTGGAGAAGTAAAATTGTTCACAGCACAAACACATGTTCACAACTCGAGTCAAGGCTGCAAGCCCGGCTGGTGCCAGCTGCTAACATTCGTTCCATAACCCACTATCACCTCCTGCCAGTGGAGAGGAAACTGGTGTCAAAAGAACTTTTATAGTGGCCCTTTGCATAGTGAGATCCTGACTATATCAAGAACTGTCTTTGGAGCTTGAATGAACTTGGTGAGATGCTGTTTTCATTGGGGGTTTTGCCCCCTCAGATTGGGGCTCTTGCCTCACTGTAGGCAGGATTTTTAACTAATTTTTTCAGAGTATTTGGCTTCAGAGGATATAATGTTTGTCCAGGGTATGCAAAGGTCTAGCAGGAATGCCAGGTGGGAAACGCCAATGTTTTTAGTGTGCTGAGTGATCTCTGCTGCTTCAAAGAGCTGCGCCACTCCTGGGGCTTTCATTCCCTGCCAGCAGCTAACTCTGCTTAGGTGAAAGGCTGACACTGGCCACAGTTCTTTGGAGCAGGATATTTTGTCCTGTTTTGTTTTTGAAGGAATGCTGGAGCACAAGCTTTTGGCCTCAAAGAGGAGAGCAAAAGTAGATTTTGTTACTATTGAACTAAGGGAAAAAGTAAATTCTGTATATTTTCTCTATCATTCAGGACAGCAGCCTGAAAGAAAGTTTGCCAGAAAGCAAGTATTTTGGAGTAAATCATCCTCTCCCCTATGGAACTGTGAGAATGAATATTAATATTAATTATGAATATTAAATGAATAGGAAAATTCTATATGGAATGTTTTTAAAAAGACCATCTACAAGTTCTGCAATGTAGGGAAATATTTGCTGTTGAGCATAAATATTACAATAAGAAAATATTAAAAAACAACGTGCCAAAGCTTGTTCTCATTTAACTCAGTGTAAATCAGGAATATCTAACAAATAGCAGCAGAGTTGTTCTAAATTTATACCCATTCAGCCTAAAGAAAAACTGAACCAGCTACTCTAACATATGTTTCCATGTTACTGTGGTAAGACTATGAACATACCAAATATTAAAATTCCTCCTTGCAGATGGTCATCAAAGTACAACAAAGAAATTGGAAAGCAGAAATGACACTAGCAAGCTCCTTGGGCTGCTGATGTTATTAAATTATGAGATAGGCCAGGGACAGAGCTTTGTAATTAGCCACATGAGTGTGCCATTATTTTCTTTATAAATATCAAAAATCTCCTTACATTTATTGTTTTATCTTTCTAAAAGTCAGAATCTGTAGTATTATAAAGAAACAGTCCCTTTAGAAATGATAAAGCAATACTTGACCTCCCTCTTTAATGGAAATTCATCACTCCTCACACTGCTCATCTGTCCAATGCAACATATTGACCAGTGTTCACTCACTGCCACGTTCCAAGTCCTTCCTTCACATTGGGTAATATAAACAGTCATCTCTTCAACTTTCTGGTGCGATGCATCTTTCCCATATATCACATAATCTTGTCCATAAACCTGTCCCTGAAAAGGGCACTACTCCATCATTCTGCAGGCCTTCATTTAGCTGATCAATACCTGCTGAAAGATTGAGTACTACTCTTTTCAATTAAAATTCATTTCCTCATTCTGGCAGGTAAACTTCAGGAAAATGATTCTATTAATAATCCTAACATACTTGGGGATGCATGTTCTCTAAAAGCTAGACAGTTTTTTAAAGTGCATTTGTTTTGCTCATAACTTGCACGTGAACTGTGGTATTAACCACCCATAGCAAAAATGATGAGTCAGCTTCTACGGATGACATTGATTTAATGGACTAAAGGACTAAAATAGGACTAAAGGACTAATGGACAAGGACTAAAATAAACTGGGGTAACTAAAGCAAACCTGGGTAACACTTTTGGTTTGAAGTAATTTACTATATTTCTGAATGCTTGTGCTAGATCTCTGTGTAAATTCAATCTTCACTGATGCAGTGGGATTTACACTGCTTTTATAAGACAGGTAATACTTAATTTTATCTTGATGTATTATAATGGTTACTAACCTCCACTGGTAATGCAGGACAAGAGCACCACCTTCCTATTTTCCTCCAGGCATCTGCAAGCTCAGGTCTTTATGAAATCCTGCACCCCCAGCTCTGCATGGTACTATGACTTTATAACTCAGGCCAGCCTGCACCAGAAACCTGCCCTATACATAAAAAATTTGCAGCAGCAACCAAAGGGTACATAACGCGCCTCCTGGCTGAAGCAGGAACATGTAACTCCAAAATTACCTCATTTCAAGGTTATCTGGAGAAACGATACTTTTCTGAGCAGACAAACACAGAGAGCACTGACAAGTTTCCCCATGCTATGCTGTGATACAGTTACTTTGAATACTCTAGATCTTCACACTACTTTGCACCACCTCCCTCTAAACCTGCGCAATTCTTAAGCTGGAGCTTAACTAGGCAGACTATCGTGAGGATGTGTGTGAACTTTCAAGAGCAGACTTGGCTAAAATAGTCACAGGAGACTGGGTATATACCCTACAATGTATGCATATGCAATATGCAGAGTACTGTAAGTCTGTAAAGACATTTCACTATTCACTAGTTATCATAAATATAAATGACATGAGTGGCAGTAGTGACATATGTCATAAGAGTCCGTGGTAAAAACTAAAATTTAGACATTCTTCATTGTGCTATGCATAATGATAAGCCAAATAATTCTTGAAAGCAGGCAGCTAGAAAATGACAGAAATAAATTTTGAAAATTACTACAGTCCATTTCATTTATTCAGCCAACTTGCTGAAAGAAACCTAATATACTTTCTTTAGAGGGATGATTTTTAATGTGGGAATATGGGTTGATGAAGAATTATGGCACTAAAAGAATACACTATAATCTAGTATGGTCAAGACAAAGAAGTAAAATGGTGATTCATTTTACATCATTATGATGAACATTAAGATCACCTCTCTACAGATCCATAAAATAACTCATTTCATCTCATGTCAGTAATACTGAATTATTTAAATAATGTAATTATGCATCAGAAATTTCAAGGATCCACGTCATCCCAAAACCTGCTTTAGCTGGTGAAACCAATGTGGAAATTTCTTACGGACCACTCAGTGTTACATAAAAGACCAGTTGTTCTGAGTCACACTAAATGCCCATGTGGTTCTGTATTCTATTTCTACCCATCGGCTGATGCATGCAAATAGTGTGAGTATGTGGAAATGCTCTGTTGGCAGGTCCTCCTAACTGCTCAGAAGTTTTCTTGAACAAGATGTTGTGCCTTTTTGCTTATTACCTCTTGACAGATCTTTCATTCATAAAGACTACTCCTTATAGAATACAGTTATGGAAACCAACACATCATAAATTGATTGCAAGATCTGGGCTTACTAAAATAACTGTTAAAACTCACATATAGATGGATTGCATATACTGTGGACCCCAAAATATCCTAGTTTATTTTAGATTCAGTAAACTTCCAAATGTTCACATACTCATTTGAACATAGTTCAGTCTGCAAGCTTTCACTCTAATTCACTCTCATTGCTTTATCAAAATTCTTTCTTATCCTCTAAATTCATCAGTTAAAGCTCTCTAATTTTACTTTGGAGGTGGAAAATCTTACAATATATATTATTAATCACATTACTTTTATAGGCACAGGGAATCACTCAAGATTTGACAAAGGTCAGTACTCTACTATTCTATTGTGAAAACATGGAAAGTTCCCTCCATTAATGAGCTTTAGTCTTAAATAGTGTAATAGGAAACAACTCATGGTTCCCAAAACAGGCAGAAAAATACTTGTAAGAGCACAACAGCTCAATATTCTCTTTATGACAGTGAAGAAAAGTGGAATTCCACGGAAGAGCATAAGGACAAACAAGTACAAACCATGCTGCCATCCAAGTATTTCTCCAGTCTCTAGATCTCCTTCAGTCTCAAGTCAGGGACTTCAAAGCTTCTCTGTTTCCATAAGCCCTGGTAAATGGACAAATAGGACAAAGCTAAGTTCAAACTCCAAAATTTTCAAATCTCTAAGCTAAAATATGCTTCTACTAGCAATTACATTGAGTCTCACAAGTATTTTAATATTATTCTTAATATTTCTCTTGAAAAGAACCGATAAAAAGTTGTTTTCATCGTGGCTTTTGATTTTCATTTGGCATCTTGACAATTTATGTTGGAATTTCAAAATAAAATATTTGGACCAGTTCTACTATTCATCGGTTGCCAGGGTTTCCATTTATTGTCACATGTATATAAATATTCTGTCTCTGAAGAATTTGAAACCCACCTTCACACTGCAAAGACTATATTGTTTATAAATCTGATATTCTGTTATTTGCTGGATTTTTCCCAATAATTTCTGAGCTCCTAAATAAAATTCTTACGGTATGATGTCACTGCTGGCTTCACCCAACTTAATGCTGCAGCTGAAAAGGAAGGTGGTGCTTTCTTTCACATCCGGGTTGAGTGTCCACCAAATTTCTTCCTTTTATTTGAATCAGTGAGCTGAAATACTACATAGCTGCCAGAGCAGAAGACCAGTCCTTGGGGTGATCCCTCAGAACCTCCAGAGTTTGGCTGAATTAAACTGCTTGGGAATTACAGTCCTCCAACTATTATTAGTATCTTTTGTGCAAATAATTTTGAATCTGGTTATTGAATCTGATATCAATAGTTCTTAATCTCATGGTACAACATTTTTCAAATGTGCTGGGAATTTGCTCCTCAAATATAACCCTCATTTCCTAATTAGAGATAAATCAGAGCATTCTTTTTCATCAGAGTGTATTATTGGCATTACTAATATAATTTACATTTTGCAATTATGTGTCTTCTCTTTTTAAGTAACTCAGTTGATTAGACTTGACTAGCCACAATAATTGAACTCTATTGAACTTCTCACGTTCCTTCAAAATAAAAGTATTGTCTAACATTATCACTCATTCCATTTTTTTTCCATGAAATTAATGGATGGAAATTCTTCTTCCCCTAGTTAGCAGCCTCCAAAATAATTTCTAAATATGTCAATGAGAGCTAAGAATCTTCCACACTCACTATGGACAGGAAAAAATAGAGGCAGTTTGGAACCATGACTTCCTTTGCGTTGAAACTGATGAACAACTAAAGTTAGATGAACAGGAAAAAATAACTGATTCTGATTTTAAATAACTGATTCTGAACTGATTTTTTTTTCAATGAGAAAACAAGCAGATACTCAAGAAGGGATGATTCCATAGGGTTTTTATTTTTTTCCTCAAAATAATTGCAAGGTGTGCCACTCAATTCCAAATATGTTTTTCAGTTTCCAATAAGATGGAAAGTATCTGAAAGGTTTTATTCAACAAGGTATGGAATATTCAAGTTTTGCTAAATTAAGATTCATGGAAAATACAGCTCTCTGGCCAAAGTAATTCATTGAAGAATAGACAAAATAACCTGAACTGAAAATTATCATGGAAAATAGATACATAATCATACAGTCTATTTACCCGTAGAAAAACTTAGTGTTTTCCAAACATGAGCACACTGAAAGATCATTGTTGATATGAGAACTCCACTTTGCAATTTCTTATCCGGGCTAAATATCAGGTGCTGATTAATGAAATACATATTCACAACAAATGATTGTATGAAAGAGAGTTGTATCTAAATTACACTAACTTTGAGACTTTGTGAGGATGCCTAACAGTGTAATTATCTCTCTAGCACTCTACTTGGGTATGTATATTGTGATAGTTCCTCACTATAAACTGGATACTATTTTGCTGGCAAATTAAATGCATTCTCAACCTTCAAGGTATGCTGGCTTATCTATCCCTATTATTTCTTGCTTGTCCAAACCTTTCCACATCTACTTTTAGGAAATTCAAGACTTTTTGCCTGTGTTTAAATGGCTTGGCAATCTAAGTAAAGCAAACTAAGAGAATCAAAGGTGTTTGAGAAGACATTAATCACACTAGTAATTTGCATGTTGAGTAGAATGTCAGGTTAATGTAACAGGAACTTGAGCCAGCAAGGAGCATGTATTATACTTCTGACAGCTCCATACAAACACGGCAAACCAGAACTAGAACTGGATATACCGTGTCACAGTAGAATCACAACTAGAAGGCTACACTTTCAGATGATCACCAGAGGTCTCTTCCAAATTCAACTGTTTTGGGGTTATATGATTTTAAGACACGTGTATTTTATAGGTTTTGTATCTTTCATCTGGAAATAGCTGAAGAATGCCAAAGGGTTCTTCTGTACTATGTCATAGACTGAAAGAGAACAGTATGTTTCATAGACTGAAAGAGAACAGTATGTTTGATTTTCAAAAAGTCTAGAATTTTTACCTTACAACTGACAATACCATCTTTCCCTCCTAGGATTCCATTTTCAAAGCTCCTGTTCCTCTGCGTATACACATATGTGTGTGAATAGGTCGACATGTACATGTATGTCTGCAGTCATTATAAGCATACAATTAAAGTGGTAAAGTGGTAAAAAAGAGCACTCTGAGGAGCGCAGCCTCATGAAGCACCATGCACAGGGTGCAGTTCCAGGGCATGTTTCCAAGGCAAGCTCAAAGCAAGCTGGGCTAGATACTTGCTCACAGGAATGAAGACTGAGCTGCAGGTAACGAATGCCACTTCACGGGCTCTTTCTCCAGAGGATTCAAGGTTCTTTGAACAGGTCATTGCTGGTCTAATTTCTAGTCTTCCATGGATGAATGCATGAATTTCTTAAGAGAACTTGTGTAAACTGTGGTTCAAGTTTCATTGAAATCGGTGTCTGCCAAGAATAATGTTTTACTGGTACTAAGACCTCTAGTAAACTATGTATTACAACCATAATGTGTTCCTGTGATGCATATAAATTATCTCAGATAAAAAAAAAAGAACAAGTTTTCTTCTATAATCAGTGTTATAAATACAGTCAGAACTATTTATTATTTTCAGTAAAAAGTCACTTTGATCTATAAAAAAATCAATCAAGGCATTGGATTTCCATTGCAAGACTGAAAGTCACAAAAATGATAAAATACTAAGTCTATTTTTTTTTTGAAAGAGAAATGTAGTACATTTCTTATGATCCTGAAGTAATTAGGCTGTGGGTTAATGTCTTCACTAACTTCAGTCCAATTTTTAAATTAATCTAAATGTCACAAACCCATAATCTTGTAATCTTTTGCTTCATTGTCCATCACCCTACTTCTGTCTTGGGAGTTTCGAGGCAGCTAAGTTAATTTGGCATTACTTCCTCAGGCACAACCCGAAATTAAGTTTGGACTTGTCAAAATTAGATTTTTAAATGGCAACAATTTTCCTGATGCAGATATTTAGAATTATGGAAGTTTATTAGGATTATTATTAGAATTATTGAAAATATACACTGTCTTCTCCCTGCTTGCACTTATGAGAAACACAGTGTTTCTACCGCAGCTTGCAATACAGACAGAAGTTCACTGCTCACATTCAATATAAATGCAAGTGTGTGTTTTTTAAAAAAGAAACCTTCTGAAGTCAACGTCTGATTCCAAATTAAATTAAACAAAAGAACATTGATCTTGAAGATTGTGTTTCCAGAAGAAACAGCAGACATAGATGTGCACACTGAGGCTTGAGACCATATATGTTTCTGGCTGAAGAAAAGGCTGCAGAAGGAGTTTGCATCTTTTGTGATACCTGAGAACCTGCAGGCAGGCACTTATAAATGCTCAGCCACAGGGAAAGCCTTCGTAGTTTGGTACTTTCTTAACCACCAAGGTCAACCAACCTCAAGCCACGAATTCATAGGAAATGGGGATTCATTCATGCTGTGCCACTTATTAGTTTCATTGCTTTCACATTAGTTGGTCGTGAATTTATATGGGGGAAGTAGGAAATTTTATCCTCTTATTAACACAACAAAGCCCTGTGCAGTTGTCTGGGATTTCTGTTCCGTAGGCTTCAGCCAAGGTGCCTGATGTCCGGAATTCATGGCCGGCATCTGCACGTTTCAGTCTCACACTGCCTCTGTGCACAGCCTGGGGCTTTTGGCGGGGTGGGTTTTCTGCAGAAGTTTTGCGCAGAGGGTTTGTTTTCTTTACCCATCAGGTAAGTTCAGTCAAGGTGGAATTAGTTTAAACAAAACTACAAATAATGAAAACAATCACCCATTGCTAATGTTCTATATATAGATTAAGGTCATTCTATTCCATAATTTAGTGACCATTCTGAATAGACGTTAAAAAAAAAGGGGGGGGGGGAGTTTTTGAAGGTATGGGTTCATTGGCAGATGAAATTATTGTGCACTTTGCAAACAGACAGTGCTGTTTGGCAATGTTTTGACAATGTCTGGAGAAACATAGGGGATGCTATAACTACTGCATTTAGGTGCTATTGTGTTTTACATAGTATAAATTAAATTATACTACAGAGAGAGTGGGAAGTTTATGAAGCAAACTGGGAACAGAGGGAAGGGAAATTTTCAGTTTATTTTATAAAACACTTCCACACTGTATTATTTATGTAAGTGATTCCAAGGCACTGAAACAAGTGTATCATTTACAGTATTGCGACCACTTTGATCCTGGCGGTTAGCTACAGCTATTCCTACAACCCTGGATACCACCAGGTCTTTTCCTTTTGGATATCAAGAGCAGAACTTCAGAACTGGCTTTTCAAAGCAATACTTTTGTCTCCTTCAAAGTTTAATACCCAGAAAAAAATCTCTCGTTTTTCTGGGAAGAGTAATGCAATAAGGAAAAGAAAATAACTCCTTTTTATAAGATCAAAAGAGACTTTGAAATAAAATAAAATAAATACTCACATTTATTTTCACTAAGGTAGGAAAAGGGCTTTGATGCCTTGCAGCAGGCCTGGTGCTTGCTGGTTGTACCCCAGCCACACGTGGGGCCTGTGACCGGCACCAGGGCGCCCGCACCCCAGGGCTGAGGGGCGCTTGTGCTAACACGAACCTCCCTGAACTGCCAGGTCGCCGTGGCACCACCAAGAAAACACCCCAGCAAATGCACATGTGCTCTAGCTGTGCTACCCAAGTGGTGCATTAGACTAACCAGTCCCTAACTAGACTGGCAAGTCCCTAAGAGTAACGTCTCGGATGGTTATTAGGCTGTGCAAAGTAGGGCACCAAGGCAGCCTACATTTTGTTGAACCGGCACGGGTCTATCCACTCAGTATTTCCCTGTCTCTCTTGGGCTAGCACAAGCAAAGTGAGCTCAGACCTGTAGGCACTTGCCAGTGCAGGCATGCCCTCTTTCACATATTTGTAATGTATTTTAGGCAAGTTATGATCAGTAGAAAATGGGTGGGACTGGAAAAAGGTTAGAACTTGTCTGGAATTTTTGGTGAAACATCAGGAAATTCTGATTCTTCCAAATGCAGCCTTTCTGTGCAAGCACATTGACTGTGAGACCAAAAAAAAAAAAAGATCTCAAAAGGATAGTTCAAACCAAAGGTCAAATGTAAGGGCAAAAGCCAAAAAGACCTAAAAACCTAGATAATCAGGGAACCAACTACAGTGTTCCTCTTGATTGCTGGTTCACAACATTTACAAGTTTGCTTCTGAGTCAGGTATAGCATAGACTTGAAATCTGGACCCCATATTTCAAATGATGGTCTTTTCTGGGTTAAAAACAGCATGAAAAGAGTGAAAAAGGTTCACCTAGGAAATCATGAGCTTACCATGTGATATCAGCTCCTGGAAAGATACTATAGAAAAAGCAATCAATTTATAAGCAAGTAGCAAATAAGAAACAAGATGACATGAACACTGCCAAGAAAAAATGATGCTCAAAAACCAAATATCTATTTTTTCACAGGGCAGCTCACCTAATATTCGAGGGGAAAGCAGTAAATGCGATATGTCTGTGAGTAGGATGTTTGAGAGTAGGATTCACACGTGTTGTGTGAGAGCAGGGTAAAGGGTAAAGCAGGGTTTGGCAAGTCCATTTGCCACTATCTGATTTCTACATTGACATCCTTTTGTATTTAGTATTTTCATCTGTGACTATTTTTATTTTTTTTCTATCCTTGTGATTTTATTATCCTTTTAAAACAGCCTATGACAATGTTTTCCTGCTAAAAACCAGGGATAGACAGAGGATAATGTTCAAGAGAGCAAAAGTTATTCTAAGTATTACTGTCAATAAAATCTTGTCCAAAATCAACATCATCAGCCATTCACATCCACTGACAATGCAAAGCTTTATATTTTAAGGAAATATAGAGAAGGAAATCATTTATATTCACACTCAGTATAGACACATGAAGCAGGAAGTGACTGGGGAGCTTCTGAACAGTGTCAGCAAGCATTACATTCTTACCAGAAAAACAAGCAGACACATTTTGCAAAGATTTAATTAGATCTGACTGCAAACTTCAGCATTTTACCCCAAAGACCACATACAGGACTTGAACTCTTTCAGTTATTGAGCAAGGAAGAGAGAATTACTGCAGGAAGGGTCCAGGCAGAGCAATTCTGAAAGGTGAGACTTCGTACTTCCAAATTTATCAGCCTAAGCCTAGAATAGAGCACTAGAATCTGCTGAAGGAGGAAATCCATAAAGACACAGCTGTATATATGTGTACTTGAATTCCAGGCTCTTCCATTTTAAAATTAATTCTACTTATTGATAATAGTTGCCTTGGGTTTCCCAGAAGAACCGTTTTCATGACATAAGCATCCAATGTCCAATAATTCCTTGAGCTGAGAACCAAATTGCTGACAAGGACAAGCAATGTAAAGGGATAACTGCTGTTGGAAAGCAAAGAGGTAAGAGGAAGCAGACAGACCTATGGAGATAAAGAACCCTGCTCTAGAAGGTTCATCTGTTCTTCGATAAACATAGGTAAAAAATATTCAATTATGTGACACTGCTGCACTATACACCCTCTTATTATCTGCTGTAGAGTACATTAATGTTCCACCGAAACACAGTGTAACTGAGATTGGGCCTTTATTTATTTTTAGAAGTACAATCTCATAATTTTTAAAAGTCCAGTAAAATAGAGTGCAATCTTAAAAATGCTCCATTATGAACTCTTTCAGCAGAATTTTTGTATTACAGCACATTGAAAATAGATCCCCCTGTTTTCTTCTCATAGACATATAATTTGGTAGTAACTTAAAGATGTCAATTTGAAATTTTCTGATGAAATATTTTACTAGGCAGTGGGCTAGTGGGCTGGCACTTATTTTCAGATCATTGAAAGTAAATTGGAAAAAATTAATAAGGCCTTTCCCTTAAAATCCTGGAGCTGCAGCCAAAAGTACTTTGGCCAATTTAATTAACTACTGTGTATATTGCTTCTACTACTTCAACTTCAGCTGAACCCTTTGCAATCCCTTTGCCAGGTGGCTAATGGCAGCAAAAAAGGGCCGGATACAATATATCAAGGGCCCCTCTCAAAAAATGAATAAAGCCATCTGAAGTCCACCTAAAATGTGGGAATTCTAAGTGCAACTTCTTTCAATGGCTTTCACATGCAAACTCTCTGAGACAATCTACAAACCAGGGACACAGAAAGGGAATGAACCTTTTGTTAAAGTCAGAATACGAATAAAATGGACACACATACATGTGCATATATTCAGGCAACCAAAGTATAGAAGACTTGTTGGTCCTTCTGACAGCCGTGGCAGTGGAGCTCTCTTCCCAGACACCAGTGGGAATATCCCACAGGTAACAGTTCCATGATGACAATAATTCACCTATCCACTAACATCCACTCCTAAATTGCACACAGCAGACCTTGCTGTGCCTCTTTTCAGGTTTGCTTCTACCCCAAGGGAGCTTTTTGCTAAATGCAAGCGAGGAGCAGCAGCGTCTTGCTACTCCCCGCACGGCAGGGCCGGCCGGAGCGCACCCCGCTCTGCTGGCGCAGGCTGCACGGGGCGCTCGCGTCAGTCGTGCCGGGCTTGCTTCATGGCTTCAAGTGGATCCGCAAACGGGGAGCAAAAAGGAACCTACAGCTCTCAAACAGAAGCCAAGGCTGCCAATAAATACCACTTTTTAGTTTGTCCTTTCTTTTTCCTCTCTTGTCAAAGGAGATTCTCCCCTCCCTTCCAAAAAGCATTCACGGGATTTCTCCGCAATCCTTGAGGAGAAGTGACTAGTCAGCCTGGTCAAACGAAGCTTGTTACTGCAGCTCTCCCCTTCCACTAATACAGGGAACGCTTTCTCTTCTGGCACTTCTGAACGAGCAGCTTACACGAGTGTGTGAAAACAGAATAGACAATACTGCAGTGGGTTAATCACGACTGACCAACTAGTCCCATTTGCGGTCTTGACATTAAAACATTTAAAATCAGCATCAGATAATTATCACTATGTTTAGCCAATCATTACATTTAACCAAACAATTATATAACAAATCACAACAGGAGAGATCTAGCTGGTAACAAGGGTGATTGGCAAAAACAAAATGCACCTCTTAAGAGATATAAAATGTTCATCATCTATGACTATCAACAAAACTACAGCGATGCTAATGAGTAATATTCTCTTCCCACACTTTTGTCCATGAAAGCATTGTATTCACACCATCCAAGAAAATGCATATTTTCTTGATAGTTTTTGTTCCTCAGAAAAGAAATCCGTGGGAACAGTGCTACTTCTGTCTATCTTCTGTCCGAGTACAGCGTGATTTTCTCCAGTGCAGTTACTTTAGTGATAGGGTTCCTGTCACTATCTTTGAGAAATCGTCCCACTGCTGTATAGGCCTCCATTTCACAGGATCTTTCTACTTTTCAGGTGAGTATTGATGTCCTTAATGACACCCTTTACAATTAGTATAAATAGCCAGCACAAGCTCTGTTCCTCTGTCATGATTACATATCTCACTTGCAGATTGCCATATTCTGTACAAATCCCATTCACACAAACTATGTTTGTTTACTGTTGCAGTTTTATTTCTTTCCTGAGCCATCTCCTAAATTCCTAGGAGATGGAATGTATATGCATGTATATGTATGAAAATCCATACTGCAGTATATATATCTAGAGGGGGAAAAATGTGCTCGAGAGATCTGTTCTCTCAGTTCCATGCTGCTATTTTTCTCTAGACAAAAGTGCCCAGAATTGAGGCACAACATTTCCAGCACTGGAAATTTATTCAGTTTATTTCAAGAGACAGGAGCACTGGTCAGGAAACAGTTTTTCAAAAGAGGTAGCAGAGAGTAAGCTTGCCCAGCAATACCGATATTTAATACTAAGCATACACTGATCATCTGCGTTCAGAACCTAGAGCCAAAAGGTAAATGAGAGTCATCTCCACTACGTCTAATTCGGAGTCCTCATTTTTTTTTCTTCACAAAAATAATCTTTTCTCATTTACACACACAGGTTTCATAATATGTATTTTCTTAACATCTAGAAACTTCAAAGGATCACTATTTTTATTCTTATTTTAGCACATATTTCTTTGTTCCCCCCCTAGTATTTCTTAATGTGTGGAATATGAGTGCTGCAAAAGGAAAACGGCTGTTTACTCTTCCAGAGCAGTACAAGCTGTTTTTCTCATTCCTACTGTGAACTACTTTGAACATCATTTCCATTGAGTATGCCAACTTTTCATATTTTGTGATCCAAGGCCTCCTAATTTCATTGCCAGCCTGCATCACCAAGCAAGTACAATTTCTGTTTTATACCGTAAGGATTACGGTGATGAAATCTGACTCGGTTACCTTAAGGCTAAAAAAACTGAGGTTTTGATCAATGATGACTGTCAGCTTTAACACACATTTTCTTTAATCCTGCTTAGAGTCCTGGAGCCATTAGAGTTGTTTTTGCTGTAGTTAATTTGGCATTTTGGACTGGAAACAACCCTTAATTTAAATCATAAAAGTTTGCTCATGTAAATCACATTTTTGCATCTATTAAAGTAGTATTAAATATGTTGTCTGCTCAGCTGTGCTATGACACTCAGGAGATGCTATCTAACTTTTATAGAACAATTATTTATGACTGTCAATTTTCTGTCAAGCTCCTTAAATGATATACCTTTGAGACTGGGGAAGGCAAGACACTTCTTTTGAACAAAAATAAGCTGAATGCCAATACTGCAGAAAGTAACAAGATGTGAAATTAAGTGTAGTGGAAAATGGACAAATCATCTCAACTTGATCCTCAGTTCCCAATTTATTCACCTCCCTTCCTGCATCCCCATCTTCTCAAACATAAGAATATATCAAAGGAGAAAGCTAATATGTGAGCAGTATTTATAGTTACTGAAGCAGAGGTTAACCAGAATATCATAGCTGAAGCTTAATTTTTGCAGGCACCTTATTCAACAGAACTGTTTCACTCCCATCCTGATCTATAGCCCCTTTTTCTCATATGTCACTTTTAGCAACTTCTGACAAACCCTGCAGTGAGTGGCTGATGTGAAGTAAAGCCTCTCGTGGATATGAGGAAGAATTTAAAACTAATTCCTGCAATGTGTTTTTCTTTTTTTTTTTTTTTTTTCGATATTATGATGAGGGATCAGTTCACACCACTGAGAACTGATTTCACCAAACTAAACAGCCACATTCAGCAGTGTGTGAGATTTAGTTATTTATTAATCAAGAATCTTGACACAATGCTGATTTTTCTCAGCTTCCTGGGGCTTTAGCCGGGTTTGAAAGAACTACATTCTTTCTTATTTCATCACAACCTTGTTCCCTTAAAGGGATAATGCTTCTTTATGATTACCAGGTACTGTACATAATTCTTTCTGGGCAGAGTTTACCTTGATTAAGGGAGTCCCTGGAAAATCTCCATTCTGCAAGAGAGTGCAAGGTTGGCCGCTGACTAAGCTGGCACATGGTCAGGGCAGGTATACATTTTTTGGCTGAGGTTTGCATACCAGCTTCAGTTATGCTGAAACAGAAGGGAAAGTT
The DNA here is from genome assembly GCA_013398315.1 of Nothoprocta pentlandii. Taxonomy (NCBI): domain Eukaryota; kingdom Metazoa; phylum Chordata; class Aves; order Tinamiformes; family Tinamidae; genus Nothoprocta; species Nothoprocta pentlandii. Next base: position 2,870,688 of record VZSG01000016.1, on the reverse strand, counting down.
GAGAAAAAGGATTAAAAACTAAAATTTAAAAAGCAGATTTAATGTGGATATAGTCTTGTTTCAATGTGTTACAAAAATAGCATTAAAGGGCAACCCATTCAGAAAGGGACATGCTCACTTGGGGAGCTGCAGTAGCCTTAGGCATGACCCCAAATACTGTGTGAGCTACTTTCCCACCAGTGCCTTCTAAGAAGGCACTAAGAAGTTCAGCTCATGTGTTTTTGTTAAGGTGAGATAAGCTTTGCCATGCACATTGATTTCCCCCACATAGTAACATTTGAGAATGACCTGGCTGAAACCATTCCAGGCTATAGGCTGCAGTGCAGGCATGCATGCCATTTACCAGCCTTGTACCTGAGACCAAACGTTGATTTTACACACCTCAGGTAACTCAAGGGGACATGAATGTTTCGATTGCTGTAGTGTTTGGATGCCTAGAAACCTACTGGTATTTTTAAGCTTCTTGGCAGATAAAACACATAAAATACATGGATTTTCAAAAAAGTGCATGCCTCTTTACAGCTTTGAAAATCTAACTGCTTTTTTAGTTACATATAATTATGTACTGTCCTTCTTTTAATAAGTAGAGAAAAACAATTTGACTACAGTAATACAGAGCTTGCATAAATAAAAAACTTGGAGCCAGAGATTTGCATTAATGTCTGAGACTTACAGAATTGGAAATCTTATTTTCTCACACATCTGCCTTGGTAAGCATATACGTAGCTCCTTAACATCAATCCTTAGGCCATACAAGCACACACAAGTAGTTAATACTTGTTTTTACTCCACCATTTTTCCTTCTTGCTAATCTGGAAATAGTAGAAGTCTTAATTCCTTATTTAATGATGCAGAGTAAGGATCAGAATATATTTCAGTAGTCTACAGTTGGATAACCTCATATCCAGAAAAATCTGTCTTCTACATTATTTGGTCCTCTACTTTTTAGAGGCCCTATCTTTTCACCCTACCACATCATATAAGGGGTGCAAGACTTAACTACATTACATTACTGTTCTTCTTTAAAAAGATGGGCATCTGTTTTATTATTGACAAAAGACTTATATACATCAAATTTTGTTCAATTTCAAATATATCATGTTTAAGAAAGTTTTAGAATATAGCAAAGTTTAAGAAAAAAGTCCACATGATGGAAATGTCCAAAACATTATCACTGCCAGGAAGAACCTCATACATTTCCTCTGTTACCCCTGATTTTCTTCTGCTGTTTTACTTACAAGCGCATCATTCAAACATCCTCCCACGCAACCCTCTCTCACACCTAACCCGTATCCATGGCGACACTCTTACTTGTGTTATAAAGGGCACAAATCTGATCTCATTGAAGCAGAAATTGCTGCAAGAATATTAAATAATGCACAAAATTACTAGTCCAGAAATTGCTCCCAAGTTAAAGAAACGGGGCCAAAAAAAATTTTGCTGAAAACAGCCCAGCTCTTACCCTATTACTGATTACAACTAAAATAACATTAAAAATCCCCTTCAGTGTAACTGGGACTAAAAAATCAACATTGTAGCAAGGACTCCAAATTCTATTTAATTGCCTGTTCAGTCAATTAGCTTCTAAAAGCTGTTTTTACTGATAGTTACTATAAAAGTTTGAAAGAGCAAAATGAGTTCATTGCTTGGAAGCTGATTTATCAATAAATGGAACAAGGGTGTATTTGTTGACTCAAATGTTTGAGTCTTCTCAAGACAGAGATACTAGGTTCTAAAACTGATTGCCCATACCTAACCAATACATAAGGCTATGGTAGGTAAGTGGCAGGATATTACAGGATATTAGCAGCTCATTTGATGTTCATGATATTCCATCACTGTGACTGAAAGGGCTGTAATTTCTACATCTATTTTCTACTGTTTTAGTGTCGATCTGTAGATTTCCCATTTCCTCACTCATTCTTCCTCCAAGAAACCTCAACTTTTAAAATCATAATCTCTCAGAAGCCAATCCTGGGCAACATTTGCCTATATGTACAGGTACTTGACCCAAGAGTGTGATAGCAAATAAATTCTTTCATATCTGCTTGTCTTCTCTTGTCCCACTCACCCTTCCCTCTCTCATACTGGGTAGCAATCCAGCTCCCCCGAAGCTCGGAGCTCTTCCTCCTTCACTTAAGACATCCTTGCACACACACACACATTAAAATATATACTCATATGTGGGACCATGTGCTACCGCTAAATGCACGTATGCTACTGTTTGTGTCTATACACACATACATACATACTTTTAATAGAGACCTTAAATGGATGTGGCTAAAGTGGTCTGAGTGCCATTGGCTCTCACACTGCAGATACAAAGGGTGTTTTTTTAGCATTCTGCTGCTTTCACTTAGCAGGCCTGTGTGCTTGGAAGGCAGTCAGCACTGCTGAAATAAATCATAAAGTGCCATGTGTGGTAATTAATCTTCTTTTGCAATGGTTCATTGGAGGGGATAACTATGACTACGTGGATCAAGAAGGATGAGAGAATAACAGAAAAAAAAGTTATGAGGAGGTAAATTTTGGTGAAATAAAAAGGAAGGAAAAAGGAAGGATCATGGAGTAAGATGGCAAGTGGAAGAGGGGGGAAAAAGGTGGAGAAAGGCAGCAATGATATGAGAGGCAGTATGGTTACAAATGACAGCACCTGAGATCAGGAGGAGGAAAGGCCAGGAAGGAAATGAAAGTATGGTCAGAAGAAGGGAGGGCTGCATGACCAGGAAAACCTTCTTTTTTATTTCTTACTAGTTTAGGCTGACCTTGGGATCACAGTTGCATACTTGAATCCCACAAACTCTCCCTGAACACCTTTACTACTAACAATAACAATTCAGCAAATGCTCTGTGTTAAAGGACTGCTTGCCTAAGGCCACAGGTTAATGAGCATCTTTCCAGCAGGTGAGCCCAGGTGCCAGTGAGAAAAACAGGCGGGAGCAGGCTAAGATTCAGGCCAAAGCCAACACCGAGCGTGTTGCTACAACGGGCAAAAACGCTTCTCCCTTTCTAAGGGCACACCTCCAAATAAGAAATACCATTTGGCTACTAAATAGCGGAGACGAGGAGCGTGAAACTAATGGTGCTGCTGCTGGAAAGGGTGCTGGGCAGCAGAGCGGCTGGAGGCTGCGCCCAGCCACAGCCGCAGCCGCATCCGGCTGGGCGGCCGTTGCTAGGAGCTGTTCCCTAGCAACCTCCTCCTAACCTACTTTCCCAGGACTCGCAGCTCCTGCAAGGAGCAGCAAGGCTTTCTACAGGGAAAGCTGCAGCTTTTCTACCCTTACACGACATGCATGTAGCAGAAAATCAAATATCCTTTGGCATGAAGTTATTAAAAATTCTTTCTTGCTGTTTTTTTTTTCCTGAAATTAAGTGTATGAGAAAAGTGATAATGAAGGATGCCTGAAGCACCACAGATATTTATTTCCTGTTGCTGTTATAAGTCTAGACCTCCTATCTTCTATTGTAAAAAAGTTATATTTTATATATTATATAAAAGAAGTTGAACAAAGGTCCTATTAAAAAACTCATAACAAACGCTGTGCGTGCCAAGGGATAGACCCTCCCCAGCGCCATTCCTGCAGGCCCTGTTTGGATGCCACCCTGGGCGAACAAAAGCCCTTTGCTGCTTTATGCAGCAGAGGCATTCTGACCTGTAGCTCCTTAAGCAAAAACTACCAGGCACTAAAAGTAGGCCTTATTTTCATGTTCATAGGTTTTCATTTTCACTTCTCATCACACTAAATGAAACACTATCACATTTAGATCATATTCCACAGCACAACAGGGTTGCTTTTCTATCAGCCTGCAAGGGGAAAGGTGGTGTTTGCCTTCCAAGAGTGCTCAAACAAATCTTGCACATTCCATGGAATTTACAGAAACCAATCTACGGTCATCTTGCCTCGTTTCTAGCAGATATTCCCATAACCTGACAGCAAGACATCCACATTAAAGCCAGAATAATTCAGCAGATTTAATCAATCTGAGATTCAAAAAGAAATATTAGGTCACTTTAAACATACAGTAATGGATAACTTTTCAAGCTGGTACTCTGGTAGAAGCTGGTACTTCACCAGATGGGGGCCCATTTTCTGCCTCTCTTGTTGGATAATACAAATCATCAGCAATGTGTTTTTTTGTTGTTGTTGTTGTTTTTTACCAACTATTCACAGAAACCTTTGTAAAATTCTACCACTGATGTGAACAGTTTGCAAGGAAGAAAAAAAGCTAGATACACTAGTAGCTAAATTTGCAATTAATGATAAATGTTCAACTCTAACTTTTATAGAAAATTCTCCCGATTTGTACCAAATGCATTTGAATTGGAAAGAAGTTTTTGATGTAATTACATGGATTATAAATTGCTTTCTTTCAGTATCTCTTCTAAAGACAAGCCTAGGTTTACCGTCACAATGACGCACCGGTGTTGAACAAGAAGCTAGCACGTGCTGGCAAAGGACATTATTACTCAGCAGCAGAATAGCACATGATTGGAATTGTAGGCATTTGACAACTGACTAATTTGATAGACACTCTGGTATATAATATATAAAGATATCTTCCCTGGATTATAAGTGCTCATTCCCGAGATGCTGCTGAGCTTTAGAAGCAGGGTACGCCACTGTAGCTGTACCAAAACATTATCCCAGGCCTCAACATTTATTTCCCTGTGGCTACTCTCAGATGAGCCACTGTCTAAGATATGGTACTGCAGCAGAGGTTTAAAGCACCTTACACGCAGGCACAGTAGAAGGAACTGTGGCATATGCAGTTTCGTAAAGTTCTTTTAAGCAAAGCTATACCATTATTATGGCCGTATTTATAAAAGTCAAAACAATAAACAGTTTTCAGAAATTCTACAAATACCTATCTCTCAAGGAAGTATTAAACACCAGTGTAACTGCATATATAAAAAAAAAATTAAAAATAGTACAGAATTTGGAAGTGTTTAGTGTAGCCTTCAGAGTTTATTTAATCAGTTATATTTTTAAAAGCTTTGCAAATCCACAGGGAGGAATGCAAGAAGCCACTGCCTTTTCAATATTGATTTTTATGTTATGGAACACAGAAAAAACAACAAATAGAAAGGAGACAGACGGGAATATCAAAATATGGGAAACTTCAAAGGAATAGAGATGGTTATCTGCCTTCCAAAGAAAACACCTGAAGATTAAATGGAATGGGTTTGTAATACACGCCAAGTCTTGTCACAGAATTCAGCATCTTTTATCTTTAACACTGTCCAGAGAGAGAGATTAAAATACCCGAGACCTGTATCAAGAATGAAACCACAGCATTGCTTTCACAGTTGTGTTATTGAGCACCTGAAGAAATACAAAAAGAGACCGACCTTTACAAACCACTCCAAAATAGAAAGGAATGGGATTTAAATTCAGATTAGCTCTACTGCAGGAAAGTTCCTGCTCAGAAGAGATCTGAGGGGGATGACTTTTCCTTTGAACTTGTTGTTAAACACAAGACTATTTCCAGGTCTTTGGTTGTATAAAAGGACATGCAGCTTGCAAGGGAAAAGACAAACACCAGGCAGCCTCGGGAATCTCACTGATGGGAGAGTTGTACAGACGTTAGAAAGCTACCGGGGAAGCTCTGGCTAAACCTCAGCGAGACCAAGAGGAAATGCCAGGGCCTCCGGCTGCCTGCAGAGGCTGCGGCACTTGTGAAGCCCAGACAAAAATTTTTATGAGGAACAGTTTAGTCTCTGGCTCCTAAAGAAGATCAGGCTGTCCCTCCCTCTACTGCTCTGAGTTATCATTCTTTTCCCCGTATAGCTTTTGAGCTTGATGGACAATTTCTATTAAATTTGGAAAAAAAAAAAAAAAAGAGTTTTTTTCCAAATTTGAGGATATCCATTCATTGAATAGGATCTTATAGTCCTGTAAGCATCTTCCAATGTAAACTTTTCTCCCTGGATTTCAAATGCCAAGTCCACTCTCAGAGCACAAGACACAGGGCTGATTTATGAACACAAGTCAGATAACATTTTGTAGAATAACAGCACATGGAACTCACCATCTCATCACTATTTTGAAGTCATGATATATGCACACGTGCTATCTTTGTAGCAAGACAAAACTCACTATTTAATATTAATAGATGAATGTTGGAATGATTTTATCCAAAGCTTCCTACCTGCCAGACTATGGCAGCATTCATTTTTCTTAGATTTTAATTAATATGCAAGAACTCTGTGTGTTTATAATATACTGACAGCTGGTATGCAGGGATTAGAACATTTTGCCAATATGCTCCTTTCTCTTACTCTAGTTTAATACCTGCATAACTAATTTGGTTTTACCAGATTTATTCTTGAGTTACTGTGGCATATTTTAGAAAACAGCCGAAATTTGTATTTGGCCTGGTGCAGGGAGTGAGGTTTTTATTTCATTTTCACATCCAGTCTCAAGGTTCCTGCTCACATGAAGCACTTTGCTGATGCATATTCTCCTAATGCACAAGGATAATGGCAACCCTTTTGCTTTCCCATATGATTCCCATATGATATCACAGTCATTTAGTAGTTAGAAAGAACCAGGAAAATTCACTGAGCAAGACAGTGATGCTGGAACTGTGGGAATAACAACCTTATAGAGGGACTTAACAAGATATTTTTTGCTGCTCTTAGTTCATTATTGCTATGGTAGCACAACATTTTATTGCTGGAAAAATCATTCAGTGAAGAAGTAAGATAGCATAATTGCAGTTTAAAGAAAATGCACACACACAACTGAAAAATAAAAGCAGCCTGAGCATGGACTCTTTGGGATTTCATTAAATACAGCAATGTGAGATACGTTTGCATATAAAATCCCTCACCCAATTTCAGACATGCTACGAAGAGTTTCATTAACAGCATTGATTATGCTCAAGCTCGGCAAGGCCAAAGCCCTTACAAAGGCTATTAACTGCAAATTCCATCGCCGCAAGGGTGTGCATTCCCCCTGGGAGCAGGGCCGAGGCCCCCAGCCCCCCGGCGCAGCTGAGCGTGTGGTGCTGGAAGGTTGTGGTGCTTGCAGGAGGCAGAGCCGGCCCTTGGGGCTGCTCGTGCCTCGCTGGGATTTCGAAGGGGCGCGAGCGGGTCCGGCAGCGCTGCGCTCGGGAGCTGTGACTGCAGCAGGGCCGGGCTCAGCCTGGCCTCAGGCCGGCCCGGGTGACAGAATAGAGGCAGTTATGGCACGGCTCGAACGGAGAGCGCGAGAAGGCTTCTTTCCAAATTTGTGTGCCCGCTGCCAACTCTGCTGATTAAAGCTTTCAGAAATATCATTAGTGTGTGGTAATCACAGCCCTCCCTGCAGTATAGACATCCCTAAACAGCCCTGGCAGCAAGGGGAGCTTCCACTTGCCGCTGGATTAGGGAAACAACCAGCAGCCGATACACTCTCTGAAACACCTGCGGCAGAGGGGCATGCCAGTTACGCTGACAATATTGAAATTTCATTCAGTCTACTAAAAAACAGACCAAATAAACCAAAAGTCCCAGCCCATAAAATAAGGTGATTTACTGACAACTTTGTGCTTCTGTTGTTCGCAATCACCACGATTAAAAAGTTTTCATAGCTATGTATATTAACTAGGTACGTGGCTCAGAAAACTGGATTTTGAAAATCAGTTTGGACTTTTCTGTATGAGTAGCTTTGTCCTGGAATGTGATTTTTGGTTTGCAAGAATGCCTATTTCCCTCCTCAATTCTAGATCTACTGTGTCTTACTCCTACAAATGCTCATGCTTTGCACGTAAGCAATCGCAAGGAAATCACTCAACAGTTCAGGGTTATTTAGCAGACCTTTTCCCAAACTGAATCTAGACGCTGTAGACTCAGAGTTGCACCTACTTCTTACTCTACAACAGCAAAGTTCCTGGAATAATGGGGCACCGACTTGCTAGGCACTGATGGGCAATCATAAAATAAGAATGTTTATAATATCAATGTAGAACAAAAGGCTGAAGCATTTGGATGTAAAAGGGATGTAAAAATTGCTCACATATACTTGCAACTCCTTAACAAAGTTCATGGCTCCCTTAGCAGCCTCTTTATATGTCAGCCCCAAAGTCATGTATTTATTTTGCATACTAATATCCAGAAAGGATTATTTTTTTTTTTAATTACAGGCAGTTGATTTATTTTTCTTAGTGGGAGATATCTGTACTTCCCAGAAAATGAACTATTTCATTCCTCTGATGATTTATGAAATGCTATTAATGTACTGAATATTTCTACACTGAAAAAAAAAAATCCACGGTTCCAGCTAAGGCTATAGACTTTAAATAAGTTACAGAAGTATCCTCTGAATTGAAATATCCCTTCAGTTTCATCCAGTGAGTGATCTGGAGATATTTTGGGATATATTTTTCAAATATATCTAGTTATATTCCCTTAAAAAGAATTATAAATCTACTTTATACACTCAATACATATCTCTTGGCCTCCAAAGACTGTGTATGTTATACGCTAGTCATAACAGTCTCCTTGCTATAGAGCAAATGCATGTGATGTATTGCACAAATGCCTCTCCGTAGAATATCTTTCATGTGTTTGCTATTGAGATGTGGATTATTTTGGTCTCTGTTTTATATGACAACAGCCATTTTTGCTGTTTTTCTTAACTGTGTTTTGTTCAGGCTCTTACTTCTAAGCATCAATTTTATACTTTAATAGGGTACACTTTGGGCCAAACACCGGCTCATTCTTTTCTTCATTCTCATTCAGCTCCAGTGCACCAGTTCTTCACAGCAGCTACCACTGGGACGGTGTGAAGAAATCTGTCTGCGCCCTGGCCTTGTAGGCTGCAGTTCGACAGAGTAGACAGATCGTAGTATGAGTCAAATTCAGAACATTCATCTGTAAAAAATAACTCACAGGCTTTAAAGCTCCCCCAAGACTGTTAGCATACACCCTTTGGGGGAACTCTTTTGGTCCCAACATCCTCAAGAAAACCAAAATTGAATGCAATCTAGCTTGTGTATTTAATTCACACAAACCAGGTACATTTCTGCAGTGAATACATATCCTAAATGCACCATGCAGATCTTATCACACTAGTGCAACTCCAGCTTGCTAAGTACACTTTTTTTTTTCCCCCAGAAGAATTTCTACCCTTAAAGTATACTTCTACCCTTAAAGTATATTTCTACCCTTAAAGTATACTTGAACTCACAGTAATTATTGGGGCTTGAAACAAGTGCACTGCACCATTGATCCCAGATCTGACATGTTCTTAGCATGGATTTCTTTTGGGGTCTTCCTCTTTGCACTTGGAATAGCTAGGAAGCACTGCAACAGGACAGCTAAAACTGGGCTATAATTCCACCCATATATAAAGATTGGATACTGGAAAAGATGAAGGAGAAAATGTCCTTTGTCCAACCCAGTCTTGCAGCTAACTGTAAATATTTTTCTAAATATTCAAAATGTGTTAGGATTAACTAATTCATATTAATAACACTTGGCAATTAACTGAACAATTGCCTATTAAGGATCTTTTTTATATTAAATGCATAAGCATTTCTATCAAAATTGTCCAAGAATAGAATCTTCCGCTACTCCAGGCGAAGCCAGGTTACCTGCAATCAGCATCTCAATTACTCATGGGCTGAAAAGCACCTGAAAAGAGCACTTAAAAAGCACAGCGTGACTCCATCCTTCCTACCCTCCACTGAGACTAGAAAGCTAAAGCTTTGTACTTATTTATTTTTCACAAGCTTTCCTTTTCTTCCCCTCAAGCTGAAAACATACACTATAGCCCTGTAGCAGAGATGCAACTTAATTATGTTTTTAAGATGTGCTAAATTCCAGATTCATTTAAATCACCCTTTATGAAAAATGCATTATTCTGAAATTGCTATTTCCCATCTCACTATTTAATCACAATCTTCTGTCCTTGAGGACTCCCATGTTGCTTTCCTGTCTAGGTGGCATGTTGTAATACGGCTTCGTCTTACATGAACTGTGAGAGATCAGCTTGCTACTCGTGAACTGGCTCCACAAATGTACATTGGGTCTTACACACTTGCTACCAACCCATTGCTCTGTAAAAAGCTTTTCAGAGCTGCCTGTGACACTAAATTCAAGAGCCACACTGGGAAAATTGACAGGGACAGTATTTCTTCACTTCTCTGAAGCACAGCTCAGGAGGGGAGTCACAGAGCATTTTGGCATCCTTGAATGATCTTAATCTAATTCATAAGAGAAAATGCCCTGTGCAATCTATAAATAATACCTGTTACAGAAATAAAAAAGAAAACTGTTATGCTAATCAGTAATATGCTGAACAGTTAAAACTCGTACAAGTAGAAAGTCTCTATTGCAAAGTCCTGACTGCTTCTTGGCAGCAAGCCATGTCACGAGGACAGACAGCATTCTGCATTTGAAATATAAACGGTTTGGGCAGCCCACCTGTTCAAGGTTGTTCTGTGCTTTCCACTATAAATCTTTTATTTTTGCTTTTCTTGCCAAACATTAACTGTAAGAGCTAAATTTATCCCTGCTAGACAGTTGTTTCTGATTGTTTTGCTTTCTATCTTTTTTTCCCAAACCAATGCCAGCTTCACAAGAATAACTATTTCTGAGAGCAAGGGTGAGAAAGAAAGCTTTCTCCAAATCAAAAATTACACAGAAGCTGAGGTTCATAAATTTGTCCTGTGTGTGAAACATGGAGTTCTTGCTCCATGGATCTTCTTAGAAATATATCAGACTACATAAGTGAAAATATTTCTAGGTTTTCATTATTATGTTATTATGCATTCTTCTCTCTGGTCTTCAATAAGTTAGCCTCAATGTAGCCATATACACTCACTAGTGCTGCTGCCTATTGCTCGTGCATAACTTAAAATTGCATGCTCTTCTTTTTCCTGCCTTTACTGTATTATCATCCTTTTTCAGATCAAACATCAGCTACTTGATTTTACTTTAAAAACTATTTGAGGTCACATCATCCTACTTATCAAAATTATTCACTACCAAATTGGTGACTCCCATCTTTGAACCACAAATAAAGCTAATGTCCAGCACACACTTGTTAAATTGTCAAACAAGTTGGCCCTATCCCACTTTTCACTACTGGGAATAGTTCCTATTAAACATCTACCATTTCACTGCAAAAGTTTTATGGAAATGTTTTGGATTCACTATGTCTACAGAAAACGACCACGGTTGGCTAATGCAGGTTAGGTTTGCCTGCTAGGACTGTTGCCTGCTGAATATTACTCCAATCATTTCCTTAGATTCCTTGTCTTATATTATACTTTGATCACAATCTTCTAAAGTAGAGACTCCCTTACAGCTCTGTGCCTTAACACACAGTAGCCAATGGGGATTATCTGTGCTGAATCTGAATGAGATGAAGAGACAGTTAAGAGTGTGGCATGCAACTGAGCAGGTTCTTCTCATTGCCATACAGCTCTCCTGCATAAAGGGGATTTTGTGGTAAGCTTGTTTATTAAAAATCTGGCTTATTATTGGTTGTTTTTTTTTTTCTTTTGATTGAGGGAGTACTGCTTCTGTGAATAAAGCTTGCAACAGAGATGTGATTTGCACATATATTTGTGACATAGTATGGCCATAGATAGCAAAAATGTACTCTCTGGTTCTGATTATGCATTAATAAGATGAGTGTTTCCACAGAGAAATGCAAATTATAAATTAATGTGCAAAACTTTGCAATAGGTGTGTTTGATTGCAAATTGAGGTAGAAAAGCTGATGTTCAAATTATGCTTTTTAGTTATACTGCATCTAATGCATTCACTGTCTTGGTATCAATAAAAAGAAATGCTTCAGATACGACTAGATGTTTATGATCTCTGATCACTGAAATTAAGTTTAATTCACTGCTTCTGCTTTTCTGCTTTGTCAAGCTTCTACAGTGCGTGAATAGAACCAGGAGTCCTAGAACGCAAACCAAAACAGTCAGTACTGGCTCAGAGAAGTGACTTGAAAGACATGTCCAAAATCTCAGTCTTACTCAGGACTGGAAGCATGTCCCTATGCCCACTTAAAAAAATAGCCCTGCAAACCTTTTCTGAGGACATTTTTCAGCTAAATGACCAGGAATAACACTGTTTTAAGGATTAGCTTCTTAGGATAGACCATTGAGCAAGAAAGTAGTAGCACTGGTGTCCCTTCCAGTCTTTTGTTTGAAAACTTGCACAGAGAGGGGAATTGTGCTAAGATTTGTTTCTAAGTGTCAGATAACATAAAATCCTTTTATACATATTGATATCCTAGTAATGAGCCTATGGAGAACATTCACCTTGCCTCTTATTAAAGGAGAGTTCAAGATTTGCTGCAGTACCCTGATGGAAAGAATGAACATGACTTTATGTTGGATGTGGCAATCTCTGTTGGGAAGGAAGAGCCATGTATCTTGTCTCTGCTACAAGGATTTTTTTGTTTGTTTGTTTTATCCAATGAATGTTCCATGCATGTATATATTTTAGTCATCCACAGAAGAATCGTAAGATTACACCTATGGGGGAATTTCATGGAGAAAACAGTAGTGTCTGGATTTTTAAGTGGATTTAATAGGGAGACAACTACTAAGTCCCTCAGCCTTAGGTCATTCTCAAGCAGCATGCAATGTGTCTAGAGGATTTTATCACTAAAAATTATACACTTTTTAAGGGTTCTGTTATGTCAAAGAAGAAGTAGCAGCAGATCCAGTGCCAATGGCTTTTGGGGGCAGGGGAGGAAAGCGGTATTGATCTGTGTTTTCAGCTTGTGCATGTTTATTCAGCCTCAGTTCTATGAGGTGCTTATAGTCCTAAGAAAATGACTGCATCTATAAGACTCCTAGATGAAAATCATTTAAGTGTACCCTGATTTCAGCTCACAAGTAATAGTTAAGTTCTAAAGCCAGGGGAAATGAAATGACTTTATCTCATGCCACTTCAAATTCACCATTGCAGAGGGCATTGTTCACTCTTACCAGCGACGAGGGATTGTTGCTGCCCACACCGTGTGGCAAGTGGCACTGTGAGTTATGCCAAGTGCCTGGGTTGCTTCAGCTGCAGTAACTCACAATACAGCCAGCTCTGGATTATACATGACTCGTTTATGCAACTTGCGCATGCTAAGGCTTTCAACCTCTCTATGGTGCTGTCTTAGGTACAGTTTGGTATATTAAACTGGCATTAGAATTTCTAGTAGCACTCATTAGTGACAACACAGCACGATGCAAATACACAGAGCTAACACAGATCTCCTACTACTCATAGGAAGGAAAGTCATTTGCAGAAAAGTCATTTTCCAAAAAAGCAGGAGGAGGAAAGTGAGCTGGCAGGTCATGAAGGACTCTCAACTAAATTGAGATTCTGATACCAATGAGATTAAGGTTAGTCCATACAGAAACTAGGGTATGACTAGAGAAGACCCAGACCTACCCAGGCAAGCGTCTATCTGGCTAGCACAGAAAAGACCAGTAATGAAGAGAGAGTGGCAACAGTGCTCTCCAGGGACTCTCCCTTTGTGAGCTTGCAGAAATTCAAGAAGTCTTCATTACTGCTATTTCTCACAATGGAAATGATATTAAAGCCAAATCAAGTTATGCTTATACGTAATGCCCTTAGCACCTGCTCTACTCACTTTGCGAATTTGCTTTCAAAAAGGCAAAAGACTGTTAACAGAAAGGGTCAACCTGAGAGGAATTATTCTCTTACCCTTTCCAAGGCTGGATGACAATCAGTTGCATTGGGTCAGCCATAACAGATCAGTAGAAGGCAAGGAGAAGCAGTGAGTGTTGTGTTGAACACAACAGGAAGAGTACAAGGGAATAAAGGGACCACAGACCAGCTCCAGAGAGGAGAGCAGGCCAATTATCAGCCCCAGGTGTGATACATATAGGAGAAAGTCTCAAGGAAAAGAGTTTTTTTTTTTTTTTTTTTTTTTTTTTTTTTTTTTTTTTTTTTTTGGGGGGGGGCAGGGGCAGGGGCAGGAGGATAGGGGAGTTAATAAAAAGGTAAAGTGGCTTCATTAAACTTTGAATTTCACTTTAGATTTTAACAAAGTATTTTTGGTAAAATTCAAATTCTATTTTCAATTCAACCAAATTACTGTCATTTTCTCCTATTAACAGTTATAAAATTATGTCATCTAAAATCACATGTAAATTAAATCAATTTGTGCTGTGGATAACTGCAGCTCGGAGGGCATCTAAATGTCTAATTGCTTCACTTTACAAATTTAAGTTAAATGATTATAATGGGAGAGTAGTTTTCACTTGAAATGAATGGAGAAACTTAAGATCCCACACCAGCAGAAGCCTCAATTTAAGCAGAAGTCTTAATTTGTAGTTATTTGTATGCTTATTTTTTGGCCAAAACTGGAGTGCTGGCATCAAGTTGGAGTGTGGTGAAGATGTGCACCAGAGCCAGGGACGGAAGGAGCTCCCAAATCCTACATTTACCCACGTTGGCAAAACCCATTTTGCAGGTTGCTTACACAGGAAGATAAGGTTCTATACCTGATGCAGAGTTGGAAGTATAAAATCAAGTAATGTAAACACATCTCCGCAGGGAATATTCCCTATGAATCAACTGTTATTTTCATTTCTATAGATTTGCTACAAAAATCTGTATTGCTTATTTGGCAGTCGCACTAAAAATCTTCAAATGGGCAAGTGAACACTGGAAGACAAACATGCAAACGCACATCCAATATCATCTCCTAGAATGACATTAAAAATCATAATTATACTTGAGGACTGTGTAAAAAGAGAAGAAAAGAAGCACAAAAATCAATGATATGAAGAACTATTCTGCTGAGATTTGCATTTTTGCTAAACTTCATCATGACCTTGAATGCAAATCAAACTGGGATGCATGTATCCCCAAGATTTATTGCTGTGGTTTGCTCCAATCTTTTCTTAATAAACTGAGTTAAAAATAGCTCAGACAGCTCATTAGTTATAGCACAATACATTTTCCTCTTAATTTGGGGAATGGCAAATGTTCTCATCATTCTTAAAGCAACATTACTCTGCTGTGTAATACTCGCCATACCATGAAAAGCAGGATAGTCCTCTATGCACCGTCTGCTTAAAGAAAAATCATCATCCCATGACATATTTATCTCTTTCTCCATCCTGCCTCATGCTATTTTCTGCATTGTGACATCCTTCACTGCAATAATGATTGCTTACTCCTGAGATTTATCATTCCTCTCCTCTGAATATTATTCAGAGCTATTAATAAAATTCAAATAATCTCCCTTAGCCATATTTGGGTTGTCTGCAGTGTAGCTGAAAGGAAATTTGAGAGAGTTACCTCACTGGAAACTCTATAGCTATGAAAATTCTTGTGGCATTAGCATTAAATGCTGTATGTGAAGGAATTGTTTTTCTTCAAGGAATTTTCCAGTATATTGCTATGAAAATAGTATTTCTCTTGATGTTTCCATTCTACAGTAGCCTGGTTTTGCCAGCTTTTCTTTTAAGACGTTATGTAACATATGGACTATTTGTCTTCTTTTTCATTTCCCCGATTGTCGAGTGCTTTGTATGTAATCAGAGCCAGCGAGAACTCTTTCATTTGTATTTTATTGGTAGCTATGCATTTCTAGGGGTAGCGTTAGATTCACTGAGCAGTACTGAAATTGTTTCATTTATAACTACACTCTCTTACTTTGAAATACAACTCTGTACTGTTCATTACTCATTCTCCTCCCTTACCCAACCTGTTTTTAAGGCAGTAACACTTCAGGATCACGTTTTGCCTACCATATCTGACCCAGTTATAAGCAAATCCAAAAAGATCTTCACTTTTAAAGGAGTAGGAATTATGGATAATACAAATATTTAAAAAAAAATCCTTCTCCCCTTTGCATATCTCTCTCAGGTCAAAGAATCCCTAACCAACTTAGATATAACAGCACAGTCCAACTCCCTCTTGGTTCTACCTGCCAGGCACATTTCTTTAAGTCAGCATAGCCCATAGGAGCGAGGCTTCCATTATCCAGCATCCTTCTCATCTGTTTGTGACTACGTAAGGATATGTTTGGTTCTACTCGTTGGAAGAAAGCAATGCCTGACTTCCCTCCCCACTGTGGTGTCAGGCATCAATTCATATGCATGAATTCAAGAGAGCTCCTCTATAATTTGTGGCTTAAACTCAGCAGCTATTGGAGGCAGCCAGCATCACTATGCCCAAATTTGCATGGTGCTGGCAGTACGATGCTGTAAGGCAGTTCTTGAACATAGTTTACAAATATAGGGCTACTTGAATTTCCCAATTCCTTCATGGCTTGAGAATCTGGACACCTGATTGCTTAGCCTTAAAAGCGAACCTGCACATCTCCTTGAATCATGACACACTAGTATTTGGTAGGACTAATGTACTATCAGGACAAACAATTCTATATTATAACCTGTGAGCTGTCAGAAAGACAAGTACCATATCACTGAAAAGTATTTTGTATGCAATCAGGCACAAATGCAGGCGTATTTATTGTTTAATCTTCTTCATACCCGAAGGAGAAGATGAAAGCAGGGAGTGCCAATGTATCGTGACTCAGTTTCTAAACTTCTTGCTTTCATAACATTTAAGATTTGAACAATTAATAGCAAATCACAATGATGCTTAACCATATTGAACTGCCTGAGTCACAGTGAGTGTCTGTAGGCAAGTGCACAGCCTGTTGCTGCAAACTAAAACCAGACTAGCAAAAATCACCTTCCGAGTGGATTAAGTGATCACATTTTCCTTTGCATCTGTTGTTATGCATACCCACATATGGCTTATCTAACGATCTGTAGCTTGTTAAACATGAGAAGGCAGTGGTATATCATCTCCCGGAAAAACCCACATGTTACTGTTTACAAAATTAAAGAGATGCATGAAAATGCACTAAATGTTCTGTATCTGAGGTCAAAATGAAATTAGATATTCTGCCCTTAGTCAGTCCATCTGACTTTGATGGCAACTATTTAATTTTAAATATCCATTTGATTACTAATTTCCCTAATTGCATATTTTTAGGTAGGAATGATTCAATTTATGTTCTTTATTAATATATTGCTCTTACTGTACATTAACAGTTATGTTCAATTTTAGTTACATTACTTCTGCATCACTTCAAACTTAAATGCTTTTATATTTATTTTATGCTTTTTTTTTCTATTAAATCTTGACTAGATATTATATTTTGACTTGTTTCAAATCCACTCAGACTAAAGGAATGTCTACACCAGTTAAATCAAAATTGTATAAATCCCTTTTTCATAAAAGGAGATTGATGATTTTGTCTCCATTAGTTAATTGGACAAGAAGCTCTCTCACATGACTATTTTCCATCTGATTCCTTTGCTGATCCCAGCAATGATGATTTGAGTCTCTTGGACCCCTTTTTCCTTCCTTTTCAGGATACAATAATCCCTAGTGATTTCAAATGAACTATTACCTTCTGTCTTTGGAAACACAGGACAATCAGTAAGAGAGAGTTAGGTCCATCTGAAGATGATTGGAGATTCTACTAAAGACATAATAATATCTGAGTATGGTAACATATGAGGGTTGTTAGCGTTAAATGTGTCAGTCAGAGCAGTCAGGGGTGACATAGTCAAGGATGCTGGCAGTGGGCAGAAGATATGTATTTTAACTAGAAACTGTGGAGAGAATGCCCGGGTCCTATTTATGCTAATGGAAAATGCTGACATTACCCATGGGGAAAAGGATATCTTTTTGTTCCTTTACAGAGCTAAAACCATTTTGTTTCCATGTACTTTTATCCAAAATTCTACATGATTTTGACAAATGGCATCACATCTGTTTTCGCTGCCTTTATAGCATTGCCACAAAATAAGCCGCATTCTTTCACTTTTTTTTCAATTACCTTTGAGCTGGTTAAGCACATAAAATGGCATCCTCATAGAGCAAAATTTAATTTCTCTGTTCTTTTTCCCTTTACATTTTTAACTCTGTACCACTGTTTCTATTTAAATGAAAAACTAGACATGGTGAAAAAGGACTAGTATTTTTTTTTTACTGTGAGACATATATATATACATATATATCTATGTGTGCATGCTAGACCTTTTTTATGTATATATGTATCTCACATATACTTATATATCTTAGAATATATATATATATATTTTAAATTAGCCACTAACCCAGACTTGAGCTTTCATATATTTCATTAGTACAGGTGTGTAGAGGAATTGTACTATGTTCAAATGTACTGTGGCTTTAAATATTAAAGTATAACTATTTCTTGCTCACATGCCAAGGGCTCTACATAAACAGGGACCTTAGTTTTTAGCTTCATTATAACTTATATTTCTTGCATTAAAGACTGAACTCATGTCCGATCTCAGTGCTATGCTCTTATTTTCTTAATGTGTTCTATGTGTTCTTTTTTTTTGGTAATACAACTCCTCCATGTATTACTGCTTCAAAACATCAGAGATGGAAAATGAAGATAGCATTTGAAAACAAAAGAACAAGCATATTGGCTATGACAATAAAAAGGGAACAAATCCAAAATGATGGTGCAGATACTTTGTAATTTTCTGGAGGGGAAAAAAAGAGATCTGTAATACATAATCAGTGGTTTAAAATGTTTTAAATGTAAATTCTATCAAAAATATAATATTTTTTCTTCAAAATTACCTTCATCTCTGAAAATCCTGCTACGGAAAGACACCCCTACTCATTATGTAGCAAATTATTTTTTAGATCTATCAAAATGACAGTTTTCATGGCAAATAGTGATGATAGGCTGAGCTCTGTCCTCAGATACCCACATAAACTTTAGTGACCTTGTTTTTGTTAATATATTTAGGGTTTGCTTTGCCAAATGGATAAAAAAAAAATTACAGAGAAGTCTTAGTTTTGAAAATGTTTTGAAGTTGTCTCTTTTCCCATCCTTCCCCTTTCTACTTGTGCTTACTTTTAGCTCCCATCTCTATCATTTTTTTATAACTGTCGTCTGAAAGAAGAATGTCTGAAGCGGGTGTATTGATCTGTCAGACCTCACCTGAAACAAAAGGTCCAGATGTAAAATGTTTAGCCGATAGCTCAGCTCAGATGAAGATTTCCAAAAAAGTCTGTTCAGATAAACACAAGAGCAAATGAGAGAACAAATTAGTTGTTATTGTTACTCATGCTCAATCTGAGGACCTTTGCTCGAACATGTCTGCTCCAAATATGCCCCATGAATAATTGATTGAACTTGCCAGAACTAATACAAATATCTTTTGTCACTCTCTAAGAAGAAAGTTTAGCTATGAGACCATTTTCCTGTTGACATTTTGCTCCAGGCTCATATTATCCTAATTTTAGATAAACACTGCCGCATATAAAGAAATCTGAACAATTTGTTCATATACAAAATGACTTTGTTGACTTAGCTAGGAGCTTGTCACCAACATGTAACAGAATTGCATGACTGTTTTTGAAAGCTGACAAAGACCATTTTTCTTCGTATACAAAGTCTGGACGCTCTTTTCCAAGCTACCTGAAAACTGCAATTTTGGCAAACAAACATTTTATTTGGCTCTTTTTCCTCCAAACTTTATCAAAATTATTTCTGTTCTGCCAGGTATTTTAGTGCCTTAAGGAGAGTTAAGGCTCCAGGAAAAAACTAAATATGATTAATGATACCAAAAGTTTTTTGAATACTGGTAAAGTATGCAGCCCCCCAAAAAAGACATAGGAATATTTTGCAATAATAAACTGACACTTAACTAAGACGATTCCTTCCTTTAAAACACTATGTGACAAATATTATTCCCAGTGTCATATATGAAACTCTTCTGACCTGAGGTAGGGTTAAATGGGTATCACTTTTGTGGACGTGCCCACATGGAGAAGCTGCAGAAGATGAACCATTTCACTCTGGCATTGAGCAACCCTAGCTGCTGCCAGAGGAGACTGGCTTGCTTCCTGCTACCTTGGAAAAGATGTGAGAGCACTTGGAGACTGTATTTTCCTTTGTGCACCTATCTTGCCTCCTTGTACATTGTGAATACCATCAAAAGAATAATCTCTGTCACAAGCCTGCTGAGCACCTTCTTTTCTCCGCATTTCATCCCATTAGCTGCAATAATGGTTTGAAAAGGGAGAAAAGCTGCCTCTGAGAGTCATTGGGTTGTTAACCCCTAGGCAGTTATTCCTTTACAAGTGCAACATGCCCCACATGGCCTTTTTTTCTAGAATTAAAATCTGGTTCAGTCTGACATCTCAGTGAGATCCTGAAAGCCCGAGGTGCCTTACAGAGTTCACAACATATTTTCATGAGAGAAAAAAAATTACTTCTGTTTTAATGCACCCCTCCCTCTGGCAGGAAAAATGCTATGAGGACTTCTGGAAATAATTTACATTTTTGGAACACATTGAGAGTGGAAAATCCAGGTAAACGTGTACACAAATCATATTAAAAGATAAGCTACTGCCTGCTGTCCAGCCATCAAACAGAAGGCAGGAGAAGGTGCAGCCAGAAAGGCTGAAAACTTTCAGTTCCAAAAGCAACCTACTTCGTGGAGAATAACTGGAAATGCATCCATGAAGGCCAAAGTGATAACACGTACAGCAAGTTAGAACATGTACAGCTGACATTGCAGATGCTCTCAGTGCCAAAAGGTTGAATTAAGTCTAAATGTAAAAAAGCAGAATTTGATTTGGGCTAGAAGTCACAACAAAGGTTTCCTAATCGAGTCTTCATTCCCCTGTGCATATTCACATAGACAAACACCCTTTTGCATCTATGTTTTCAAATGTCACACAGAGACATCTTACCTATGGGTAGCTGAGACCTTTCTCGAATGATTGTGTAGCAAAACAAACAGCCATATAATCAGATAAAAGTAGCATAATATAAATAGCAATGATGACAGGGCCTGTTTCTGACATAATTGAAAGAATCTGAATGAATCACCATTTTAAACAGTCTAATATATGAACATCCAAACCTGCTCCCAGAGGGGAATAATGGCAGAAAAATCTGAGAGGATAGGTTACAACTACATTACAAATGGCCAAGTAGATAGTAGGATTACATGAAAGAGAAGTACATCCTGCTTACTGAGAACTGCAAGTCACTAGAATGAGGCACAGTGTGTGCTGTGTGTCACCCTCCTTCCAAAGGCAGCCTGCCAAGGAGATCAACCCTTCCCTCAGCTTGGTCCTACCTTTCACAGCAGCCCCGCTCGCCTGAGCACCCTTACCTTGTCCAGGTATCAACATCCACCTGATGGAGGATGCCTACGTTGCAATCACTGGCCAAAAGTCACACTATAGGACTTTATGCAGTCCACCTTAGTCAAAAATTTCCCCTACTTCTATCTTCAAAGCATTAGCATTTACCTACAATCTCCTCAGCATCTACAGTCTCAGTTCACTACCAGGTACTTTAACATGTGATTGGCAAGGTAATGGAAGAAGCTCATATGCAAGCTGTCTAAGGGTATCCTACAGGGAAGAGGGGACTTCTTCCTGCATAGGTCCTAAGGAATACTATACTTGCAAGTATTATAAAGGCAGAGAGGTTACTGCAGTGGAACTCTTCTTCCAGTAAAAAGCCATCTTTTTACTATTTGCTTATGGTCTAATGTGAACTACTACTAGCAAAGATAAGCATAGTTGATCAACAAAATATGCAGTCATGAGCATGAAAAGCAAGAGCTTTAGGAATTACATGGTTGCAGCACTAAAAATATTCATAAGTCCTTGTGGGCAAGAGATATCACAGGAAATGTGTAGCAAGAGTCATGCCCACAGAATGAGGAACTAGGAAATCCTTGTGCCTTGTGGATAAGCAGGGACAATTCACTGCTTGTGATAGCTTTGTGTTTTAGTGAAAACTGTGGTGAAATCATGTCCTTATAAAGAGAAGTTCAGAGGATAAAAGGATTAGTTTAGTGCTGGATGACACCAGCTTTGTGGTGTGCAAAGCCAGAAGAAATCTGGAAAGAGATATCTTAATGACTGTATTAACTACTGAACACTTCATAACCTTCTCAGGCAGTGCAAGCTACATCCAGGCGGAGAAGAAACCGTATATCCAAATATTTTAATATTTTGGAGTTTGATGTCTAGGGTTGTTGGCAGATGAAGATAAAGAAAAGATTAATATAGTGACATCACAAGAATCTTTCAGATTCACAAACCAAGAAAGCTGTACATGACAATATAGGTTTTAGGTCTAAATGTATCTTTGCCTATTTACATTAATCTCTCAGTTTCCAGAAAATATGTGAGGAACATCTGGTAGAAGCACAATCTAAGGAGTGAGGCTTTATGTTACAAACCCTTAAATTACTTTCATAAGGCACAGAATCAGCAAGTGTGGATTGAGCCTCCCCCCATGCTGAATGGAAAGTTCTCCAGACCTCAAGGAAAAGGAGGAGTCAGAAGGGCCTCCGTGACTTTGACACCGCTGTTACCTGAGCTAACAAAGGGAAAATTTATCTGGAAAGTCAAGTGTCCAAACACTAAGAAGATTTCTAACTCTTGCTAGAGCTAATCGTCTGATTTGCAGCAGCCCATAATGTCAGATTTACACATCAGCAGTTTGATAAACTCTTGTGGTTGTTAAATACAGAGCAGTAAGTTACAGAGACTGCAAAGTCAATGCAAGAGAAAGGGAACACTGAGTCTCAGCACTAGAGCAATGGGCCACTGCAGAGACTGTCAAGACCTGCCGTCCCAGCCTGCCATGCATATGATTCCTATTCACCTGTCTAGCATAATTGTAATCTAAATATTGGATTTTATTTCACATTTAAAATATATAGATAAGCATAGTCCCTAAAGGAGAACTTTTAATAAAAAGTGAACAGTTTTGTCTTTTGAATGAACATTACACTGTAGCTACGGCAACAACTGAATTTCAGCACTAGGTTCACTTTTGAAGATGAGTTGTGCAGATATCAAAGGTGATCAGGGTACAATTGCCTTTACTATTTTGAGGAACTCAACATCCTGCGAAGTCTTTCTTCAGCAAAGTGTGGAAAACAATATTAATGGGAAAGTGTTAGAATGTATACTAGCATGTTGCATAATAGCTTTAGTCATAAAGGGTCATTAAAAATGTAATGCAAAACTATGATACAAACTTGCTAAGCATTCCAAGCCTCACAAAGCTTTAAATATAAGCTTTCTATTTCTCTGCATTTTTAGAAGAAGTTCCAAAGAATAAAGATATTCAAATCATAATTATCCTGGACAATTACATAAATAATGTTAAAACTATGGAAGTGTGACATTCACATCTTTCATTTCCTTCTTCATAGGAGAAAAAAAAATCATAACTTTCAGACTGCATCTGCTATCTACACTATAGACTTCATTCATTAATTCTCAGAAGAATATTTTAATGTAGGCTAAATAGTATTTTTGTCACAGGCTTACTGGTGTATGTCAGAAAGAAACAACATAAAGACTTGTCCTCACAGGATTATTATCTGAGTTGATGGTGTGTTCAAAACTTAAAAGATTATAAATGATGTGATTTTGGCAATTACAAATGGTATGTGGTTCCTGTATGTTCAGCTTGTCAAGTCTTTTTACAGATTAAATACGATCTGTCATTCTTTATTTTTAACTTACTCACCTGCAATGCCCAAAGGAGATTGATTATTCTCTTTGTACATCACTTTGTCACAGTAGGACACTCTCCGAGTGTTGTCTTTCTTCTCATGTGTCCCCCTTGAATTATGTTTCAAAACAACAGAAATTGCTGCTGTAGCTTAGGGAATAACTTTAAATAAAATCCCTCCTCATAAGTTTTATGATATTTTCTGAAACTGCAATTCCATAGCAGAAAACCAGCTAGTTTCTAAATCTGTTAGACAGTTTGTCCCAGCTTGCCTGTCTTTCACTGTTGTGAAGACTTTGGTGATGTGCGAAACTATAGACACAAGTGCACTGAAAATGTCTGTCCATGCCAAGGACCTCAGATGCACCAGAAGCCAAATCTTGGATCCGGTTGGAGAAAACAGTCTTATGCTTAGCTAAACTGACTGTGAGAGTATAACAATGCTAACCTTACTTACTGCTTTAAGCTAAATTAGCATAAATCAGTGTTTATTAACTTCCTTTTAATTTTTACTCTAACATCTAAGTTAGCAGCCCCTCCTTGCTGCATAATTGCTGTCTTTACATTATAAATCCCAGATACTCATTTTCATAATACACATCATATAAATATGAACCAAATACATCTGTTCAGGAAGAACACAATTTTTAGTTGTATATTCTGGCAGTATCCATGAAATAACTGAGAAAAGTCTCCTTATGTGAGACACATCACAAAAGTGTAGCAATCATCCTCCTCTACACTTCCCCCTGCCAAAAGCTCAACCCCACCATGGGAAGCCCAGAACCAGGGATTGCTTGAAATGCAGCCCTTCAACTGGTTCAGATGAAATAAACTGTGAACTGAGGCATTCAGTGAAGTTGCCCCAAATTAACGAGCAGTCAAGGCACTGACTGAGCATCATGACAGTCTATGCATACGCTTGGGAATAGCATTTAAAGGAACTAAACATTTGGTAGAATTTGATGCAGAAAAGGACAAAGAGAGAATACTGCAGGTTGGCATCAGACTACAAGGCAGGCTGAGAAAATGGAAAGCTGAGATGTTGGAAAAACCTCTGCAAGTCATGGAAAGCACAGCAACTCTATAAAGTGAGAAGCGTTAAATCAGTCTTTCAACTGATGTGAGTCAGTAACTTCATACTGGAAAGTACCATAATACAAAGTCAGCTACTGGCTCTCCATCGTGTTATATCCATCTATAAATATGACAGGCATTGACCCGACCCACACATGAGCTTTAACAGCTTACACAACTTGATGATGTGTGTTTGCTTTCAGAAAACCCACTAATTTATTTGCATGGGAGACCACAATTCAGGTTTTACAAACATAAAGGATGTATTTCAAATCTGCCTAATGATTTGTTTACCCCAGAGAAAAAAATGTTGATCTCTACGGTAAACAACACTTTATCAAATTGCCTAATTATTCTTTGCATTTAGCAGAGTGATTGGAATTAGTCCAAAGTCATAGTTCTAGTCTTTTGCATAAATAATCTATTAAACATATTCAAGTTGTCCTTGATGCGCTTCAAAGAAAGAAGTCACACACAAATTTACATTTATATAAAATTCAAAACTAACACATAGAATTTTGCATTTTCTAGACTTCAAAGGAAACAGAAGTTAGTACATGAATATACCCAGTGACAAAAGTATACGATGGGCGCAAATATCACCCTGAAAATGCTATAAATAACACAAATTCTGTATTTAGCAAGTTATGCCAGCATTTGTTTTCTATTAAGAAGAAAGGCCTCAGATACAACCAGTGAAGTGCAACCTTTCCCCCTGCAATGGAAAATCAGCCATTTGGCACCAGGGACAAATTGCAACAGCTTTCCCTTTGCTCTTGGCAACTTTTAAGGTTTGTAAGTGACACTTCGACAAGGTGATAAATGGGAACATTAGCAGTGTTCCACACTCAGTTACTCTGCTGGAAAAAGAAAGTGCGGGATGGAGAAGCCTTGCCCTGGTGTTTTCCCAAATGCGGCACTTACAGGCAATCACGCTGCTGTGTCATTTACATGGAAACTACACATCTGCATAGTCAGGCACATCTGGAATTCTGTGCTCAACCGGTGTCCAGTGGTTATTTATTTAAACATGGAGTCAAGAAGATCTCAAAATACATTATGCTTCTTATAAAAGAAGTATAAATACATAAATACATAAAAGCAGTCTTTTTAAGATACTGAGGTGGTGAGCACTTATACATATATACATTCAGCACTTGCACAATAAACATAACAAAACACTTCATATATTTCAGTCCCATCATCCAAAATAAGTAAGCAACGCGTGCATGAGATATTCAAACGCCGTCCCCTAAGGCCAAGTATTTTCTCCTGCTCATTTTTCTCCCGGCTGTTTCCTCCCGCCTCGCAGGGCTTCTGCGGTGCCCCGGACGAGGCTCTGCGGCGTCACCGCTGCAGCACTCCCAAGCTCCGCAAACTTGCGCCCTCCCCCTGATGCCTCTTAGACCAGCTGGCCCCTCACGAAACTTCACCTTAAAAGGACAATTACTCTCCCAGCCTAGTCAAGTGGAGCCCTTCATCCGCATCAGATTGCTTCAGAAACTCATCAAATCAAACTCTTCATTATGATCCTGCTCCTTCCTCACCGAAACTCCTTTCCACTCAGTTTACAGGGAAATATTTGTTACAATTATCTACTTTCTACTAAATGACAGGAGTTTTGCCCACTGTGCATGATTCCTCAGATGCACAAATCTTACATAGGAATCCTTGCCTGTGTGTTTGCAAAAATAGGCCTTTAACTTCTTTAATATTCTGCCCACAGCTGCAACTAAAGCACTTGCTCTTATTTTTACCATGGTTCTCATTACTTTTAATTCTGCGAATTAATTCCTGATTCAGTAAGCAATATGCACACAAGCCTCACTTTAAGTATCTGACTTACTGATGTGAAGCTTTTGATTACCATTAACCCCCAATCTGTGACAAGAAAAAGACTACAGATCCCACAGATTTAACCCACACTAAATCGAAGCACTCTTAGGTTATGTAACTTTGCTTCATGTTATCAAAGGCATAATTAGCATCACTGCCCTGAAGAACTTGACAATTTGTTATTGTCCCTGCATATCGTCTTGGCATGAAAATAATCCTTTCCCTGGATCATCAGAAACTGAGGTAAGCAGCTCTAAGATGCTCTACCACAGGGTTTCCGTGCATTGAAGTATTTCTTACACTTGCTTCAGGGATCTGTGTCAAAACAGGTCAGCGTTGCTCACTTTAATAAATAACTGGGTAAAGGAGAGGAGATGAAAATTTGGAAAAAATGCTAACTAAATCAAGTTCATAAATACAGTGATATACGGCGCTGCACTAACACCATAAGCCTAAGTCAAGTCCTCTTTCCATTCGTTTAAATCAACTTCACAAAAGCCACAGCAAATGAAACAAATAAATCAAGTCATTCTCATCCAGGTTTACCTGCTAGTTGGGATTCCCACTGTGAAGCGAGGGAAGTTCTCATTTGAAATTTTATTTTTAGCCCATCATATTCATTTCTCTCATTATTTCTCTTTCTTCCTTTCTTTACATTCTAAACTGAAGCATTCCTGATGCGTTATACTTATTATATTTAGAAGCCTCTCACTTCATTCCTCTATTAAAATGCTTTCGGAATCACAGAAAATAAGATTGAAAGGGGTGTCAAGTAGTCATTTTGTCTTTAGCTGTGCCTCAAGTCTAGATCAGCTTTACCTATCTCATTCTTGACATGCAATCACTCATTTCTTAAAGACTTCCGAAGTGGAAATTCCAAAGCCTTACGGGTCATTTATTTCACCCTTAGAAAGTTTCCAATAGCAGGCAATAGACAGCTTCCTTGCTGCAATTTGCACCTTTAATTCTTGTCCAATTTTACATTGCAGTGACGAATAATTCCTTTCAGTTTTCCATCTGCCTTGTATCTTTTTTTTGGGGAAAAAAAGTACCTTCACAGCCTTCTTTAAGTGAAGTTGTTTCTTTAGGTTAAATAACCTCAGGTCACTCCATTTTTCCTTCTAGAAAAGACTCATGATTTTGCTTCTACATTTTATTCCAGCTTCTTCAGTTTTCAAAGTTCTCCTTAGCATAATATATTTTGCATCCCTGGCCCATTTAGAGTGAGGTTATATATCTCATCAAATCAAGTTCATCTCATTTCTATTTTCTGCACACTAAAGTTTCATCTACTATGCAATAACCAGTCTACCCATGCTCACAGTAATATTATAGGCTTTCAGTGACTGAGTGGTATTGAAAGAAGTATAAATTAAAAGTTCTTCTCCTTACATTAAATGTTGAGGTGTTATACACTTCTATAAGAAGTGCCAGCTGTAGTGGCTTACATGTCAATATATTACTTTTCAAGACTCTCAATTTGACCCACAATTTGCAGGTCTAGTTGGGATGCTTCCAGTAATCACAATTACTAGCAGTGTTGATAGCCTTACGCCTATCTATTTCACAGAGCTGGCAAAAATTCAGTGTCCTCATTTTCTGACGCCTAAGTAATTACACTCAGAGCTAATTATATCAAAAATATGGAAGACTATAAAGAAATAAGACAGCCTCAGTGGTGGACAACTATTTTTTTCATTTTTAATATACAAAATAGAATTATTCATGTGACTGTTTTTCCCCAAATTGTCACTTCACCTCAATAACCCCACACAGTGCTTAATAATGTGCAAGTGCCTTAATTAATAATAAAACCAAACCAGGTATCTATGGTCCAACTTTCCTTTAAGATTTATTATTTATTAACACTTACAATCAAAATCAGCAGGAAACCAGTCACTGAGCAAATCCAAGGGGTAAGACCAAGCAAAAGGAGCAAGGAAGATAACAGGAAGCAAGAGGTTTTTCCAAACTGAGAGGTAAAACTTCCTTCTCTGTTGAAGCTACAAGATCTCACGATTCAAATGTATTAAGGTGCACTTCATACCAGAATGCAATTTGGATTCACTCACCCCGGCAACTTTTAACCCACACCGTATAACATGCATGTATGTACCAGAATGGCCTGAAATTCCTTGTCAAGAGGGTCAGGGCACTATGAGTCAAGAGGTTAAAGGCTGTCACCTGAGGAGGTTCAAATGAGTGTGCTGAAATACCTAGGCCAAAGGACAGCCCTGCCAAGGGAGTCTAATAACTTGGTCAGGACCTACTTGCTTTCTCTTAGCCCCCGCACTGAAGTGCACTGGATTAAGACCATATTCATCCAGGCCAGGGAATGTGACTTGCCTGGCTAATACACCGGGAAAATTGTGTCTTCAGATACATACAGAGCAAGCAAAGAACTGTGATGAATAATACTACCACAAACCAATACACCTTTGAACATGCATTCTAAAAGACCATGTATAAAACTTGAAGCCTTCTTCACCATGCTAACTAACTCCTTGAAAAAGCTCACTGCCAGCGGAATTTGAAAAGAATAATAAAAGCTCTATAATCAAATGCAGAATTATAGGCAAACAAAATCCAGAATTCAAGACATAGAAATTGTCCGTTTCAAGAAGATCTTATTTAACACTTCTCATTTAACATTTATTTCTCATGTAAAATTCCTTTAAGGAAGGAGAGGTCTATGACAGTGGCAGAGTTACAGTTTATCCCTCTTGCTTTAATTTTTAGCAGTAAATGTGAAGGAATAATAATTTTAGGAAAGTGCTTTTGAACAAATTGGTAAAAAAAGTCCTTTGAAAGAAGGGACAGGTGAGAAATACATAAAGACAGGATGATTTTGCAGGTATTTTATTAATATATTGCACCAACAGAGGACTCTGTGATTTAATAATTATTTCACAGAAAACTATATCTCAAATTAGAGATTTTAAATTCTGTCAGAAAGGTAATGACTTTCATACCTTCCCAGGACTGGCTGGGGACTACACTACTTCCCTTTGCATGTTAGTGATAACTAACATCCCAAGGTTATTACCGACACTTCTTTCCAAAGGCACCACTTAGAAGAGGAATGATATTCAAGTTGACAGTTCCAGTAGCTTAAAAGTAAGTCTGAAAAGAAGCTACGTGCGGGGAGTTCAAGGGTTGGATTGTCCTTCAAGAATTTCTTATAATAGGTAGGGCTTTCACATAACTAACAGTTAAGATGGCAAAAAAATATAGCGCAGATAAAAGTTAAGTTGCTGTAATTTCCAGGGGAATCTGAATTTAAAATAGGATAAAATATCTGAGCCTAATTACAGATTGTTTTAATTGCAAACATTGATTATAAAGACGAGCTCTCATTCTGTGCGGCACTTGGCTGTGAGGAAGAGGCTCACGCTTGGAGCAGATCCCCTGGCTCCTCAGCAGGCCAGTGCTGGAAGGTGTACGAATTCTTAAGAACATGTAGAAATAGCAAAAAGAGGAAAGCAACCTCAGAAAATACTAAATAAATTAGTGGAAAAAGTCTGAATCAGTGACCTGGCAGAATTGCCTTGTACTGACAATGAAAAATAAAGGGAGAGAAATGACAAAAATGACAACATTTGCAATAAAGGGACATGGGGAGCTAGTTTGATAATCTAGCTAAGTTACATAAACAAGTAAAATAAATAAGAAGTTCAAAGTGCTACCAGACTCAAACAAGTAAAATAAATAAGAAGCTCAAAGTGCTACCAGACTCTGTATTGGCTAATGTATAATTGAAGAGACATGTAATTTACACTCAAAAAATGTGCTTTTGTCTCCTATATTTAAATGATAAGGTAATGAGAAGTACACAAGAAAAGTAGATAGTAGAAACGTAAACCTTTCATTTGTGTCTGTTTCATACAACAACAACACAAATCATACCACATGCTATTTACTATCTTTATTTATAACAGTTCTGCCTGCTTTCCAAATAGTAATCATGGTCTTAGTCAAGAGCTTATAACATCCCCTTTCTCCTGAAATTGCAGAACCTACTAATTCTGCGACCAGAATTTCCAAGATTCTGAATACTGAATATTTCCAAGATTCTGAATATTTAAAATAATAAAATTTTTACAACCAGGATCAGTCATTTATAGTAGGACAGTTATTTAATCAGAAACAGAGGAGAGACATCAGGAGAGACCAAAAGCATCCATCCTAAATGTTGATGCTGGTGTTTGGAGCACTCTGCTGGCAGAGGAGCGCTTCGGGCTTCAGTGTGTTCAAGCAGAAAGGAAAGCAAAGGAAAAAGATCATGTCTTTAGGGACAGTACCAACAACTGGGCTATGGTATAGACTGGGCCAAATAAATTCAAATAATCTCTAGACAGTGGGACCCAATGCCCCATCCCGTGGTCCATTTGGAGACATACTCAGGCTTCCCTATTGCTCTTTTTCCAGATTTCACCCCCTGGAAACCCTGGGTGGGTGACCGGTCCGGAAAGGTTGGAAGCACTCAGGACTCCAGTGTTTAGACACTGCCCTAGCCATGTGCTTCTCACTCATTTTATGCCTGTAGATCCTGTCTTTTTTCCTGGGGTTTCACCTAGTTGGTGACTTCTGAGAGATTTTCAAATATTCCTAGAATGCTGAAAAATCACGTTTCTAGGGCATTAACCATTTACTCAAACACACAAACACATCCCCTAGTTTCTGAGGTTTCTCTATGGCCTCTCGCTGGAGAGCCAATCTAATTTAGAATTCCAGATCTATGTGAAAATTGGCAGGGCCCTCAGGGTGGTTTAGGGCACTCAGGCCATGCACAGCTTGTGAGGCCAGAGTGGGCGGGAAGCCCTCGCTCATCCCACACCTTCCACCTCAGTGGTCTTGGGGTGGATGAAGGCGCTTCAGTCTTCAGTCTCCCACACAACATTGAACTTTTTGTTCCGTTTGTATTAGAGGGAACATGGAAACTAAACCCTTGAGTGAAATTAAGTTCACATGTGCAATACAATAGACAAAATCCAAAATAAATGGGCATACATGGTGATGATAAACACTGCTAAAAAGGGAAACAGCGCACTGTACTGCAGCGCTAAGGTTTTCTGTTTTATGATCCAGCTTAGCTGGGGCAAAGTCATCATAGATATTTCACCACTGACTTAATGTTTTGGAATTTCTTCCTGCCATATTTTTTTTTAGTTTGCATGCACCCATTTGTTTTAAAAGAGAAACTCTTCAGACTTAATGCCTAAAAGAAGCCATCTCTATTAGATCACTACTATCATGGTTCAAAATCTTGTATAAATAGTTGGGTGAGGTTCTCAAGCTACAGTGTAAGGCCCTGGATAAGTGTAAGGCTTTGGATACATTAAGCTCCAAATCTCCTCCACACTGAGAAAGGGATTCAGATTCTCTGTCATTCTATAAAATGTTAAGCCATGCAATTTATCTAAAATACCTACCAGATGATATCATACAAACTTGTTCAAAAAGCACTTAAAAATTAGTGCACACAATTAGAAGCATAGCTAATGTATTACACATGCATTTCTTTCTAAGGGATTAAAAAAAAAATTATTGATAGCTAAAAAAATACCAATCTAAGAAACACTCTTTCACTACTAAAAGCAAGTTTTGCCTGAGGAAGGAGGAGCATTTGGTCTATAGCATTCCTTCTTTCTAGGGAAAGCTGAAGACTGCTCATCACCTTAAAGCTCCCAGATAGTTACCTGTGTACACAAGCGGGATATGTTAAACCAGCAAAAACTGAACACACTCCAATTCTTGATAAAGTATTTAAGGTTCCCACGTGGGTCTAGCTCCCATTATGTTATTGTTTCTAGGAGAGCAACAAAAACTAATTAAACCACCTGATTTGTATTTTCTTTTTTGCCCCAGTACTGAAAGCAGGACACATCGTATGCACTAGCTCAATGTGTCACACTTGCCTCGGCTTTTGTAAACAGCCAGCACCAAACTAAGATCACAAAGACCCTCTTCTCATTCCCTTTCTCTGTTGTTATGCTCAAATTAGTCCTGCAACACTTTCAACATAACATATGTCTGCGCCCAGCAAAATCCCAACGTGCCTCTACTAGACATAAGCATAACATATTGGTTTTATTACAGGACTTTAATTGATAGCATTTGGCATAGGCAATGATGACAGGAAAGGCCAAGTGGCATTGACAGCAACGCAGGACAGTAACGCACTGCACAGCAGCACTTGTGCCTGCCCCAGCGCTCGGCCCTCACTGCTCCCTCGGGCGCTGGGGCAGAGCGAAGGTGCTCTGCGTAGGGCCAGGTCGCCCATTCCCCTGCGCTTCCGTGTGCCTACGGCATCCGAAGCAGGGTCTGGACCCAGTTCCCAAAGGGCTAAGCATGGGATGATATCTGCTCCTAATTAAACTAACGGAGAAGGCTCTGCTGGCTTCAGTAAGGGCAGCGCGAGATCAGCTCCAAGCGCTGGGGAAACCTTCATCCTGATGCATCAAGCAAATCCAACGTAGGCAGAAGGCAGGCAGAATACGTCTGCAGTTCCTATAGAAAAAAGACTACTACTACTTAAGTAAGTATGGAAATAATTTAATCCCCCAAGCAGGCACCATATTCGTTACTTCCTTTTCATAGGTAAAATCCAATAACATTTGGGGTTTTTTTTTTTTGAATTGAACAGGATCATGCAGGAAACTCAGTCCAAGTTTGGGAACTCAAGGCCAGTTTTCAAATTTGCAGGTTAATGCTTAATCCTCCTAGGATGAAATAATCTTGGCAATTACTGATAATTTAGCCAAAATAATAAACCAACTCATTAGTCTATGCAGCTCTGTGAACACAATCCTCCAAGCCAATCTGCTACATTTAAGCTCAGTTATCCAGTCTCACAGTATGCTCGTTCCAGATCCTCAAATGTGAATTTTACATCAAAAGACTTAGTTCTCCAGGGTATCCTAGACACGGGGAGAGAGTGTTTTGTTTGGCTTGGACTATTCATCTTCTCACTTAGTCACTGGCCTTTTCGAGACTTCAAGACTTTACAGCCAACTTCAGGCTAAAAAGTTCCACTACCAGCAGGCACCTGGGAAAGTCGATGCACGCCGCACACCGGCATTGCTAGCAAGCAGCGCTGCACAGAGGAGAATCCTGGCTAAATGGGAAATACTGAAACACATCGATGAATGCAGGTTTCTCTAGAGATGGAAACCACTCCAAACACACCACAGAAAATGAAGCTATTACTGAAAATGAAAATTTGATTTGTTTACTATTCAGT
>VZSG01000016.1:2787723-2836623 GCA_013398315.1 Nothoprocta pentlandii | reverse complement strand
TTTAAGAGGCAGAATTATTTAGCTCTTAACCATAACATGAAGTGACAATATATATGAGGTATATAGAATTGGCCAAAATAAGTTTTATCGTGCTGCCTTTCTCAAGTAATTCATAAATGAACATGTAGAAGACAAGCATTAGATTAAACAGCTAATATCACAGCTAAAGATTAAATAGTTACAGGCTAAAAAAGTTTTCTTTTGATCAATTTTTGAAAGCGAGGAGGAGAAGCGGCAGCGTCTGAGCCTGCCAGTTCTGGTCTCCATAGCAACTGGCTGTATTTTTAGCTATCGGAATAACATTTAATAGTGTTAGCGAGGAGCAGCGCTGGTCTCTGTCGCCCTTCCCAAACAGAAGTTCCGACATTGCTGCAGCACTGGAAGCTCTAAAGAGTGTTTTGCTCATATAAAATATCTGGTGTGTCATCTTGCCAGCTGCCCCTCACATCAGGAATAAAGAACAACAAAAGAAAAAGAAAAGAAAAAGATACCAGAACCATTCGATATTTTAATGGGAGTAAAAGGAAAAATACAACTAAGCCCTAAACCTTAATACCGTTCACTGTATTCTGAATTAGTCTGTCGATTTCTCATTAACTTTCAAGTTTTCTCATGGCTATCACATATTTTATCTTTTTCTTTGTTGTTTTTCTTTTTTCTTTCTTTTTTTTTCTTTCCCCAGACGAGAGGGGGGTAACTGCTATCTTGATTCATCTGCTATTCAAAACCAACCCCCTTCCTTGCCATACTCCTCAGCAGTCACTATTTTCCCAGTCTGCTGTCGTTCCAGGTCATACGTGCTTCCCCTCCATGACACTGCCTTTCCACTTTGCATTTTGCTGACATTCTTTCAAACGGAGTTTATCTTGCCCAGGTAAGTGTCGGGAAGGCGGCAGTCCAAACTGCCAGACAAAATTGCCCACTCGTTTTTATTCAGATTAGGTGCAAGTGGATAAGCGAGGGCTGGTTCTGGAGAAACTCTCCATCTCGCAGGAAACCTGCCCACGTTGCCCTTTGGTTCCTTCCCGCTTCATTCTGAGCTTGAGGCGGCCGCGCCGTAAGGCACCATGAGCCTTTTCAAGTGACAATGACAGATGACAGTCAGATGGGTCTCACCTAACTTTATGCCAGACAGCCCCTCATTCCATTTATAGATGATGTCACAGAATGTGAGGCATATTTTAAGAGCTAAATATATATATATATATGCAGAATATATAATTTACATCCACTTGTATAAGTAATCATGGCACTTTATCTTCTGAATTATTCTGAATTAATGGTGGGATTTTACATTCTGAATTAAAACAAACAAAAACTGCCAGGGTGACTCATATCTAAATCCCAGGGTGAGTGGCAGGCAAGGGAGGGTGTCTGTAGGTTGGGTGCCAGGCAGGTGCCTTGGCGATTCCCAAAGCCTTTCCAAAAACACAAGGCCTCTACGTGAGCAGATGCGGTGAGCACAGGCCGGGCTGCCCCGCAGGCACCCGGGGCTTCACGTAGCTGCATGGAAATTGCCGGGCACCTCCCTGCTTCCCTGGGCTTGGCTGGGCAAGCGTCACCGATGCTCCGTGCACGCCCTGCAGCCACAGCCACCCCGCAGCTGGGCCCAAGCGGCCTCGCGAGCATCACAGTCTGAGCTCTCGCTAGATATTTAGTAGACTTATTTATCACTGAGCACTGGAGCAGCCCGAGCAAAGCAGCCGGTTAGACAGCCCTCACGCTCTAAGTCAAGGCCGTGGTCAAATACTTTGCAGTGTTCGCCCAGCGTGCTCCGCATCTCGCAGCTTTAAGCAGTAGCTGCCCTTTGCCTTTCGACTTTAGAACAAATTTAGGCCTGCTAGTACTTTCCGCTACACTTCTCACAGGGATTGAATTGAACTATTTTTAAAGGCTCTATTTGGCACGAGAAAGCATGGCAGCAACAGGCTCCCGAGAAATTTATGCAAACACCACTTCAGCTGGGGCAAACTAATACATGGAGCTCATGAACAACGTCAAAGAATAATTCTTTACTAAGCTTAAAATGAAGTTTATTGGCCCTGGCTGTATCTCATCTGTTTAATATCAGAAAACAAAATGCTGACCGTGTTTTATTTGCAGGAAACAATTCCTAAATGCCAAGGAATGACTTGGTCTCCTTTTTCCCTGATGGTCTTCTGCCTCCCCAGCACTGGGCACCGCTCCAGGCTGAATCCTGGCATTTGGCAGCCCCTTGGCTTCCCACCTCCCCAGCAAGACAGGCGGAAGGCACCCGCTGAATTTGGAGGGGGAGACGCTACTTCATCACACAGGATGCAAGAAGCCATAAAATAAGAGACTTCGCACTCTACAGCTTAGATAGGCTTATTTTGATTAACATGAATTAAGTATCTCTGTGCTTACACATTAAATCATGATACAGCCTAATACTAACACAGATGTGGTCATAAAATGAAAAAAAGAAGAAAAAGAAATTGCATGACCCAGTTATTTCATGTATTTACTTAAAGATCTAAAGTCAGACTGGCATCAGGATGCAACAAGAGAGCAAAAACAGCACCAAACAATTCTGGCAAGAAATGAAGACTACCTTGAATGACGTAAATGACAAAAAGTCAATATTTTCACAGCAAGTTGCTTGCAGTCATATTAGCTCAAAGAAAAAAGAGCACCTCCTAAGTTATGCACTCAATAGATTATAACAAGTAGTGCGTCTGAGAATGCAGTAATTTACATTTTTAAAGAAAAAGTATTTTTCCAAAAAATATTTACTAATCCTTCTGTTTTGCAAATGATGTACAGAGATTATACAAATATTTTTTAAATGTCAACAAGTAATTCCACAGACAAGGAATCTTATCTTGCTTGAGTAGTATTCAGCCAAACTACATCATTTAAACAATATAATGGTAGCAAAATTGCCTGCAGTTATGTGGCAGAAATGAATGTATAAAAGCTCACAGCAATGCTACTTCAAAAAAATATATGTTCAGTTTTGGAAGAAGCTGGGACCTGGATTCTAGCTTCACTTTTGCTCTTTCCTTTGTCCTTTTTTCTTTTCCTTGTGCTTTAAAACTGCGTTTCTACAAGAGCCTTATAGCTGTTGGCTTGATAGAGTAACAGCAGTCACAGAGGCTCACCCAGAAAATACTACAGGGCCTCATACGTGCTGTTAGCTTGTATTAAAGTGCAATAAAACTGCATTGATTAAGCTTACCAGTGAGTTGAGAGATCAGAGATGTCTGGTCATATTTCTACTCCTTTCTCTAAAAATGAATTAAGAAGCATAAACGTCTACTCTTTAGCATTGCTTCCAGATGGCACCTCTCTTTCTATAGTGCATTTCGTCAAGATAGTGAGCAACCAGAGCCAAGCAAAATCCATCTCTTTAGGGAAACACAATACACCCTACTAAACTTGCTATTTTTTGTCTCATCTTTCAAATTTTGCCGAGCTCAAAAATCTTTTCAACACAGGCTAGGAAAATAGAAATAAAACAAGTATGAAGGAATTAAAAGTCAAGCCAAAACCTGTTTGTATAAAAAGAAGAAAAATCTAACTATGCAAAGGCCTGAAAAGAAAAGGCTCTTCTATGGAATAAAGCAAACAAACAATTTCCATAAAGCACCTTCTTTTGTTTTCTTAAGCTGAGAGAACAAATGTATGCAAATAAAAGTGCTGTCTGTACTGGAAAAAACCTGTGATTCACAGCTGATTGCCAAAGTCCCATTTATCAGAGCAGCGGGAATCCAAACAGGTTGTTTTGTCTCGCTTTCCCTACACTTTGGTCAGGACTTTATTTTTCCTGTAGTTGTCATGGAAACATGTGCAGAACAAATTAAAGCCGATAAGGCGCTGCTGACAAAAATAAGTTGTTTCTATTCAGGCTGTGCTGATTAATGCTGTCTGAGATACTTAGCAAACTGTGGCACTCGTGCA
Organism: Nothoprocta pentlandii; assembly: GCA_013398315.1. Taxonomy (NCBI): domain Eukaryota; kingdom Metazoa; phylum Chordata; class Aves; order Tinamiformes; family Tinamidae; genus Nothoprocta; species Nothoprocta pentlandii. Next base: position 2,832,702 of record VZSG01000016.1, on the reverse strand, counting down.
CCACTGCTTGCCCCTTTAGAAGCACATTTTATGTCACTAGAGCTTTATACAGGCAAATGTCCAGCTACAGGCTACTGAAATGTTTATTTCTATTCCCAGAATCCAAGCATGCATTTAACCTTTTAGCATGCTTCAAAATTCCCAATGACTTGAAGTGCACCATCTAAAGAGGAACAAAAATAAAAATAGTAAAAGAGAGGGAAGAGAAGGAGAGAAGGAAGGAGAGAAGGAAGGAGAGAAGGAAGGAGAGAAGGAAGGAGAGAAGGAAGGAGAGAAGGAAGGAGAGAAGGAAGGAGAGAANAAGGAGAGAAGGAAGGAGAGAAGGAAGGAGAGAAGGAAGGAGAGAAGGAAGGAGAGAAGGAAGGAGAGAAGGAAGGAGAGAAGGAAGGAGAGAAGCACATGTTGAATGATTCTATTTATAAATTTATCACCATAGCCCCTTTGAATCTAAAACTCCTTCCTTTCCCTTTCAACATTTCTTTTCTATATTCTTTTCAGGTTATTCTAAACATTTATGTCAATAACAGTATGACAGTTATGTAGACAAAAATCTAGATTGAATCTACTTTAGAGATTTAAATTGTACACTATAACAGTAAAAAATAACCCTATAATTATTATTGCCAGTAAAGTAACCCTCTTGAATTACTGAATACACAGAAATAAATATGGGTGGCAATTTACTAAAATGATGACCAATTAAATTATATGTAACATGATTTAAAACACACCAAGTTGTCAACTTTTTTAGCTTTGGATCAGATCAATGTTTTCCCACTATTTGTTTCAGAATAATATACTTTCTGAATTTGAGATATGCAAGCTCTGTCTGAAGGATCAATATTAATTGTCTATTCTTTTATAAAACAAAGGAAAAAGGCAAAATCTTGCTGCTTAGTCAAGACTCTAGGTACAAAGTTCTCTCTGGGAGGGTAATTTCATGTGGTGAAAGGAGGGGATAATGATGGAATTGATAAGAGTCATCATTATAGGATGCTAATAGTTGGTACTTGAATTATTTGTATTTAACTGAGAAGATGGTTTGAGCTCTGAGTTGTATATCAGTAACACAGATACTTTTGATTATATACTCATCAGATGTCTTCCCATAACAGACGGTGCTCACAACAAGTACCATCCAAAGTATTTCAGTTTACTGAAATTTTTCAGTTGAAGGATGATTCAGCTGGCAACACTTAGCACTTCTCACCACTGTGATTTTGTCATCTTTAATCTGAAATTTGCCTCGCAATCATAACTCTTCTTTTCTTTAAAGTTTCCCACAGGATTTCTCAGGGTGTTTTGGTTTCTCAGAAGAACACAGACAATGTGAACACATTTTCTAGCTCCTTGTTAGCTCAGAGGTGGGAATAGGAGGGTGTCCTGAGTCTATTCTTGTCCTAGGTTTGAAGTGCAGCAACAGCAGACATTACAGATACATAGTCTTTAAGGTAATGAAGACCTGCTATTGCCACCTTCCTGTGCTCTGCTTACCCTCTAAGATAACATTTAGCATGCTAGCAGAGGAGAATTTTTGTTGTTTAGACTAGATTTAGTATGTCAATAAATAGATTATTTTTTTGTTCCAGCTGCCAGGCTTCTTGGAGGACTGAAATAACTTTCAAATTTTATTATTCTTAATAATGCCTCTCTCATGTTCATGGCACCCAGTAATTACTTGTAATACCATTCTTGCATCGAGTGCCAGATGTAACTCGGATCCTACAAACAAAAATGCAGACTTCAGATAACATTTCTGAAACTAGTATGAGAAGAAGTGATTAGTGCCTGTCCCAGTCATTCACAACAAGAACAAAATCCACTGCTTTCAATCTCTTTTTTTTTTTTCATAATTCCATAACTTTGGTGTTCAAAATGAGCTCCTCTTTCTTTAGGAAACTAGAAATTCTCTTCTAACATTTGCCAGTAATGTCTAAGAATGCACTACCCTTTTACTGCTCTTCAGTGTGTAACACCCAGACCAGGGAACCACTTGAACTTTAATTAAGCAACCTAATTCCTCTGCCTTCAGCTGAAAGATTCTCACAGTGCTTGGGTGACAGAGATGCAAGCAGGCGTTTTCTTTTTTAGATATGTTAAAAGCATACTATAAATAATAGACTTAACAACTTGTTCCTACTATTTCTGAAATATCTCCAGTTAGGTTATATGAGTTTTTGCAATTTCCCAGTGCTAAAGCACTATTGTAGGATGATAATGCCCTGACATCTAGAAACATCAAATATTCCATGAATTTTCTTATGATTTCAGGACTTTTGCTGAAGACTTCTGTCTAGGAGATCCACTTTCTACACAAAAGTGTATTTTCAGTCCACTTTGAATACAGTGGCACTATAATTACGGTGTCTGCTTAAAGACTCAAAAGAGGTGAAAAAAAGACTGTCCTCTTTTTTGAAACCAATATTAAAAAGAAGCCTTCTTGATACAATTTTTCTTGGAGATATATGAATCTATACTATTTTTATGTCTGTAATCTATAGAACTATAAGTCTCACCTCATTTTTTCCTTCCACTTTGAAAATAAATGGTTCCTCTTGGAATACTTAAGAGAAACTCAGAATTTAAAGTGGGTACCAAATCTGAATTTGAAACCAGACTGCATCCTCTTTATGGAGTAAAATAAAGTAAGCATAGCTAAACACCTTCTTTAGCTGCATATTCCTCTATATTTCAGAAAGTTTTAAGTAGTATGAAAACTATAAATATCATGTATTACAAATCACTCCCGATTTACCCATCTTTCCTGAAAACTGTTGAAAATTCCTGCCAATGAATTGCATCTCACTGAAGTAAGCTGAACTAGACTTCATTCTATAACATATTTTTGTGCAGAATGGTGAACAAGAACATGAAAATACTGTGGCTCCCTCTCACCAGCCTGGACCAACACAATATGAGGGCAATTTTTGCAACTCCACCAGGGGAAAGATTTAACGTTATATTAAGATATATATATATATACACTACAGTATGAGATCATATTTAAACTGATTCTTGGTTCTATTTTCAATTTAAAGGGAAAATGGAAAAAAGCATGACCTCTAATTTGATATCCTGATACTCAGCAGTATGAAAAAAGGTCTTACCTGTAAATATTTAAAACTCAATATGAAATACTGTCTCTATTAACTAAGAGTAAGGACAAGGCTCCTTTGGCCTGAGAAATGCTCAGGAACACTTATTTTCTTCTTAGATAATGATTTTTAAAATATAGAAAATTAACCACTTCAACTTATTAGTTAAGTTTCTACCAACATACAAATAAAGTAACTGAAGAGGAATAAAGCCCACAATGACATAGGAGTAGAACTCTTAAGATTTATAAAAATACTATGGATAAAAAGCAATGCAGATCATTTGCTTTGAATTCACTGGTTTTGAAGTAAGGTTTGCAATGTATGCCAATTTTCTAAAATAAAGAATATTGGGGTTTATATATTTCTGCTACTTAAAAAAAAAAAAAAAAAAAAAGCTACTGAAAATTTTGGAGAGGAATCCTTTGACTGCTCTTTAAGACCATCTGGAATGTGCCTTTTTGAACCTTTCAGACTGCTGCAGCAATTACCATTTAGCTCCTGAACCCTCCTCCTGATACACCTGGAGCTGTATATACCACACCACAGTGAGTAACAAATGGCCAATGCTGACACCTTACTGTCGGCTCTTGGGATAAATCCCAACCGATAAATCCTTCTAAGGAATAAAGTACCTTGGCCACTCCTGTAAAGAATGGAGGCAGAAAGAGAAATGCAAAGCATGACAATTATTTGAAGGGAGCTTCCAAAGATGTGCTTTGAATCTTAAGGAGGCCAGTATCCTGTGTGCTGCATGAGCCAGAGTACAAATTTGCTCCAAGCTCCTAAAATCTTTTAAATCACTTTTCAACCCACTCCGACAGATTTCTGAGCCAGATGGATGAGGATCAGGAATGTATAAGCATATGGTAGAAACAGTAATCACTATCCTCGCAGAGGTGTATAGCAATTTGTTTCAAAGCATATATGTCCCAGGTGTATTAATAGCCCCTTTGGTCTGAGTTTTGAAAGGTTAAGATTTACCGGAGCTGTTGCAGTTTTCTCCAGTGAGGTACCAGCACAACAGAGCCAAGCTGATAACTGCCCAGAATGATTTCAGTGCTCAGCTACAGCCTTGTGGGCAGAGCAATGCACCAGAACCACCCTGCACCACCAGACGCTCTCTTGTCCTGCAGCGATCAAGAGGTTTGATTTCATCATCGCCCAGCAAGGTCATTAACAGCAGACATAAAGGGCTTTGGTTTGCTTTAATTGCCATGCGTGCAAATGATGATTCATGCAGTGCCACTCGGTATGTGCCCTGGCCAGGCTAAGTGTCAATGAAAGCAGGAGACAGTGCCCCTGGAAGGCCCCAACTACAGTGTCAGGGAGACATCCCACTTCTCTGCAAAACATTGTTCGTGGCTTCTCTGTGACTATTCATGAAGGTGGACTTTTAAAAGGCATTTAGTACCTAGGGATACTACCATAACTGAAGATGTGCCACAAAAATACTCTAGTCAAATGCTCTAGTAGATGATAGGTTGGCCTCACTTCTCACGTTGCTTGAAGACAGACAGCCTGAATTATCTCTCTGGGATGCAGCCATGCTGATGCTGGCTCTTAATCCCTTAATATTTCTTTTTCAAAGATCCTCTGACACTGCAATGACTTGGGCCAGTTTCAAAGCAAATAACTACATGTTTATTTCTTTTTTTTTCCTAAAAACCAGCATTTCTGAGAATCTATACAACAAACTATGTTGATGTTTTCTTTTTTAATCTAAGCTTCACTTCTCTATTCACAGCTCAATCAACTCAACTAGTCACTACCTCATTTGTCGTCATTACTGATTGGAAGAAGTCTGTCTGTCCTCCTTCCATAAGTTCTTTCTCTAGGGATCTTCTCTACCTGCCCACCCAAGCACCAGGGATTTTTGTTTTGTTTTCTTTTAGATAATATCCCTCTTTTTAAATATAATACTTAGAGTCAGCCTTGGGAAGATAAACCATTTTGATGCTCGCGATAAAAAATCCTTCTCTGCTGTGTCACATTGTTTCCTCTTGGTTTGTCTGTTATTAGGTTTCTATCAGTAAATGTCTAAGTACCATATGGTTTAAAACGAGCAAATAACTTGATGACATGTAATAAATCAAAAATAAGCTAGGTATGTCTGCGGAGTTTTCAGAAGTATTATGGTATCTTAACACCCATAACTTCATCTTTACGTCCTTACTGCCACAGCAATTCACCTTGCGCGTGATGGGAGGCTACAGTTACCAACTGGCCCAGCCTATACCTGCTCCCACGGGATGGGGTTTGCCCAGGGTACCCCAGCTAACTTTAATGCAAAGGCCTCGGGGGCAGCAGCTGTGGAACAGCTGGGGGATGGCACTTCAGACAGCCAACTGCAGAGGCATCTAGGGACATAAGGGAGCTTTTAGAGAAAGCAAGTGTAATCCCTGCTGGCACAATTTCTTTGAAATCAGTAGAGCAAATACACCTTCTAAGCATGGCACTGATATGCTTGGGAGATCAACACCTGTAATTAGACCTACAGCGATCCAACTGATCCTTCAAAAATACTGATACAGGAAACAAAAGGGTTTGAAACACTTGAACCCATCTCCCATGCATAGAAAATGCTATTTCTCTCAGTTCCCAATATGCTAAAGGGTCACCCTGCTGCCTGCTTCACCACTGAGGGACAGCAAATGGGTCTGTTTGCCTGCCCCCTGTTAGCAGCATTAGCGCACTCAGCACTAAAAGCTCCAGAATCCTGGATCCCACTGAAGCCGAAGGAACCACACTTGAGAGAGAAGTAAAATGAGCTCTGAAGATCTGGACAGTTAAATCTCCACCTTGCTGAACTCCCGCACTGCAGTGCTGGCAAGGTTTCCTCACGCTTTGCTGTATGCTTTCAAGCCCGTGATTTTTTACAGTTCCCCCCCCGCCTTTCCCCCTTTTTTTTCCCCCTCTCTCTCCCCTCCAGTCTCTGGCTATTTTGCTAAAGAAGTTTCCTCAGTAATCGCATTTTGAGGAATGGAACAAAACTGAGCCAAATGTGGTTTGGGGTACTGTGAAAAATTATACCCTTCTGGCTCTTGGTAATTCTGATGGTTATGGGGCAACTTTCTTAAGCTGTTGTAAATAGTTGGCTTTCAAAGTGATGTTGATTAATGAGCATGTTCTGGTCTGTTCCTTATTTCCTGTTATATGTCTATGAACAGGATCAACATTTAAAGCTTTTATTGCTATGCAAAAACAGTTTCAGTATGGATAAGTATGCAAAGCTTTTTCTAGTATTACAACATAGCAATTTTTGAAGTTATAGAATTACATATCACTCAAGGTTAATTACATATGACGTAGAATGGTGATTCTGCATCGCATGATATCATATGTGCAACAGATGTGCTCTTTGAAGCCATAAATTAATCTTAAGGGTTTAGATATGTATAGTAATAGCTCATATGATTTTACGAAACTCTGGGTAGTTTATTCACACAGTCATTATTAAGTGGGATTTGCCTGCAACCAAACCTTAAGCCCTATATAACTATTTTTTAAACAGAAAAAAAGACAGAAAAATCTTTCTCTAATTTCTGCAATTGAAGACACTGATTTTTCAACATATATATATACACACATATATAAAAATGTGAAATATCTGGACCCTATAATTTTTACATTCCCTGTCTATTGTGTTAGCGTCACTGAACATACTTTTTTTTTCTAGAGCTACTTCCAAACACTGTTGAACTATATTTAATAATTACATGGCTTATTAGATCTGATGTGAGGTAGGGATATTGGGCTAGAGGAAACCCCAGAGTTTGGAAGGGAAAAGAGAGAACACTTGCTGGCTTCACGCCAGGTCTATAGGAGTGACATTGATAGAACTGCACAACAGGTTAAAACAAAAAATGTGCTTTTGAGCAACAGGAGTGTTGCAATGGACTATGGCACCTGTATGTCAGAACTCACTACATTTCTCCTGGACACCCAAAACCAGAGTCTGTAGTAGCAGAACTCTTGAATAGGCCTAAGAAACAGAACAAACCTGGTAATACCAAACTTTTCACTATAAAAAAACTGCAGTAATTTTTTTTCTTATTTGCTTAATAATCTTTTTAGAGACACAAAACTTATACATGCAAAGTATTAGTTCCAGACCAACAATGGGAACAACATCATTATGTATGGGTATTTTCTCTTTCATTTTCAGGGGACTTATACTTCCCTTTGCTCTCGGGTTACAGGGATCATTTGTCCGCCTGTAATTTCCCACGCAGCACACTGCTCTTCTCATCAAAAATAGAGAGCAACGACAAAAATGAGGAAGGACATGTGCTATTCAGCAGAATGTCTCCATTCTTTGAAGGGCTTTGCTGGCTCTGTCGGGCCAGCTGTATTACCAGTGGTCTCCAGCATACAGCACAGATGTTTCTCCCATGCTGTGTATGGTTAGATTTCAAGGGGACTCCAAAAGCAGATGTTCAGATATTCCTTAATGTTCCCGCAGAGACTGCAGGTTGAATTGCTGCCCTCCTTTCCACCCCACTAAGGGAAGATCCTGCTTCACAGATACCAGCTGGTCCAGACATTTGTACCAGGTCAATCAATACTTGATTTTTTTCTCTGACAATGAAAATCTTAGCAAAGAATACAGCAACAAAAAAAAAAAAAAAAAAAAAAAAAAAAAAAAAAAAAAAAAAAAAAAAAAAAAAAAATTCAAACATGGAGAGTTATTAGAAAAGAAACAGAGAAAATATACCTATGCCATAGTAAAAACTCATGCTTCTTGAACACTTCTTGAAACTCTTAATCTCAAAAAAGTTATAAAACGTCCAGTGGAGGTATAAGTGCTAAGTAAAACTTTCCATAAGAATAACCAAGTATGCTGGGACTCTTCAGCCTCAAATAACACAAGTTAGAGGCTTGAAAATCCATAAAATTCACAGAAATGGTCCATAAATTCATATATTATTCAGTGTCTCTTTCTATACATGTACAAGGTATCATGATCACAAACTACAAGACAGCTGAAACCTAGCAGCAGGTGATCCAGTTTACAGAAGGGGTCTGTATACTGAACTGGGTAACTCCTAGTCAAAAGACACTGCAGATGCAAAAACGTTGCGAGTGTTTAAAAGAAGAGCGTGCAGGAAACATTATTAAAGGTCATTGAATAGAGAACCATATCAATAGGAAATACATAAATTACATCAAGCTCAGAAAGTCCTCTGAACCAAGAAATGGTCACAGATTAAGAGAACATCCAGACGAAGTTACATCTCTCCCTAAGATGTTTTTATTCCTCTTCACGCTTCAGTACATGGTGACTTTAGCTATAGGATATCATTATAAACAGACACTTCATCCGAAACAGCACAGCCATTCTTACATTCTAAAATCATCTAAAAGACACCCCCAGGTTTGACTGGCACTGTCAAAATTTATATTGGAAAAGTTGCTCTCTACAAGGAAATATAAATCAGAACTACCAGAAAATGACTCGACTCAAGGTAGAAATCGTACATTGTGCTGGTGTCTAGCACAGTCAAGCATCATTTTTGCTGCCCTGTCATTTGTATGGTGAATAGCAAGCCAAGAATCTTCTGGTCTGTGTACTTGGGCTAGAAGGTCATTCTGCCTTTTCTGGATCAGTGTAGACAGGAATGAACTGCAACAAGAGATCCTCAACCAGACCTGCCCAGAATAGCTGGGAGTTTGATGGGTAGGGCATTCACAGAGCAACAGCAGTCGTTGGACATTGGAATTTATGCCAGGCTAGTAAGATGCTGCATCTGAAACTGGGCACTGCACTAAGGGACATGAAATACTAACATAAGCAGAGCACTGCCTTGCTACCAGATTTGTGCTAGCTTGCATTCAAACAGGCAGGAGGGAGGGCAAAAAGAAGTGACAGAAGTACTTAGAATTTTTCCCATTCTACATCTATGTCCAGAATTCCAGGCTCTTTGAAGGCCTAGTTATCTTTTTCTGGTGCAAAAAACTTTGACACATCTTAGGTTATTTCAACACAGAACTGGGCTTTCCTTTGAAGCTGGCGGCCAGCAAAGCTGGTTCCTATTCAGAGGCTTTGCTATTCTGATAGGTGTTTAGTATGTGAGGTCCAAACCTCCTTTTAAGGACTATCATTCAGAGAGAGAGGAGGTCATCTTTAATTCCAAGGTGCCAAAATAGATTCTGTCAACAGCAGAGGAAAAAAAAACAATCTTTGAATACGTGTACGTGCAGCTATTCTCTGTAGTTAAAGGAAAGATATTATAGCTATGGACATACGAAGCTCGTCTTATGCACTCAGATTTGTTACCATCTACAGCTAGGAGAGGCATTCATTCTAAAAGCCAGTCCAATATACAATTTTTTTAAACAGGTTTTGTAACTTCATTAAATAAGTGGAAGTGTTGTCAGAAATAGATTATTAGACATACGCTTCTAGCAGATAACTGTATTACAGACTTAACAAAGAGGCTGCCCGACTTGCTAGTGCCGTGGGCCTGCCGAATGCATTACACTGCATTTTGGAAGATGTTTGTTCTAGCTCCTTTTGAGGTCTGTGCTAGAGCCAAGAGCCTCGAGAGGCGCTGCCAGCTCCGGGGGTTGTTGCAAACAAGGCGGGAGTTGCGCAGCAACAGCACAGCACCCGCCAGGTCCCGGCGGCAGCGCACATTCCAGCCGCTCTGCGCAGCCTCACGAGGCCCAGGCTCCCCGCCAGACCAACCTCCGTGCCGGAAAAACAGACACGGGCCTCTGCCCTCCTGAGTTAGATACGCGACATGAGAGAAGGAAAGCAGAACTTACTATTAAAAAATGACTTGCACTTTGTCTGCAAAACTGCTTGGTTTTCAGCCCAAATCAATAATATCTGATTTCAGCTGTGGCAAAATTGAACTTTGGCTTAACAATAGTTTAGTACAAAGCAAATTTTTAAAAGGGTTATAACCTTACTAGCACAGGTTTTAGGAAAATTGATCTTTCTCTACTTACACACAGTTCCTATCACAAATCTTCTCCACAGTCAAACGCTTTGCAAAATATTAATTTATTGTCAAAAAATCCTTGGCTTGTCCATATCTCTTATTAATATTAAGTCATCAGGACTTGCAGGAACTTCGAGCATCACCTGAAGTCATAGACAGCTCAGGGTTATATGAACATAAATACTTGTTTGGGAAAAAAATCAACTTTATCTGACATTCACCCTATATGACACATTTCTGCCACACAGAAATAAAGACTGTGATACTCCAATATTGCTTTACATTTGAAAATAATAGGAAGAGTAAAATATTAGCCATTTTCACTATTTGCAAACTTCTAAAGAATTTGGATTTAGATAGATAGGAAAAACAAGTGGATTTTTTAATATAACATATAAAAATCAGATTTGTGGACAATTTTTCAACATTACCACCTTGGCCAAAATGCAGGAAACTGCTGTCATTCCTACCTTCAAGCAACTTTGCCTATTTTATTGGGATGCCTTATGTGTCGCTCAGCACCCTGCTTAACTATAAGGTCAGTCCCTCGATGGATAACATCAGAATGCCGACATGTCAAGACTCAAAGCATCATCACATGCAATATATAATGAATAAAATTATTTTCGATTCAAATATGATTCTGCTCAGTTTCTGACCCCTCTCTGGTATTTTCTCAATAAAATTTGCATCAGTGGGTTTCATTATGTACATGAAATATCCCCATCTAGAATACTGAGAATTATGATCTCACAGCACTTTTATTGGAAGCAGTTAGCAAAAATCCCAGAAAGGTCCTCAGGATTTTTGAAAACAAGCCAAATCCAAACCCAAAGCTTGCTCTTCATTTTAGTCCATCCCATAGTGATTATGTCATGACATGTGCTCGTGTCTATAGTGGGAATTCTCCTTATAATCACCAAAATGGGAAAATGAGAGCTTACGTTCACTTGTAGCAGCTAATGGTCATGAAGCTTAGGATACTTCTTGCTTGGAAAAGAAGAGAATTAGTCCAGGAAAGAAAGCAAGGATGAAACAAATGCACACACCTCCAGCTACTCAAACTATTTGTCTTAGCACATTGAACTTCATGATATTTCTTCTTCTCACTAATTCTCTCTTTCAAGAGCAATTATTAGAAGCAAAGTGTATTAGCCCCCAGAAACAAAAGGCTGCTACAAAGGTGCTCTCAACCTTAGTTTTTGTCAACCATTATGAGCTTCCCTAAGGAGTGGCCTGGCTCCTTAAACATGGCTCTATGAGGTTGCTGCTCCAGAGACTGCTGCCTCCCCCACCCCGTCCTGCACTCCCACCTCAGGATGAGGGCTAATGATGCTCCCGACTCGGCAACTACCGGGAAGCATCGGGAAGCAAGCACTATTTCACCTTTGAAAGGTCTCCCACGGGTTAATGAACAGACTTGCTTCTCGTTTGCCATTTAAGCAACCTGCCTGTGAGCGTTGACACAAGTTTTAATTTATTTATTTATTTTCAAAAAGGTAGACTGATAAAAGTGCAGTCATAGAACCCCTTTGTGAAGGGCAACTATTTGGTCTGTATCTCAACTCAGATTCACAGCCTATTTAATAAGCAGAAGGAATATGCATATCTGGATATGCAGTTCAAACCAATATCAGCTTGCCAATTATTGCATGAATGCTTAACAATGTAGCAAAATAAAGCAAAGTTAATAAATCAAATTTTTAGGTGTACATTAAGTCTAGGCAAAGCACATGCCATGTATTATGCAGGATAATTCCCTCTCTAAATAGACATGTCCTTTGATAGCACTCATACCCCACCCTTTCTCCTCATTGATGGTTATACCATGTCTTCTCCCTGATGAAAAACGGTGTTGTGTAGTGTAATGCTTCATTATAGTCTCATCAATGAGTTGGAAGAAATGAAAAATGAAAGAGAGAGTTATTGGACTTGCTGCAAGAGTGGGTCAGGTTCAAGACATAATATTGATACTCATTTTAAACTATGTACTAAACAAAGGAGTTGTTTACAATAAATTAAAAACAGCCATTTTAGAGCTTTATTTTAAATACAGGAAGACATAAATCTGCTACCTAATTTTCAGGGTATGAGGGGAAGAAAATCATCTGGAAAACAATAGCAGAAGTCTGTTTTATGTTCATATCAGGAAGCATTAGAGGCACAGGGGTTGTATCAAACCCTATCAAAGCCTAATTTAAGTCAGTAAAATGAATTCAGATGGCAGAAGAGAGGATACGTTTTGAGTTGGTGATGTATAATGCTATATTAAAAGCATCATTGAAGCCCAGTAAGCACAGGAAAATCATTGAGGATATCAACTTTTGCTACAACAATCTAGAAAAATAAATTTTAGCTATGTAGTCAAGATAATTGCACAGAATGACGAGAGGAAAGGCATAAAAGAAGGGGTGCAAATTTCAAGAGTGATTCTGCAAGAAGATTCACGGATGAAGCCTCTAAGGATAAAGGGATTGGGCTTGCAGACAACAACTTCCAAGGATAAACCTTGTGGTTAGACAGCTGCAGGACAAGAATATACCGGTTATAATATAACAACTGCCTTTCAAGAAGCGCATAGGAACATGAAACTTTGGCACACATACCAAACGTGTGGTACCTGGAACGGGGGTGCTGCAAATGCCTCACCAGTGACTGCTTAGCCCCTGAAATGCTCACACTTTCTAAGCACTCTATTAGTTTCACTTCAAAGCTTTCCAGAGCGTGTCATTGTGCTTCTGAGTATATCCCTAACTCCCACAATCCTGGTAGGCTTGAGTAAGGCTCCAGCATTAGCTTCTATCCAAATCTATTCAATTTAGGCCTACTTCGAGTGTAACCATTGCTCATTCATCAAGCTGAATGTGTCCCAGCACATGAGAAAGAAATGAAGACAGCTAAGAGCAAGGGAGCTCCCTTATACTGGTGGTGAACACATTTATCTATGTTACAAGTTGTGCCACACAGGTCCAGTTTCACAGCTGAAATGGCGAGTGATTTTTGAGATGTACATAACAGGGCAAAGATCAAGGATCGCAATTTAAGACAAAAACATAATATATATATATAGAGAGAGAGAGAAAGAGAATTAAAGCCAACTGTGTCATTAATCATCTTGGCTGCATTTTAGAAAGAAATTCCACCTCTGCTCTGGCAGACATATATGTTGGACATCTATGTTTGAATGAACAAGAAATGATCAGATTTGAAAGAGGAATCTGGATGGTAATAGCATATTAGCAATATTTTTTCATCTTAAAAAGTAATAAAATAAACCTTCAGGGAAGACAGACAAGGACAACGTCCTTAAAACTCTGGAGTGAGGCAATTATGATTGAAGAGGAAGTCAAAAGGATAAGACAAGAGACTAACAACTATGTATCAAATAATAATATAGAACTCACTCTACTTACTTGAATACTAAAATCATGCAATTATACATCATAAGTGGAAGATACTGGATACTGTAAAACAACATAAAGCTTGCTGCAAATATTCATATACAATATATTGCTGAACATCAATCAACAGAACCACTGGAAAGGGATTTTTATCATTATGGTTCCTGAAACAGTAAGGCCCCCAAAGGATCATTCAGGATGGCCTCGAATTTCGCAGCCTTTATTTCTCCAAAAGATACCACACTGTGTTCATTCTCCCCTTACAGGGTCTTTACGCATCGTTTTCCTCCTAGGACACCATTTCTTTTACCCCTTTCAATGATCAGAGAACATAGAAACTAAACATTAAATCACACAGTGCAGTCCTTCCCCTGGCCTGCAAGCATTACACTATGCAATAGGCAGGCCCCAGAACCCGCGTGATTGCAAAGGCAGCAAAGCAGCACTTCCCAGGTTAGGGACAAAAATTACAGCACTATGACAAATATCTAAATATCTCTTTCGCAGAACTGAAGAGACGATTGCACGCAGTTACACACACAATCACACCATATGCATTCTTCAAGAATTACTGTTGCCTTTCAAAAACACCAGAAATCACTACTTTTTATTTCCTAGAAGATTCAGGGGTACAACATGACAACAGGCAGCATACTGAGTGTGAAAGGTTTTGCTGATATTTCCCAATTTCTATAAGCAGAGAATGGAGCTGCAGGCTCCCTTGACAATGTGATACAATGTTTAAGAACACACACTTACCAGCATCATTGCTATTAGACTATTATCATTAATTCCCTATTGAAAGGTAGTTTTCTGTTGTTGTTACAGAATAATACAGATTTCAAACTAAAAACATGATTCAAAATTATGCTTCCAATACAGCAAATGTGCATATTATCGCTTTTTCAAGCAGTTCAAATGGTCAGGTTTTGATGCTTCCATTGCAGTGGGTAAAATTCAAATAGTTTATTGAATGAAAATTCAAAACACCCCAAACAATCTTTCTGAATGTAAGAATGCCTTTTGTGCATACTATTTTGGAGCACATACCTATATGAATCATTGTTTCACACCCAGATACTGCTGAAATAGGAACATTTCAGTTTTCTATTCAAATACACTAAGAATGATAAAATTAGTTGTTTCTGAAATTTTCTAAAGCCAATTGAGATTCTCTCTCCTTTAACTATCTAACATTTCTGTAATTTTTGAGCCACAGGAACCATGTGCTGTTGTGGATGATCGTTTATAACAAAAACACCCAACTACTTGTTCCAAGAGATTCAATCACCTGGATACCTGTGCATCATAAAAGATAACACTACTAACAGACTTTGATGATTTCTGTGCTTATACTTGAGGTCTTTATATGTGCTGCTTATAAAAGGTTTGTTCTAAGTAATTTCAGCCAACTGCTAGGTAGCAGTGTGCGACTATCCCAATATTTGAAGGGTTTTTTTAATATAACAGCTTTGGATGAATAATATTTAGGGTAGCCCATGGACATGAAGAAATTGCAGCATTATATTTCAAAATGTTTCAGCTAAAGCTGGTAAGAACCAAAATTTCCCCACCCGCATGAAATAGGAAGTGTCACTCACTATTTGGGAGACAGTTCATCCTCACGGTAAATACCCATGGTTCATCAGGTCTGGTCCTCTGCCACATAAATTCATCCTAACATTTCGTAAAGATAGAGAATAAGTTAGAAGTCTTCAGTTTATAAAAAGATAAGGGTATAATAACTATTGTCACTAAGAGTACAAATGAAATACAACTAACAATATTGACAGAGTTAAGATTTAATTGTCAGCTCAAGAATGACGCTTTTATTATTAGTTCACTCTTAAATTACTTTGGTGAGGGACATTATGTCAATGTTCCACTTATAGCTCTGCTGCCAAGTTTTAATTAGCTACTCTTCTGAGCAAAGCTGGCAAAGAGAATCCTAAACTTCATTTGCCACTTTACGTGGGTGAATTCAACATATTAGCCAACTCATTAACAAAATTTCTGTCCTATCACTGACAAACACTGCATATGCAATTAAATTTAGCATGAACTTAAAGTTTAAATCCCTTTCCTTTAACACTAGCTATTAAAGGGAGTATTCATCACAAAGTGCAGGCAAATATTCAACAACAAAATCAGTTTCTTACTGAACTGTATTAAAGCCTTTGTAAAAGAAAAGAAAAATCCATTAGCACTTAGTCTCCAAGTCATCTTAATTAGTGATAGATAATAATTTTTGGTTTGGCCTCTTAGTTTCTCGGTATGATTAGTATACATTACTTAAAGACAGCTCGCTATTAACCTCCTTCAGATTTGTTATAATTTAGCTCTTTAATTACAGTGCATTGTTCCAGTAAGAAGAAATACCAAGGGAGCATTACATTATAGGTGTGTTCCATTAACGTACAAATTTAAGCTGTGCTGTGATTTTCCTTAAGTTTGGTTTAATATCTAAATCATATCATATATTTCAGGCTAACTGAATTGTTTCCATTAAATAACAGAAGAAAAATAACTATTAGGTGCTAATAAAGATGAATGGCATCATTACTATTAGAGTTCAGTTAATTTTAGCTTATTAATTTACTAAATACAGTAGAATAGTCAATTTTTCCTTTTTTTAATAAAAAAAGGATAATTATAGTAATTGCTGCATAAGTAAAGAACTCTATGAAGAGTTAAAGGTTTCCAGAGAAAATTAGGTAAGGGAATGTGTTTCCAATTTGTTGGACATTTATATACATGATTTTTAAAGATTATATTTGCATAACAAATAAGGTATAACAGCAGAAATATGTACTAGCTCAGACTAGGAAGTGGTAAAGAAAAATCTGTTATGTAAAGTCAAATGCTGTTGCTTGTTTTTCTCCTTGATACACACCGCCCCTAATGGTCTTAGATTTCCAGATAAGCACCAATGAAAATTAATATCATATAGATAACAACAAATGAAATAACATAAAGCATCAAATATAAAATATCCTGGCTTTTATGTCCAACATCGATCAGGATTAAGTAATAGTGTTTTATTAATGAACTAATCAATGTAACAGTAAAATTCTAGTATTCAGTAAGATTGATCTTTTATCCTGTAACCCCCTAAAGAATATCATCTACTTCACTGTTTACAGCCCCTATGGCTTAGAATCAAGCACCTTTGCATATAAAGTATGGGAACCTTTGTGCTATTTTTCAGAGGCTTTACCTAGCTTTAAGCATAAGTCTAGGTGATTCACTTGTAATAATCCTGACTTGAATTTTAGATATGATAAGCAGCAAAGCAGATATTAGCAGATGAATAACAACTACAGCAACCAAGTTCTTAGTTTTAATAAAGTAACCTGACAGATTACTCAGAGGCCATTGCTCCTAAATATCTGTGAGCTTTAATCTGAGCTCTACCTAATACTGCTTATGACAGAAGTTTCTATTTTGCTTTGGTTCAGCAGAGTGTCACTGCTGTATGGAACAGAAAGCAGAATGGAGCCAGATGTATGTGCACGCTACTACGAGAACACTGGGGCTTTGAAAGGGATGAGGTTTACTCTGTGTCCATCCCCTTTCAGGGTGTGGGACAGTCCCCACTTGCATAAAGTGCTGGAGTTCTCCCAAAGGAGATGGCTGCTGTGAGTGGTGGCTGCAGTCTGGCCACTTTGGCTCTTCCCTTGGCAGTAGCACTGAAGCAGCTCAAGACAACGCAGGTGGGACAAGTTGCCTTGCTCCCCTCCGCGCACTGAGTGCTACCACAAGAGGGTCGAAAGATGCACTCCCCCAGGACAGCTTGAAGACCCCTAGCCCCCTCAGCAGGAGGAGCAAGGGTAGAGTCTGCTCAATATCCCTGTTTCAATTATGCTGACAGAGCAGTACTTTGCTATTTCTGTCTGCCTTTGCTTTCCTTTCCAACCCTTTTCTTGGGTCAAAGAAGGAACACAATGATGGTCCAAACTTAGGTATAAAAGATGTGATGCAAGAATGAGAGTTCAGTTAGAATAAAATGTTCTTATTTATGATGCTGAAATACTGAGTAAAATATTAGCAAAGCCTCACAAAGAGAATTACAGTAGGTAATTGAAAGCTGTGCAGATTATTGTCATATAAGACATTCAAAAGCAATCTTGGCATTTAGAGGAAAAGGCAAAGGATAATGAAATCTGTCCTGCTGGTAGCAGGGAGGAAAATCATCGGCAAGATGGTTTTTACAATTTCCCAATTTTACGCTACTCCAAGCCCCATTGCTATGTAATAAATAGTCCACATTTGAAATTCACACCTTAATAACAAACAGAAATAACAGTGATTAACATTTAGCTCCGAGTGTGCTTTTCATCAAGGAGCTTTATAAAGATGCCCAAGTAACACCACCCTCCTGCTGTAATTAAGGACGGTGCTACAGAAGCTCGCTGAGGGGCTCGAGGGCACGCGGCGCTGCGGTGGCACTGCCAGGCAACGCTGCTCAGCAGACACATTCCCTCAACTCTCCCCACCTAGCGAGGGCATCACACTCTGCTTTGGTTTAGACTTAGTCATGACAAACCCATACCGACATGCTGAAAATGAGCAGCTTTGTCACTCAGTGCACATCTCGGTGCACACAAGTCAGAAAATTACCCTGCTTAATGACAGAGTGAACGTTGTTTTCACGCACCACACCGAACTTCATCCAGAATGCAGCAGGAGGGTCTGTTTGGTCTGCAGTGGGCACGGTGCTGTTTCCTGAAACCATGTCACGAGCAAAAGTTACTTCTTCTTCTTCAGGGAAACCATAACAAAATTACTCAATTTTATCATGACAACATCTGCTGCATTAATCAAGAAATTGCACCTTTCTTCTAGAGCAAATAACTAAATTAGGCTTTTGTGTTAATAATCACCAACCATTCTATTCAACATATCATGAATTTATGTCCTGCAACATAAAACATGCAGAGGAAATGGATGACAAGGAGTTGAAAAAAGGATTCCTCACTGCTTGCCTCAAAACCTATCTCAGTACATGAAAAAACTATGAAGGGTGTATAAATAATGATTCTGTAATTGAATCATTTCTTAGAATAAGATCATTTATCTTCATTGATGAAAAAAACAGTAGTTAACGCCTCATTTAGAAATTTCATGCAAGATCTCAAACTGTCTGGATCAAAAACAATTAGATTCAAAGCCAACATGTCTTTCAATCTTCATGAAAACCATGAATTACATTTCTATTGCTCATATAGCTGCTTACATTTCTTATCCTTTCATATTTCCAAGTTAATTTATTCAAGAGTATTATTTTTCCCTGTTATTATTTGTATGCTATTATAGCATTTCGTCTTTGGAAGATGCTTTATCCTGCTCTGTTGGAAACAAACCTTTTTGTTGGAAACAAACCACCTCAGTTCAGCATTCAGCAAATCAGTTCTTAATAACATAAGTAAAATTAAATCTTCATTTCCAATTTTTTTTCTTTTATATTGCTAAAACACCAATTAGAAGTGTTTGCTGTTTTCTGTGTGAGCACTACAAATAACTTATCACCTCACATTTCTTCCCTTTTTTGGACTTGCCATGCAAGTTAAACTATAACTAAAACAGGTTAAGAATAAATAGTTTCTACTTTCAGTCATTCAAAACATTGATAGGCAACACTCTTCTGTCACCGTTTAGCTTACCACACACATCCTCCAGAAAGATAAGCATCCCCATCCTCCAGCTAAATAATTCTCCAGGGAGAACTAATGCCATTATAAAAAATGTATTAGTAGGAAGATTTTAGTTATTGAATATTTAACTCGCAATAAGTAGAAACTACTTCAGTAAAGTATTGAACCATTGGGAAATGACCCGGAAAATATTTGAATGAAAACCACAGTATATGAGCTAAGGCCACTGTTCATCCTTGCTATGAAACCAAGAACTGCCAAAACAAGAAACAACCTCCTGGTCTGGAATAACTGGATAGGAAACATCCCATCAGCAGCCTCCTTTTAAAGGGCTGCAGCTGAAGAACCAGCTCTGGTTTCTACTAGAAATGCAATCGTGTATGTGGAGGGCTAGAAACAGAAGGATGAACACACATTTAAGTATTAGAAATGTGTTGACCTGGGTTCTTAGCAAACATGCACAAAAAATACAAAGCCGGGGAGGATGGAAAGCACACACGCACAACCCTGCCTGGCCTAAGATTTTGTTACTGGGAAGGTTTCAGGCTGGGAACTCTGCCATCGAAAGGCTCACATGCTTTCTTTGTGAGCCTGGGCCAGATATTTTATGGTTTCACATCAAAAAATACTCCAAATTTGTGGGTTTTGCATGGTTTCAGTGTGAAATTGGGTGAAACCTGTGTTTCTCTTGGAGTTCTGGAATCAAACTGAATCCAAATGCAAAGCAAAATTCAATGAACATAGAGACAAGCTGATTAAAGCCAAAGAAAATGTATAAAACCACCAAATTTTGCACAGCTATGAATGGCACCTCTTTTTCAGATCATTCAGCACTAGTCAAAAATCAAGGAGAGTATTCAGAAGTCCTGTGGTTTTTGAAAAAAATGTATTCCTTAAACTCTGAAACAGTTCAGTTAAGCTGGTGAACGCATGCTTTGTGTAGAACATTACTTACATTGTGGAAGTAACCTACTAAGTAAGGAAATATCCTTTGCTTTTATTGCTTAGAAACAAATTTAATCTGCACTATGAGGAAAATATCTGCTAACCCTCCCCTACCTAAGATCTAAATACTAATTTACAAGTTTAGTTAAGCTAGTGTAGCATTTTTTACTTCTCTCTGCATGCAGCACAAGAATAGAAAGCAAAAGGGACATGCGATAAAGAGGAGGCAATAGACAGAATTTGTTTCCTTAGTGTCTTATGTAGCCTCTTCCATCTCTTAAGGAAGTATGTAATTTGACAGTTAATTTTAAGAAACCAAAAGGTTAGGATTTGGGAACCTTATATAATTTGACCTGCATACGACAGTGAGGAGAGATCTCATTTTTTGTTTATGAATACACATTTCAAGAATACTATGAAGGGCCTCTTCAATGAGGCCTTTCATCTCTACTACGAAGTAGTAGAGAAGATACGATTTAGGTTAGCTGCTAACTTGAGGATGAAGCTCTGAGATATCTTCTGGAAGGACAGAAGTTAAATTTAGGTGGCTAATACAGCTCAAAACCACACTGCTTTTCCACTTTCTAAAATCAAAAGTATTTAGTGCCTCATGTTCAACAATCTGCACAAAAAAGTCAACAGAGATTTGGTTGCCATGACTATTTATGTCAAAGCAGATAAAATCTGGCCTGAACGAGAAAGGAACAGCTAGATAAAGTATATATTTTTAAAGTGGCTGGGTTTACAGGCTTCCTCTTAAAGTACTGCATCAAACTGTCAGTGAAATCTCATAGCCATTAGTAGCTCTGTTTGAGAGATCTTGGCAGATAGGAAAGCTGCCCTGTGCACTTTGAGAAAGGAGAAAAGACAACAAATCAAAGACCAATTTGCTTAATTTTAAACCTCAGAAAAACACTGGGATGAATGAAACAAGCTATTGGTAAACTGTTTAGTAATCTGTGAAAGGTAATATCAAAACCAGATTTGTCAATAATAAATTTTAAACTTTTTTTTTTCTGCAAGGAAATTGGGCATCATGGAGAGAGAAGTGTTCAGTATTTCTCATTTAATTTTCACAAGCAAGCTAAGGAAAAAAAATATAGTTTAGATTAATCTCCTGCACAAACTGTGCAGACCCCAGAGCATGGTTATCAGTGGCCTTCTCCCCAAATGAAAGGATGTTATCAAGTTGGATCCTGACTAGCCCATACCTCCAAGCAGCACCATTGCAGCTGAAAAGCAGCAGATCTTCTCACTAATGAACTAAATAATGAAGGAAAAATATGTATGTCAGTGACATTCATTTGAAGGAGTTTAAAAGTCAGAGATAAAATTAATACTCAAATTCTACTTCATAAAATAGAAAAATGTTTTGAACTCTCTGGGGAAGTTGTAGGATCTCTGTCACTGGAGGTCCTTGCATACAAGACAAACTATTTCCACTTGAGATTTTTATCAGCCTAGCTGGTCTCTCTCAGAGCAGGGCTGTGGATTATTTTGAGATCTCTCCCAGTCTGGAGATCTTATTAACTTTGTTTGGCCATCTTGACTTAAGAACACAACTTTGTTTTTTTTTCCACAGTTAAGATTACACATCCTCCTCCTTACTCATTTCTTTGTAACCATACCATGAAGACTATCAGTCCAGCCAATTGTTGGTCAGTCCTGAGTGCTGAAAATAGGCACTAAAATATTGATTTGCAATGGAAGCAATATTATAATTAATTATAATTGTTAGTCATCTTGACCAAGAAATCAGGAATCAATGTGAGATTGATGGCCTGCCAAGAAATTAGTTTTCATTGATATGCCATTAATGCCCACTCCTGAATAATAAGGCACCTGGAAGACCTTCTTGAAAAGCAGATATGGGACTGAGCAAAGAAGCACAAGAGCACGGCAAGCACACTGCCTGCTGGCTCTGGTGCTCAGGACCTGACAACCTCATAGTATCTGCCTGTGCAGGTGTGCAGATCCCAAAGTTGCAAATCCAAGAATTTACTAGCAAGTTTTGCAAACTACTGTAAATGTTAAAGCAGGACTGTTATAAACTGTTCTATAAACACCAGGTCTATAAACTGTTCATAACAGTTTAACCTTCTATACGAAGCTACCTTGAAACCTAATGGATATACCAATATGTCAGTGAAATCAGTCTTGACCTTTTCTGAAGTTCAACCTGGAAAGGTTGATAAGAGCAACCCAAAGTGCCACTTGAATACTTATTACTGATGTTTCAATGTGAGCTACCCTTACGTGCGTATTTGAACGGGCAAGTCTTACATGTACTCAAGCTGCAAGACACCCGTACTTGCTCAAGTTAAGTTGCTCCTACGGAAAAACCTATGTATTCAGGAAACACTCAAACAAAAGATTATTTGAAATCATAAAGAAATAGTAGATTTAAACGGTGAAAGGTACATACATTCATAATGTAAGGAATAATATTTGTGTCATGAAAGAAGACAGCTCAAGCTGAGAGTCTCTCCCGGCTACAAGGCCAGGAACACTACAAATACCCATTTATCAGAAAAGCCTTATTTTTGAGTTGTAACAAAGACAGTGTTTCGGCTAGCCTCCAGTGTTCCTCAGTAACAGTTACTCATTTTATCAGTAACATCTTTCACAAGGGTCAGAAATGACAGAGAATTAAAAAACAAAACCAAACAAAATCACCAAGAGAGAACTGGCTCATGAATCTTCCCACAGGTAATTATTTTCTTAATTTTTTAGTCTTTCATCATGAGAAAGTGAGAGAGAACACTTCCCACTTCTGTCTTTTTAGCTACTACTGGAACACAATCTACACCTACCACTACTGGTTAAAATAAAAAAGGCACATTCACTAGTGCAATGCTTATTGGAGACTATGGGTTCCGTTAGGAAGTAGGTCCAGCAAGATGATTTCCCATTATAGATATGCAACCAGCTTTCACTGATTATCAGTGGATGTGCAACTCCTACATTGGCAATTATTCAATAACAGTGAATTGCTTGGGTAATATTTTAAATCCTCAATAATCTACTGAGCAACATTCTTGACTTGGCAGGATACAACAACTTCTTTCATGTTTTGATCAATTTTAAAAACAAAAAAAAAACTCAAAAAAGTTTGTGTAAAAGTATGCATAATACAAAGTTTTCTAAGTGGCTTATTTCTGAATTACAGCTTTTTTTCCCTTAAAAGGTTTATAATTTTCCCTTTAGTAATTACATAAAACAGTAAGTGTTTCTTTACTTTTTAAGCTAATTACAATATGCACCAGGAAAAAATAAAACAAAACAAACAAACACATGATACCACTGGGGCCCAGACTTCTTGCTACCTGCTTAAAGAGGAGAATGAGACAGAAATGAGGCAAAACAGAAAAACTTATATCTGGTGAGCTTGTGTGGAACAAAGATTCCCAAGCAGTCTTTCAGAAAGAGCAGAGTTTGTCCAATCTTCCACATCTCCATCAAGCGCTGAGCACACACTAGCATTTATACCGTCATGTGCATCTCTAGGCATAGGGCTTGCATCATCTCCTGCTAATGCACGTGAAAAGACTTAAATCGATCAACTGCAAGGGTGGTTATGACAAATCACAACTGCATTCAGTCCTTGTAGTGTGGTCACTGCAAAGAGTATAATAGATTCCTACCACATACTGCACTTTGCACTTGTGTCCTACACTGCCCTTTCAGGTAGATGAGAAAAGGGCATCAATAAATTTGTCTGACAGAAGACTGAGAAAGGACCAAAAGAGGTGGCTGGTTACACAGTGCTTGCTTAAACTGATGCCTTCCTTGTTGAGAACAATTTTCTAAATAATATAGCACAGGTGTGAAAGAGCTACGGCTACATCTCTAGATTGCATCATGCCTCTACAGTGCTAACTTGTCTTTATGCTCATTGACTTCTGTTCTGCATTTGGATTCCGGAATCAAGCTTTGACTCAGGGCTTACACAAGCTGCCTAGAGACTAGCTGTCTTTACGCTGGATCCGGATCATAGGCGCTTTTCTGCCTATCACTTGTATAATATGCTTACAGAACATTTCCATGGCACTTTGCCTATGAACAGTTGGGCCTGATGATTTTTGCTTACAGGAACATTTAGAAAATCATATTCCATCTGCTTCCTCATTAAAAAAAAATAATAAAAGAACAAACACATGGCTTGCTGACCACTGCTTGCTACCATCCGTGCTCGGCAGCCTCTGCAGGAGGGGAAAGACTTGAAGGAAGGGAAACACGCGGTTGCTTTGCTCAGGACTGCACACTCCAAAGAGCGGAAGCCCCTTCTAAACTCTGCGGACTGCAAGGGGTTCTCGTTGATATTTATTAATAGAAAGATGCTTTCAGTAACAACAAAAAAAGAAAACATATGTAGCTTTGTGCTCTATTATAATGCAGCTGAATTTACAATTTTACTTTAATTTGTCAGACAAGAAAAACAATATAAGAGAACTCAAATTATTCCTGCTTAAGGGAAGCAGGGAGAGAGAATTCCAATTACTGACGTCTAGCTCAGAGAATTAAATGTTGCAGGGATGTATGGAGAGAAAGAGCTGGTTTTCATATATTCCTTCGAGCATTGGACAGAAGAGCAGTGCAGCGACCTTCAGAGGATGCAGAGATGTCCTCTCCCCTTCCCAAGAGGCGATTAGGGCATCCCTGCAGAAGCAGAGACCTAGCCTGCCCTTGAACTTTCCCCAGCCCCTTCTGTGCACTGCCAATGCATAGAGGCCAGCTCCACGCCGTGCCTGCGCTCAGCACTGAAGGGCTGCAAGGCACCTTGCCTTTTTCGTGCAGCACAATCTGAGAAGGGAGGAGGAGGAGCTTGGTCTTTCATCAGCCTCTTAAAGCATATTACTGATAGAAGCCCCACAGTTAAGCGCAGTTTCTTATCTGACAGATTTCCTCCTTTTTGTGCCACAGGATCTCAGAGGTTTTTAATCTTTGGCAAAGTACCCAAGGGCAGTGAAGATTTCCCTGCAATAAACAGAGCAGCCCAACTGTCCTGCTTCTGCAAAGCGCATTCACGCTCAATGCACCTCACTGTCAGAGTCAGAAATGAGAAAGAAAATGCTACGGTGCTGTCCAATTTCTCCACCACAATTATTCCAGGGAGGGATTTTTCAAATCCACACCCACAGATTGCTTCAGATCGTGTCTCTCAATAGCTAGACAGGTGGCAAGAGCAGGAGCCTCACTCAGAGCACCAGAACACACAGATGCATGTTTCTCTACTCTCAGAAGTATGTTGTGATGAGGAAACATACCACAGAGATAAATGTGGCTTCTTTCACCACTGGGGCAGCCCACAGGTTCCATATAATCGCTGCCACGTTACCCTGCTGATACACTTGTAAAAGAGCAAAGACAAGCTTGGCCATTTGAAAATCCTTAAGCGACACAGCTCATTCTTAATGCCCCAAATTGTCCAAAGAAGTGTGTCTAAAGAAGCTCTGGATCTAGTTATATTCATATCTAGTGTATAAATCTAGTATATACTAGATATCTAGATACATACTAGATGTACAGTATCTTTAAATACTGGCTCTGGTTATTGAGCTTATTAGTTCACCCAAGCAGATTAATGCCCAATATTTAGGGCACTAGAGTCGATTTGTGCCAAATATACTACCACCACCCACAGACAGCACCATTCCGGACTTCTGAGGAACGAGGGCAGCACTCTGATTCCACTGTTTCAATTTCATCGTCGAAAAAGATTTGTATTTTAAAGAAAGCTAGATTGATCCTTAGCAAAGCTGGGCCAATCATCCTTGACCTGAAATTTCGGAACTGTCAGTCATTAACCTTCCTCGTGCGCCTGTTTCCAGCACGAATTAGTGCATTGCTTAAAGCAAACTTCTTACTTTTAGAATTAGTTGGAAATAGTAACCACTCAAACACTTTATGCAGCAATCACCCAGCAGTGCTTGGGCCCTGAAAATCATCCTACTAATTGAATGATCCCTCTGCTTCCCTTTTTCCAACCTTCCCTGCTCAGGACACAAGAGGTCTCTTTGGGATCTCTTAAGAAATGTCAGAAAACTATCTCCTCCAACTGCCACTGTCGCTCCCCTTCCCCATAAACATGCACAAGGAGATATGAAACTGCACTAACAGTAAAAATGTATTTTATTTTTTTTTTAACAGTATTATAACTGCCTTTTCCTTTCCGCAAATTAACTGAGCTCACTAAAAAGATCAGCATCTCTTCAGGGAAATATTTTGTCTACTGATTTCTCCACCAAAAACTTTTTACTATTTTGGATACTTCAAACAATAAAAGAAATAAACTTATATCCTTCATACTACAAAATCTGATCTTACTACTTCACCTAACATGAACACAGAGAAGATCAAAGTAAAAATAAATTGTATTCTCCAAATCTTTGGTTTTTCTGCTATATTTATGCAAGTGTCTGATGCTCCTATTAAATGTATTGCTCCTCTGAGTGTTGTGCTCTGCAGCTTGACAATAAATCAACATACCTCATAAGCTCATCCATATTTTTTTCCTATAGTTTCTTAAAAAGCTTAAAACCTCTACAAAGTATCTAAAATAAATACATAAATAAAATTAATTAAAAAACAGAAAGCCCTATATCACCTTTTTGACTTAAAAATACAAAGGTCACTAAATCTTTAAAAATGTACTGTGTTTAATCCTTTCAGTATGGTGAGTGCTAAGGTCAACCAGAGAACCACAGAATTTAATCTCTAAGAACTCTAATCATTTTTTTTCTTCCCCTCTTTCCCCAAAGTCTTTAGCTTACTGACTTTTCAATACATTTTTGCCTTTCCCCAGCACAAACTACCGAACACAAACACCTGGACCAGCAAAGCACTCTGACAAAACCGGGTTACACGGTTTTGGTGATATTCAGACACAACAACTCTCTGCCCTGTGCACAGTGTATCAGTGTATTTCCTAGCCCCGGATGGTACTGGGTCCTTCTCAACTCCTTTACTCTGGAGAACAGAATTCCCCATTCTCACAGGAAAAAATGGACCACTGTTAGCAACAGGGATCTCCTAAAAACTGGAAAAATTGCTTCACCTCCTGTACAACATACATTATTCATGCCCACATTGTCTTGTTCGTTATTATTTTAAACTCTTGGCACACTTCAACCTCAAACTCTACAGATAAGCAGTAAGCTACTGAAAACATACTGAATCTATCCAATGCTAATATCAGTCTCGGACATTATGAAGAAAACATAGCTACATCTCTAAGGTCTGCCTTACTCTTTCTGCGGTCTTGAAGAGGGACTGGAGAAGGAGGGAGGTTCAGGGTATGAAAAAACCTGTTGTTATCTCTTCAATACATACCACACTGTCGCAGAGTTGTCACAAGTGATTAATCCCAGAGAAATTCAGCAAACTAAACCTAGAAGACACTAAATTTCCAGAGAGCGATGATTTTTCTAAAGCAGTGTAGTTCAGGTTATATTTTAGTGCAACAGGACTCTCCTCGGCTGCAGCTCCTCAGGAGCTCTCTCTTCCCAGGCCCGTAACCCAACCATCTCCCCCAGGTACTGGGATGGGGTCGCTTGCAGATACACAGAATCAGATTCGTGTTTCACTTGGTACCATATGCACCTAGATCCACCGTCCTTACAGGCCAAAAGGCCTACCTGCCGCGTGCTGTGTCACTGACTGGTGAATGACGTATAAACAAACGTACACATTAAAAAGAAGATGAAAGACTCAAATCCTAACAAATGCCACAAAGGAACCTGAAATTCCTCTATCTGAAGCACCGAGCCAGTACATTATACCTGTTTTAAAATGCTTGAGAAAAGGCAGAGGACAAAAAATGCAGCTAAATTATCAGTTTATAGAAAGTATTAGAAATAAGATAGAACGCTGAATTATCAACCAAGTAAAGAATAAAATATCACAAGTTCTGGCAGGCTTAATGTAAGGACATATTTGAGCAGGGTAAAAAAGAGTATGAGGAGCAACTTGCCAACAGGATCAAAACCAGTTCTACACCCTTCAAGCAACACAAGGCGGGGGTGAGGCGACCGGAGCACCCACAGCGCCCCTTGCTGTTGCCAGCACCATGAGGAAGCTATGCCAATTCTCCACATTGGTGCACGGAGGAAGAAGCTGCTAAATGCGGTCTTGTGAGTAGAGTTTTTTTGAGCATGTAAACAACTCCAAAGAGACTGTGCAGGCCACATAACATTAACACATCACCAGGACCAGCCAGCACGCACCGAAGAGTTCTACTAAAACTCAGTGATGAAGCACCTAGACTATTAACACTATGCGTGTATGTTGCATATGAGGTGGGTAACCACATCAGTACAGAAATACAGAGCAGAGATAGGGGTGGTTGTTTGCCTACAAACTCCTTATTAACTTGAGTTCCAGCTAGGTAGAGCTCGGTCAGGGCCCTTCCCACTTTGGAGGGTGTGCGGCTGGCAAGCACCTCAGCTGCTCCCACGCAAGCAGCAGCAGTGGTGGCTGTGGCACTTCTCAGCTCCTCTCCCCAGCCCCGCTGGGCTTCATCTACCCGCTGCTTGCTCAGCTCTCTGCAGCTCGTGGCTCCTGCAGAAGCTGCAGGGCAGAGCCAGAGCTTCTCACTCGCTGCCTCCCGGCTGGCATCTCCCAGCACGTTACATCAAGGTGCTTCGAGATCACCACTTGCACCACACACAATAGAGGGCTCTTCTGGGCCAAATCTGTTAGTGTTGCAGAAAAACGCCATCCCTTGCCCTTTTCATTCCCACCTTGACATTCTTCCAAAGGTCTGTTAAAAACATTTAGTTGTGTTAGGGCTCCCTTATCACTCTCTGTCTGTCTTCTGCAGACATTATATGCTAGCCAACAGTTAAATAATTAACTAAGCACTAACGGCCATATTTAGCCTTAAACCACTTCTACAATTCAGGTCTACCTTGATTTGGCAAAATGTAGTTCCGCTACAAGGGTGGGGACAACACAGGAATTATGAACTCTCTGCTCAATGTGGAGAGTAGTGGCTACCAGGTTACGTATTGACAAGGTCCATCCTATGCACATCACACGGAACACAGACATCACCATCCCCAAACTCCCCTTGGAAGCACGGAGCTGTTCTCAAGCCATGCATTTTCAGAAAACCTGCTGGTGTTCAGGCGGGGTGTAAGTGTTCAGTGTTTTAAGAATTAAGGCTATGAATAATGTAATTTCCATTATGAGGAAGTAAGAATAGTTTTCATGCTTCGAGGTTGCAGCAGTTATACCAGATTGCTCTCATTGGGTATAAGAAGGAAAAAGCAAATCCCAGGGTATGAGCAGCCTTTCAAATACTTTTAGTATCTGCGTAGTCTCATTTTAGAGAATTCACAGCAAGGAGATATGCAAGATAATTTTTTTTCTTTTCCATGTAGCAAAAATAATATACCTGAGCACAACAAAGTATCTTCAGACTGAAGAATTCCAAACAAGAAAAAAAAGAGAGAAAAAAAGCAAAAGACAAATATAAATCTTGCATACATACAAATTAACAAAATTTTCTGTCCCATGGGACCGAAAACTTTAGTTTTGCAGAAAACTTTAATGCTTTATCATTTGATTCTGGCCTTGATAGTCTTCCAAGTGTCTATTAATATCTCATTACATGAAAATGTCTTTAGTGTTCTTTGCTTTCAGTTATCCTCTACTTAAACTATATTGCCATCCAGCAGTTAAATCAATTATAATTTTCTGGTATGTCTCTTGGGTGAATTATGAAGGTTTAAAAAACAATCCTGCCTGTACACTTCAGTAGCAAACAGTTAATTTCAAAATCAATAAACAAGGCTGAAAGAAATAATATTTTAAAATCAAAAAGCAGGGTAAAATCACAGAATCACAGAATATTCAAGGTTGGAAGGGACCTCTAGAGATCATCTGATCCAACCTTCCCGCTCAAGCGGGCACACCTAGATCATGTAGCACAGGGTGGCATCCAGGTGGGTTTGGAAGACCTCCAGAGAAGGAGACTCCACAACCTCCCCTTAAAAAATATTTTTTATCATTATTTTTCTACAAAAAAAAAAAAACCTTTCAATTTTTGATACAGCTTCTATGGCTTTGGTGGAATGCCTGCTATCTTACCCAAACCAAACTTTGCTTTCGGTTGCTTGCCTTTTTATTCTCAAATGACTGGGCAAATGTTTTAAAGCATATTCACAGAATCAGTCCCTGTTAGACACCCTGAGCCACTTCCATAGTTGAGGAATGAACTGGGCAGTGCTATGGAAACACAGCAACTGCGGAGCTCCCAATCTGCCCTTCAGCTCTCTGCTGACCTGGAAAGCACTGACCTGGTAAGGACTAAACTATATTTCAAAAACTGTACAAAGATCCTTTCAGGAAATTTATCATTGTGTGAATGCTAAAAAGAAGCTAAGAATGTACCTTTGCTTAAATGGAATATGAGATACATACTGAGACATTTTGCACCTCTGGCCTTTGCTACATTCTAAGAAAAAGTAATATGAGAACTATGAACCTTAAAGAAATTCTCGTCTTTTGCTCAGGAGAGCTACTTTTAATTCATTCTGTTAAATGGTGAAAGGCTTATCACCACATTCAGTATATTTGAAGCCAAATTTAACTACCATCCTCTACCATTTTGCATATGCAGCACTCAGTTAAAAATGATTACTGACAGTTCTGTTGCAGGCAGCAGAGTCCGCAGCTGCCCATGTGGAGAATTACACTTCTTGTTGTCTTGAGCCTCATTGAAAGACTCTAGGACAAATTAGATTTTCCAATTACCTTCAGGCAAAGCAGTGACATTTTCTGTTATCCTTTAAGCACTTAGAGCAGATGAAGAACAGAGGAGTCAATAATCAGTAGTAGTTACGCCAGCCAATATCCAATTACCAGGGCTGCATTTAGAAGCACAGTACTATTTTATTTTCCGAATTTTCCATCTAATGGTAGAGATTTTATAAAGCTTTTAAATTCTAGTAAGAAGCCATTAATAAGAACAGAAGAGCACTTCCTGAAACTAAATAAAATTTTCTATATTTCAAAGTACTTTATGAAATGTAGACACAGAACACTGAGTATTTCCCTGCTGCTAAACAGGACTGGATGAGTCCTCCTGAATCATCCAACACTGCTGTTTTCAATGGAATTTTCCAAATTTTTTACTTGGTAGTGTTAGGATTAACTCACTGCAGAAATGCTTTTTTGCCTTTGTCCTTAGAGTTAAGCAGGGCTAGAAAAAATATAAAAATAAAGGTAAGAAAACAAAACAAAAAAAGAAATATTAAAACTATTGTTCAGAAACCCTGGAAAACAGGTGCTGTGCAAGATGTACACAAGAACAACTCCTTGGGTAGCAATAACATTGGGTTACATAGCCACAACAGCTCTTACGAGAAGAGGGAATGCATAGTGATCCTGCCTTTGCCTTCCTCCCACCCCAAAATTCCAGGAAATAGAACTTATACTAGAGAACTCAGGAGCAAAACTAGGATCGTGGACCAGTCCAGGCTGAGTGTCTCCTGACCTCGTGCAATACTTTAGAATATAACCAAGAGGAAAAAAGGGTAATAGTTTCATTTTCTATTTCTCTAAAATTATTATTTGAGTTAATTTAGGATATGCCAAGTATCTTGTTCAAATTTAAAATTAGAGATTGAAGGCATTTCTTCTCTTAGACTTGACATATTATTAATGATGCTAATAATACAAAAAGTACCACCAAAAGATAAGCCAGAAGATTCACATTTGATGAGGACAAGACAGAAATGTTGTTTGGAAACACCTCAGGACAATTTTGAAGTATACAGATATTATACGGATAAATTAGAGCTATGTTTTAATAGTCAGTCCTGGAAGCATCAACTCTGGGGTAATTTCTGGTGTAATTAGTAGCATTTTCTAGGAAGGTTATTCTAACTCTGAAAGATTGTCATTCAATATTACACATTTTCTTAAATGCTTAAGCATTTTCTTAATTATTTCACTGGGGTGTAAAGTGATAAAGTAGTACAGCAAGATATATTATTTAGACAGCACACGGTACCCTCAGCAATTTCAGAAAAATTAATTATAAGACTTCATGATTTTTTAGGAGGTAACTGTAAAAGGTAAAACAGTAAGAACCCTATCTTTTAGATAGTGTCATCTGTCTGTGTAGTACCTTATAAATACTGATTTATTAGACTTCAGAACACTTAAAAAAAAAAAGTCACACTCTTAGTAGCAAATGGAAAGGTTTTATCACATCCTGAGGTGTAGACGGAGCTGCCTTGGGGTTAGGCTAAGTTTTGGCATTCAGCTCCTACAGATGAGGGCGGCTGCCAGAACTCACAAATCACATCTCTAATTAATCAGCCTGAGAGTTTTTCCCAGTCCATTACAATGGTTTTTTTCCCCCTGCATGTAGACAATGTCATATTTGAATTAGTGAAAGATGTTGAAATTGCAACAAACTTCTACAATGCCCAAAGAAATTATGGGGAAAGTAACAAGACACTCACCACTGGATTACACAAAGGAAGCCTCACGCAACACCTTTAACTGGTGCTTTGAGGTTGCAGTTGCTAATGGAGGAGGCAGCACAGCTTCCTGCAGTTTTCCATGGAAGGGCTTCTGTTACTGCAGCACTAGACCTCCAGTAGAGTGTGGAACTTAAGAGGGACAAACCTAAGAGCAGGAGAGGATGAAGGCCTCCCTGTCATGAAGAAATACTTGTTTCCACTGATGAAGTGACAGTCACCACGAGAAACAAATTCTCTGCTTAACATCATATCATGAAAGGGAACATGTACATCATCAAAGCAGTGGGCATTTGATGGCTCCAGTAAAAAGCTGTTACAGCTTAATCTCATCTTCTAAGCTTTATAGGTTTAGATGACTTTCTATTTCATGTTAGAGAACTATGGTAAAAATACTTATCCTACTTTCATGAAATTATCTGTGTTACTCAAAGTGGTTCAAAAATCACAAACTTGAGTAATTTGTATACATTTTTATGTAGTTATAAGTAGTCTCAACAATAAAAATATCTCCTCCCTAACTTTGCTTAAGAAATAAATATCTATCTCACCATGTTAGAGGTAGAAGTGACTCTACAGCTGTTAGCAAAGCATGGGAGGAGAAGCTCTAGTACATGACTAGTGAAAGCACCAAATAGATGAACTCACAAAATAAAAACTTGTTGAAAATGTTATTTCTTGTCATGTTAGGAATTTTTGCAATAACCAATGAGCTCTGCTCTTTATAATTGCATATGGCATATTATAGAATGGCATATTTTTTCAGTATTTTATAATATCAACACTTCTGTAAATGGATTAGTGGAAAGATGTAGTTACAGACTGTATTGATATTTTTCTTATTAAATTTAAATAATTCTATTGTTCAACAACAGGTATTCAGTTCAACTCAACGAGAGAGAACTTTCAGGCATAGGTAACATTGAGCTACAAGCACTGGATGAAAGTTCCTAACATATAAACACAGAACATAGTTCTGTGCAGTTGATGCAGAACTCGGTGCAATTCCTTGCTACAGAATCAGATCAACATCTCTGGAGTACCTGGAGAACTTGATGCCTTCAGGGAGCACAAGGCTTAGATGCTTCTACAGTCAGGCAGGAATTGAACAAATGTTTTGGAGGCTTAGGTTTTGGACTTGATGTTTCACAAAAGTCCTCGTGTCACTCTGCCAAAACATTTTAGACCTTCAGAATGCTCAAAGTGAAGAGATATTTAGCTCATATTAGAACACTACTGGTTTCCTCCTACTGACCTCTCTTTTTAAAATGAACTGTATCAGGAGCACCAGAAACAATAGCAGCATATCTAGCAAAATAACCCAGATTGCAAAACTGGGAGTAAATATTCTAATAAGTGCTCTATGGAATATTATATATAATATGGAATATAGAATATTTATGGATGAAGTTTATCCTAAAATGGCTTAAGCCAAGTGGGAAACTAATATCACATATGCAGATAGAATTTCCTGTGTTTTAATTTCTACCCATTACCCCATATCCAGTCACTGGTCACCATGGAGAAGAGTTTGGTCCCATCTTCTTTAATATGACAAATCTTAAAAGTACTGATAAACTTAATGCACTCCAAATTGCATTTATTATTCCAATCTTTTTTTGACTTCTCCTCACTACCTTCTCTCCTCCCAGAAATGCAAGTATCTCATGCTTTTCTACAACTGAGTAAACTATGAAAATGACTTTTCTTTACTAATCTTTTTTCCACTGTGAAAGATGACTGCTAATCCTATTTTAGCCAAGCTGCAAAACGCCCTGTTTCACCTTACCAGTGGTTTTCTTTTTGAAGCAAAGTTTAAAATTCCCAACAGGAATTCTTTAGAGCTGGAACGAAATCAAGAACAAGGGAGATGAGCTGTCTCTGACCTCAGGAAAATTCTCCTGTTGCACATAATGAGATTGTACCAATTTATAATTTTCAGAATATCAAAGAGCAGAAGGACTTATAGTACTGTGTAATTAATACAGCTTCTTTTTAGTAGCTATGTCTGATTCTGCTCTAATTGAAGCCAGTGAAGACCTCAGGGTCTTGAACGAGAGATGATGAAATCCCGATAGATCTGACTCACTCGTTACCTTCAGAAATTTGCTTTTTAGATATCTAATAGTATGAGAAGCAGAAGTTTTGAAGCTGAGCTTTTTCAGCCTTTTCTATTTCAAAGTTTTCCTTCTACATAACACTTAAGAGGAGGAGAATGGTTGCAAGCCCAAAGTCTGCCTCTGAGAACTGAGGATCCATACCTACCAAATGGTAGTAAGTTAAATTAAATAGTCCACTTTGCATGGAAAGAAAAGCAACAAAACTTTCCAAGGCAATATTTATTCTTTTCATTCAATATTTATTACTAGCAAGAGATATCAATTAATGAGCAACATGGGAATGAGAAGTGGGAACTTTTATCCACAGAACTAAAATAAAATGTTTTTTAGCCTTTTAAAATACATTTGTTATAATGCTGACTGAGGAAATACTGTGTGCTAATAAGAAAAATATGATAAACCAAACTCAAAACATTGAACCAATGGTAACAGAATTAGACACAGTTAAGCTAGTTCTCATCTTACAGATGAATAAAATGTACCCAGGAGTAATGTCTGCAATTTGAGACACCTTTGGTAAGGTATCTGCATTCACAAATACATCTTTTATAACCCAGATGTGATTAACAACAACACATCGATAGCTAAATATTTAGAAGATTATTACACTTTCCAGATCAAAGTATTAACATACAACTAAGGCACCGGTTACAGACTTGAAAAAAGCTTCCTAATGCAGGCAGGCTTTTGAATAAAGATGTACATACTCCCAAGCAAGCTGGGCTGCACTGGAGGACTTCGAGAGCTCACATGACAGATAGAACTAAACAAACCAGCAATCATGAGCTCTGCCAAAAAGATGAAACAGAAAAATTGGGGGAAAAAACAGCTTTGGGACCATAATGACCAGTCACTTCATGTCCTCAGTGCAACTGCCAGCCAGCAGGGAGAGGTGACAGGAGTGGGTCCCCAGCCTGCCAGAGCCACACGGCACGAGCACAGCACTCAGTGTCACCACATGGGATCGCAACCACCATGGAAGAGCAGCATGAAACTAGCAGCAAGGTGATGGTGACACTATAATGTTGCTAAGCAGTGACAGCAGAGCTGTGGGAAGCAAGCAGTGTCCAAGGGACATTTTATGGGCCAGATTTTCAGCTTGGTTTTACTTGAACTCTCCTCTCCCTTCCCCCTCCACCTCCCTTTTTTTTAATGCCGTGCAGATATTTTAAGTATTGTAGTTAAAGCTGAGAGTCCTACGCAAGTTTAGAAAGCACAGCACATATGGGATTTCATTGCTTGTATATGCCTATAAGAACTGAAGATCCCATGGCTCTCTGACATTTCCAAAGTCTTTTAGATTTAGAAATCTTCCCCTGAACCAATACCAGACACTGCTTTTGTATTGGGACTGGCAGTTACTATTTGCTGCCCAAATTAATTTGGTGTTGCCTTGCCATTCCTTACCTACATCTCCTGAAAAGCTTCATTTTCTAGACATGCTCTGAGCTCACCTGTCACATAGAATCACACAGAATATTCAAGGTTGGAAGGGACCTCTAGAGATCATCTGGTCCAACCTTCCTGCTCAAGTAGGCACACCTAGAGCATGTGGCACAGGGTAGCATCCAAGCGGGTTTTGAAGACCTTCAGAGAAGGAGACTCCACAAAATTTGGACTCCATTGTCAAAAATGTTCAAACTAAAAACATGCTGAAGAAATAACCATGATAACCCTCTAACAATCTGCCAAAGGAGCGAGTACTTGAAATTTAGGTTTCTTCAGCACATTTCCCACAAGACCAAGGAAGGATCAAAATATGAGACCATAGGGCACTTCCTTGACTTGAAACTGCTCAGTTAGGAAAACAGTAGCATAAAACTCAAGCCCAGAAGAGTGGATAAACTCGATCCTCGTGCCATAGCCTAGCAGCTAGAGAGGAGGAAGCCCAAGCTTCACATTCCCAGGTGCACTTATGCATCTTATGTTGCACAGTCGCTTGATGGCAATGATCCAGACAGCACTGACTGCAGCTGCAGACGGGTGATCAGCCACCTCCTCCTCTGCCTCCTTCACCAGGCAGGGGTCACAGCCCAACCCACCCTCCTTTGCCAGTCCTTGTCCTGAGCTACACAGGAGATCATGAACATGCAGTTCAGAGCATCTCAGGCAATTTCACCCAAGAACAGGGCCGTGCACTTTACTGATGAGTCACATTTCTCTGAGAAGATTAGCAGAGATGATTTTCTGGATTTTTTTTTCATATCTCCCCCTCTCCTAAACCCTGGCACTTCTGAGTAACTGATTGCTTTTCCTCTCTTTTTTAGTTCTAGATTGTAAGTACTCCCCATAGAAAAGGCATTATATCCCCCAAAGACAAATAACAAACATCCAAAGATGAGATCAGATTGGACATTATTTTTGCCAGCAAAACGTACAAGTCTCTTCCAAAACCTATTTCATCAGCAGCACTTGCATTCGCTCTGCTTTCTCTATTTGTTAAGCCATCTCTAATTTATTTCCATTCTACATTTTCTGCAACATAATTATTTCAAGTGATTACTGCTGAAATCCACAGTTCTGTTTCGTTCCCACATTGAACAGACATATCTGCAATCATTGAGCTTAAGCTCTAAAATCTAATATCACAAATTTGCACCAAAGCCTTAACACATTGAATGTCTGCAGTCCAGACAGGTAGGCAGTCTCCTAGTAATGAACACACACGTGCATTACTTAAATGCCTGGAAACTTCTTGAACTGGGTGAAAAACATGGGCCATTCTCACTCCCTAGGTCCCAAGTAAGAGCTGGGGAATGAAATGCAACAGAAAGGAAGAGTTACCTGCAAAGAGCTTAAGTCAGTGAGGTAACAATATTTTGCTCCTGAATATTGAGTTTGGGCAAAGGATTCAGGTTTTTGGACATACTTTTGCACGAGACAAAAGCAAGTGCAATATTTTGGACGTCTTAGAGTAGCCTAAAGTGTCTTACTGCCTTACCTTTAAAACTAAATATACCTCTGTAGGAAATACCAGTTTAATTACCCTGATGTTAAGGAAAAATATGTTTACACTTGGCACTACATAAATTCAGAACTGCATGAATGTAAACCTATACTCATACCACTATCTACCATCTTTATTTCCTTAGGCATCTATCTACCTACCAATTCTCCTACCTCTCTGCATATATGAATTTTGCATCATTGAATATAATAAAATATAAACGACACTGACAGAAAAAAATCAACATAATCTTGAACTTTACTGTTATTTGCTTTTTCATGTCCCATCTCTTCCATTTCCAGTCATCTACAATCACATTCAATCAGACTTGAAGTTGAGAGATGATGGATAAAGATTTTTTTAGCATCCTGAACGATGGCAAATTGATTTAAGCTACATGAGAAAAGAATTTGAAAGCAAAATCTATGCCAAATTGGATTCTGAGTTCAGGCCATAAAAAAAAAACTAATAAAATGAAATATTAATTGGTAATTAACATGAACCTTATCATAGGTTCTGAATTTAGCCATATGTGAGCTTTGTATTGAAAACTTGCACCAATTTCCAAAAGAGAATTATCCAAACAGCTTATTAAAACACTTAACCATGCTCTTGTGGGCTTTCCATGTATTTATTACATTTAGAAATTTTAAAGGTTTGCTCTAAGCAAGTGTGTTGTACATTTGTTGCAAATTTGCTGTTTATGTACTGAGGGTCTGATAAAGCTGGTTCAGATTTCAACAGAAAACAGGTCTCTTTGAGCACTCCCTCATGAAAATTCCCATCACGTCTTCCACGTTTTTGACTACACACTGAAGCAGCAGTGTATGAGTTGATATAAGCTTCCTAATGGCTCTCATTTTGTCCCTTTCCAATTAGTATAATGTAATAATAACACCAATAGGCAAAAAAGGCAAAACTCCCCAGGTTATAAATGCTGCTTGAGGCAGACCAATTACATACTTATATGTAATACTGTATTACATATAATACAGACCAAATACAGACTTGTAAATACATCTAATACCAGTATTTCCAACAAGAAATTATTTTGAATTCTGATAAAGGATCATAGGATTTTCTTTCAATAAGAACTGAATTCAAATTTCAATCTAAAAATAACAAAGATGGTTAAATTACTATTCTCACTTACAGTTATTTACACCCAAACTACCACCCGTCATCTTAAGTAACTACTCAGTATTAACAAGGGTTTGAAAACAATATGTGACAATATAAGAAATTAGTACAGGGTAGTTGGTACTGACAAAAACAATATCAATTAAAAGAGAGAATGCTGAATATCCCAAAGTACACTAACACCTGAAAATTCATATGTGTAGACATATAGTTGCTGGATTCTTGGGAGGGAGAAGGGGATAGCAAAATATACAGAAAGCCAAGCCCTGCTTATATCAAGAACAGAAATGAAAACTGAAAGGAGATTAGTTAACTTGTATGGAGTTGAAACTGCTTGAATTATTTTCACAAATAGATAAAATCCAAGAGACACTCGCCATTAATTAAAAAACAAATCAACCTTTTGTCCACCTTACCCTCCTAACACACACACACACACACACACACACACACACACACAAAGAGATTGAGATTTAACATAAAATAAAAAATAAAGACTCAAAAGTCCAGCAGCAAGATCCACTTCCATTTCCCAGGAATTCAATAATTCAAAGCACTTTCACCAAGTTGCTGCATTTTCTAGTGTTTTTTTTTTCTGGTTTCTTTGTTTGTTTTTACCTCCTTTGCTTTTCCTAAGACTAAGCTAGAGCTTCCCTCACAGGCACCACCCTACTAGCAGCAGCGAAGACTGGAGTATCATTCACAGCCCAATAATTCATGGCAGCAAGAATGACAATAATGTGGCTACTGTGGACAAATAACCGATCAGATCCTTCCTAGAAATAAAAAATAATTGACATTGACTCTATAATAATACTGTGAAAAAAACTTCTATTCAGGATTCACAATAACTGCAGTATGGCAAAAATGGCATTTTGTCACTCACCCCCGCCACCACTCGTTCTGTGACAAATGGCCACTGCCATAGAACAAGATAGTGATTAATAACAAAAAAAATGCTTAATATATTTTTGTATGTTTTCTTTCCTGGTCTGTCTGGATGGTGCATTTTGCACTTTATAGATTCATCCCGTACCAAGGTTGTCCTACAGTAAGTCACAGAAAATTGTTCATCTAATATGCTGAGATATTCCTTAGAGAGAAATTAAAACAGAATTAAAACAGTGACCCAGTTAAAATCCATTTTAAATGTTAAACACTACACCGAGGAATGGTTATCTTTAGAGTGAAAATTCAGAATTAAATACAGCAGATACTTGAGCAATGAAGTCACTAAACTACTAAGGACAGCTGTTCCACGGCCTTAGGGAAAAGCAAGACAGTAACTCAGTGAAAGACATGATCCGGAAAAGAAATATTTTACTGTGTCACCAACACTGCCTCTCAAGTTTAATAAAAATATTTAAATTAAAATTAAAAACATAAAATAAGCACAAAAAAAGCTTTATCTTCAGGGTTTGTTTTTTCTTGTTTTAAATAACACAGCTACAGTGTCACAAGCCAATCATTTGCTAAACAAGCAAATCGCCAACTATGCCCCCACAAGAGTCCCCATTTCTATGACCTCATTTCAAGTCACTTTCGTGAAGGCAGGTACTCTGGCTAACGGACGAGAATTTATGCAAAGTTAAGTTTCAAGCCTTGTGAAGAAATTTCACTTACAAACCTGGAGAAAAAGACATTTAAAAAAAAAAATCTTTTTCCTGTATTTAATCAATGATACTTGATTCCAATCCAGGTGCTGATTCCTGTTGTAATACTTCAGTGACTGTAGGGAAAGCAAAGAGAAAGCAGCCAGACATGAATGAAAGCCTCATGTTTTTCCTTGTCATGCAAAGCAAGCTTCCGTTAGCCTTACAGATATATGCACATATATTCATATACAGGAAATCATTCCCCTGTGGCTAGTTACTATCCCTTATACATTTTTCTTTTGAATGTGGTTCAAAAAATAAACTAGCAGCAGGGGAGTTGTTTTCTGTACACATTTAATGGCAGTAAAGAGAGAAATGAGTTTATGTGTGAAGGGTAATTGTTAAGCTCCTGTCATAAGCTAAGGCTACCAGCTGTAATGATAGGACAAATATTGCCCTGAGACCCCAGGGTTGGGCTCTGCTGCTGCTTCTTGTTCAATGCGGTGGTGAGCACTAGAGCACAAGCTACAACACATTTAATGTTCGAGGCTATGAACATCCATAATTACAACTGCAGTCAGTGGAGTCTGAGTGCATTCAGTATCAGAAAATACAGCCTGTAGGGATTAATTCTTGTAAATACAATTATAAGTACCTGAACAGCTCATGTCCCTTAAAGAGAATTTATACTGAGTTTGCAAAAACGGTCTTTATATTTATGCAGTATATGAAACATGGCATTTGTGTTTCCAGTGCTCAGTTTACAGGTTTTACACAGGCCTAGCATGTTTATTCATACATAATTTCAATCTTTCTAGAACATCAATTTCTATCAAAAACAGTTTAATACTTATATACCAGAGATCATAAAAAAATCAGGTATGACTGAAGGCAGAGGAGCCCCTTAAATACCCCGTCTGAAGATGGGTGGTATGTTTAAATGGAAAAAAAGTTGGTTCTGAAAAGCAATCACCTAAATATGCATAAGTATTAAAGTTATACCATATATATGCCATGATATGAGATCTTTTGCAATTGGGTCCAATTTGCCTAATAGAAATGGAAAAGAAAACAGATTAACTATATCATTCTCTTGTAATGACTATGCAAGAAAATACTGTCTTTTTAGTTTATATTTTAAATGGAAGCATTAAAGACTGACATGAAATCACTAGGTTACTCAGTGCAACCTGGATACAACACCAGCACTTGCTATTCTGCAAGCGAATGTCTGTGCAGAAATAGGTAATTATGCAAGTTCCATAGGAATAAAAGACTGTAAGCTTTTCTCATAGGAAATTGTAACCAAGAGGTCCTCTTCTTACTAGATGGACAAAAATGCATTCAGAGGAATTATGTTAGAAACCACTATGTTTTCTATTTATCTCAGGTTTGATGAATACTGAGAACAAAGGAATGAGCTATAAAAGGGAGTCTTTTTCCCCTTTCTTTGTTCTTGCTGCACTGTGAAAGTAATACTACAGTTTTCTGGAGGCTGGAGTAAAAAGGGCCAGAAGAAAAAAAAAAAACAAAATTTAAAAAAAAAAAATCACAAGCTTGTTGCTTTATCAGAAACACTCAATTTCCTAATAGAGAGCCATAACCTCTTCCTAGCTTAATTCTATGACTTAAACCTTCAAAAGTAAACACAGGTCATTGGCTCATAGCGTTAGAGGTTTATGCTGAGTTCCTCTAACATCTTTCAAAGAGAAGGGTAAAAAAGGGAGACTAATTCATTTCAGGACCTCCAGTAGTTTACAGAATTTGCTCA
Organism: Nothoprocta pentlandii; assembly: GCA_013398315.1. Taxonomy (NCBI): domain Eukaryota; kingdom Metazoa; phylum Chordata; class Aves; order Tinamiformes; family Tinamidae; genus Nothoprocta; species Nothoprocta pentlandii. The sequence goes on along the minus strand of VZSG01000016.1, from coordinate 2,790,590 downwards.
GGGTTTTACCTTTAGCAGAGAGAAATAAAGGAGAAGAGAAATTAGTCCTGAAAAATTATCAAATTCCACTTTGGCATATCATGTGATACCTTGAAAATTGCTCAGTACAATAAAAGGCTGTGAAGAGCTTCTTATATGCTTTAAATTCTGCCTTGATATTAATATTTTTCCTGGGGAGTGCAGGCTAAAATAAGGCCACTCGTAGCTAGTTTTCAAGCACTGCACTCAGAGCACCACTGTGCTGATACTGCCCATGTCAGCAAACAACCGTGACTAAAACCACACAGGAGCCAACCACCTAGAGACACTTGGGCAAAAAATGTCACTTTACTTTTCATCCTCCCTTCAATACCACAACTGTACGGTTCTGTTTCATGTACCCCAGAAATTGCAGCGTCTCCGTGCTCCCATAGAGGCTTTGGTCGGCGATCTCCCTCAGCTGCTGATCTATAAAAGCTCACCGAATCGCTGCATAAAATGAAACAGGAGAAGCCAAAAGCAGAAAGCCAATGGATCCAAGGGCCTCCCTCTGTGGTACAGCAGCAGCTCCATTGCTGCCCTGCTCCCACCAGCTTCTCCAAAGCTCTAGCTCACACAAATGTCTTCAGGAAAAATAGGTGGTTAGCAAGAGTTTTTTCTTTAAAGATGCTACTGCCGAATAGACAGATGAGTTCTGATTCATAAAGCTGTGCACAGCACTGTTCCTACAACCTGAGAGCATATCTAGTGAGCAAACACTCTTTTTTCCAGAAGAAATTCCAAAGTTCTGTCTGTAATGGCTACAGTGATTCTCCTTAAAACCCTAACTGGTACCCCACTTCATCTGATTCCTGCTCTTCTACCGTAAGTAAATTCAGCTCTGCTTTGGCTTAAATCTTCTACAATGGTTCTCTTTGCACCGCACTCTAACACATGAGCCTTATACTTCCAATGGGATATACAGCAAGACTTCTCCAAAGTCTCCAAAGGAATAGTTTAGAACAACAATGACAACACAACCTAGAGAATAAGCAAAAAGCCCCTGAGTGCGACTCTAAAAGACTTTGGGGAAAGCTGTCCTGACTAGCTCATCTTCTGATGATCTTCACCTTTGTGTCAAGTGAAAGGTATTGCTTCTTTCATTGCTGGCATTGAACGACATCATACAGTCTCACCGAAGACAAAAGATAAACCCACACTGCAACATGTAACTAAAGCCACATGGTTCCCACAGGAACAAATGAGGCAAACAAATAATACAAGGATGGGCACAGGAACTTTATCAGAACTGAATATCTCAATGCTTAATAAAAATTGTTTTGGTTCCAAGAGCAAGGTTTCCAGAATTTAAATAACAAGAAAGAATTATGCAGAACAGTCTGACAGAAAACATAACTTCCAATTTTTTTTTTTTTTCCAGATTTAAGAACTCTTGTTCACATGCTACTACTAAGACAGAATTTGACTTGATGCCGCAGCACGGGAAGACTCGGACACTCAATATGAGTTATCAGCAAGCTTTGTTTATTCCAGATTCTAGTACATTTTTATACAGTAAGCCGTGCTCCCAACCAATCACAACTCCACACGCTCATCCCTCGTCACTAACCCGCCACTTGTTCCCAAGCTACATCCAGTCATTGAACTGCTGTATGACCATGAAGCTGATTGGATAGTTCTGATGTAATCCTTAAAAACTATGTTTCACTTGCTTGACCTAGTTTAGTCTGTCTACCTCAGCAATTTACTGTACCTTATTGTTCTGCATCAACAGCTTATTGTTCTTTTTGTCCTTCATCAGCAGCTTACTGTACCCCCTTATTCATTAAAGATCCCTACAACTTGACATAGTTTTTTACTCCACAAGAGATTCTCTTTCCTTCAGACTACCATGGCAGAGAACTACATTTTGGAAAATTTGTTGAAAGAACAGCCTTTTATATACACTCGCTTCTACACAGGTGATGTCCCTTCAGCATGTGCCAGATTAACTGTGCACTCTATGGGCACAAAGTCCCATACTAGGTATTGCACTTTCTAGATGCATTATAATTATCCTACTTGCACAGATTCATCTGAGCAAGTACAGTTGATTCTGTAGGTTGCCACAACATGCTGAGCTCTTAGAGAAATATTCTAATTCATCAGATCTTGTCTGACCATTTCCTGAAGGAAGACAGAATAGGGGCAAATAGATTGAAAAAGAAAAGCTTGACTGTCATATTCATATTTCAATTCTCTCTATTCAAGTCAGCCTCAACATTATTAAATCATTCTGAGATTTCTTTAGACTGCCATCCATTTTTGCCATAGAAACACTACAACAGTGCAGTTTCAATAAGTTAAACCCTTGACACAAAATTAATAAAAATGTATGCATACTTTGACTATTCTAGTCATTACCGTCTCTGTATGTAAGTGTCAGTAAAGCCTGAAAAATTCAAGTGAATCCAAAGATCATCAATTCTTGGGACTCTTCCCTGAACTTTGCCTGACAAAAAGGCAGCATCTCCATAGTTCTGTCAGAAAGACTGAGCAGTTCAGCAAGCCCTCCTCAGCAAATGTGAGTATTCATATGCCTGTCGGGTGTTCAGGCTAGATTCATGAACTCGCCCTTATTAGCCTGTTGGGGGCTTATGCAGCTCATCTTCTTCCTTCTGGTATGCTTTTCTGATCATTCCTCCTGACTAGATTAAAGCAAGCTGCTTCTGACAACACCAGCCAGTCCAATTGGATCCCCAGAGAAGCTGCCAGCCAGAACTGCTGCACAGAAGCAACAGGGTCCTAGAAGGAAGCCCCAAAAGCAGTAGTTTGATTTTTAAAGGTTGTCATCTGCAATACAGAATCACAGAATATTCAAGGTTGGAAGGGACCTCTAGAGATCATCT